>OX401411.1:6375854-6707403 GCA_947846245.1 Cerastoderma edule | reverse complement strand
TATGTTTTAGAAACAATCCTGACCACAACAGTTATAAAGGAGAAATCAATGCCACAAAGAAAATGAAGCTTTTCACTCTTATAGGCCATACTTTGCTTCAGCTTTCAATTTGGACCAGTGAAATATTAGCTTTATTTCCATCTGCCTTAGCATTGGCAGGAACCCTAAGAATGCTTGGTAATTTTCTCAAAACAGATTTTTGTGTCATCTACTTTCAAAAACCTTAAATATCTGCTTAATTTTGATGAGAAAAGATACTCAAAGTAGCAAACAGGTTAGATCACAGGCCAGCCACCAATTCACTTGGTGGCTGGCCTGTGATTTAACCTGTTTGCATAAGCATGAAGTTGGTTTCAGCACCATTTAAAGGGTTGAAGCCAATAACTTACTTCACAACATCCACCAACAATAACTTAAGTGTGCCAATGGTCCTTTCTGTTGCGCTATGTTTGGCTATCATACTTGATCAACTGATTCAGTGCTGGACAAAACCAAAACAGAGAATTGGTTAAAGATATATGAATGAATGGGGCATGGGAATTTTTATGGTCTAAGAACAATACATAACTCTGAGAGGGCAATTATGCCTGAAAACAGCTGATATTCTAAATTACCTGAATTTCCCTCCCGATCTAAGACATTTGGAACAGCTTAGATTTTACCACTTATGACGGATATTGAACTGTGTCCAAGTTGAAAAATCTTCACAATTGAAGGAAGAGAAGCCCTGTTTAGTCAAAGATATCATCTTCTGTTACATATGAGTTTCAACAAGTATATATTGAAGATAGAGTTAACAAATTCCTTACATATCCTATGCAATTTTGATAAATTTTTGTCACTAATTACATATGTAAGGAAACATTATTGTGATAGGATAGCACTGTAAGTATAGAGAATTTTTGTTGAATAAATTTCATTTTTCTTTAAACGTTAATTTGTGAAATGTCAACAGTTGACTGTTATAACCAGGGATTGACGGGTCAAGCACAAGATCATCACTTCTGCTTAGGGATGTTTATGTTCGATAGGGTTTTAACATCAATTTAAACATGTGCTGAATCTGTTATCAAGTGAAGGTGACAATTCCTTTGGTTATCTACCAGTTCTATTTGAGGAAAAAGTGTATCACCCGCAGACAAGCCCATGTAAAATGATTTTCTACAATCAGAATTCATACCCGATACATCAAGTCTTAACCCTTTACCAAACGCCAAATTATGGATTGTCCAAAATTGAAAGAGTGCAGACGAGAATTCAAAATGTGATGAAATTGAGAAATAATCTTCTGATAGGGGAGAATGCATAGTGAGAAAATGAGAAATTATCGAGCAATTTCTCCTTTTCCTACAATGTTTTCCAGAGTTGTCTGCAACAAACTGGTCAAATGTTGTTTGGTAATGGGTGTAAACCCTGACGCTAACCACTTCACAACCACAGACTCCTTTGTGCAGTTTTAAACATGTCTGGGATTACAAATTTCATTCTATCTAACAGCAGGTTAAAAACGTAGCCACTATCCAAAACAAGATAAAGAAAAGATTTTCCCAGAAAAAATAATCACTGCAAATGATAACCTTTGTATATTTGAGTTTCCGAATTCCTGTAAATCTAACCTATGTGGCTTCTATCTATTCCTTCATAAGGGTTCAATGACAACAGGAGAAGGAAACTGTACAGTATGAAAGATTTTGATTCACTTGTCCTTTAATGCCAAATCTTTTCTTACATGTGTCCATAAAATTGTTGAATAGTAGATTTCAGTAAAATGTCACTTGTCCATTTAGGCTTCTGGACAAGCTGGGCAATAAAGCTAATTGATTTTGCCAGCCCTGACTCTAAGAAATAGGGAAGAACCTATTCTAACTACAGGAAATATCGCCACAAAGGGGTGGGTAGTGTAAAAGCTCTCTGAAAATTCTTTCAATTTTTATGCTTCAAGAAAGTGTCTCCTAAAAAAACTCTTTCAAAAAGTCATAACATAAAAGGTAAAGGAATGCATTATGATAAAAATAGGTCCAGGCGGGGTGATCACATGATCAATGTTTACAATTTAAAACAGACAGCAAATGGCTAGGCTGATGAATAAGCAGCTATTTATGCATTTTTTCATCAGATTACTTTTGTTTTCAACTGTTCTATAAACGATCAATTTAAATGTTGTTTCCATTTTCGCCATGCCGTTCGCTCCAAGACCCTGCAGAGAATTTTGAGTAGAGGTATGTTTATGTGGGTCAAACAGCATCCCGACGACTCCAAATTCTCCGCAATGTTTTTGACTGAATGACACAGCCAAAATGGAAACAACATTCACCAGCGGTTGCGCAAAATTGATTGTTGGAACATGGTGATTATAGAAGTGGAAAACAAAAGTAATCTTTTGGCAATAAAATACAGTTTTTGTTTTGTTGTTTAATGAACAATTAAAAGTAAAAATTGAATCATAATTAATTCAGGAATGATCAATTTCTTGAAGTATGTATAGTTTATATGCAGTAAATCTCACAAGCGATGTCATGCTTTTGGTACTGTATATACACTTTAAAGAATCAAAAGCTATCTGAAATAATTTTGCTTTCAATGGTATTCTTCAGTGTGTATCATATAACAGTAAAGATAACTGTTATGTGCAGATTTAAAGTAATTTTTTTTTTCTCACATCCATGAACAAGAAGCTTTAACTGCAGGAGTGATTAAACAATATATATAAAGTAATGGGAAAAACACATTTCCTCTTTTCTTGAAGTTCTTTTTATAAGTAATTGAGTGTTACAAGCAACAAGATCATCAGGATTTTACAACTCTTTCAAAGAGGGCTGGACAATATAATACATGTAAAAAGTGCAGAACTCTTCTGGCAATTAGTTAACACCACCAAATCCTTTGAAGATGCGCTAACTGTGTCACTAAACACCAAGTTCTATTCAACATAAATCCTATATCGAGGGTTTAATACAAGACTAAAGCAAGTGCTTCATAATCATGAAGCACTTACTATAGTATTGCATTGAACCCTCCGTATGAGCTCAAATACAATTCTATATCATTAGCTGATGACTTTCGGCATTTTGCTTTGTTTTTATACACTAATAATGTTCTTTTGAAACTTCTATCATCTTTAGTTATGTTGGTAAGTACAGAGGAGTCTTGGAAAATGTTTGTCCTGATTTTTAAATGGATAAGGCTTATATTTTTTCTGACATTCATTGAAGCTAATGTTTTTTAACATCCTTGATTTTTTCTGGGTTTTCAAAAGTGTTCATTTTTTAAGGAACTAGGTAGCTGCACTAGATTTCAAACTTTTCTGTTGTAAGTACTATGAATGAAACATCACTGTTTATGATTTTGTGACATCAAATCTAAAAGCAATAGCAGATAACAAAATGATAAAATATGCCAAATGGTAAAACGTGTCTTGTGACGTTGTGTACACGCCATAGTAACTCTGATGTTCTCGTTTTGAACACCATTGGCGTAGCTTCCTTTAGGCACGTGCCTACACCTTTATTTCAAGAACAAAAATGCAAAAGTAAGGGCCCCTTAGACAAAATATATTTTTGTGCTCCCAAACACATGCCTGACACAAAAGCTCCTGAGCGATTTCAGACTGTATTTTTTTCACGGGGAGCATGTCCCCGAACCCACATAGAATGACGTGCCTACAAATTCATTTCAGTCAAGCTACACCCCTGAACACTGAGCAGTATTATCCTCTGTGACAATTGCTCTTTGGTTCATTGACTGTGGACATGTAGTGAGAGTGCGTAAATGTATGAGGTAAAGGGTTACTGAAAGGTAAAAAGATGTCAAAGAATCTATGATCTTCCTTTGCAGTCTGAATATTAATCAATCAAGTTCCCTCATATAGGATTTCATAATTGGTCCCAATTAGAGGCAAAAGCAGGTAACAAATAAAACCTGTTAAAAATGTACTCCCTATATGATTTTGATAGAAACCATGTGACAAATGGAGAGAAACATGGCTTGATATGAGTTGTTTCTTCTTAATGCTTGTTATTAACTATTTCTACATTTGTCATAGATTTTTAATCCTTATAGTACTGGAACCAACATCATGCTTATGCAAACAGGTTAGATCCAGGCCAGCCGCCAAGTAAATTATGTTAACCCTTATAGTACTGGAACCGACTCCATGCTTATGCAAACAGGTTAGATCTAGGCCAGCTGCCAAGTAAACTGCCGCTTGCCTGTTATCTTACCTGATTGCTATTCTGTGTATATTTCCTCATCAAAATTAAGCAGATATATAAGGTATTGGAAAGCAGATGACACAGAAAATCTATATTTAGAAAATTACCCAACATTCTGAGGGTAAATTGGTTCTTGAGTCGTTCATTACAGGTGTATATAAGCATAGGGAAAGATATACAGGAATTCCCAAACTCAAAGCACTCAGGAATGCTGATGTATAAATTATTATTGACATTTATTTGGTGAGATAGAGTACATAAATTAACCTAATACCCTAAATGGAGTATTGCCATTGCTTAAACTTGGCAACATTTATCAATTAACCTCTTGTATCATCAGTATGACGACTGAGCTTTAATCATCTTGGTTTAAACTTATTTATTTTACATCGATTGTGAAAGAAGCTTGAAGCTAATTCAATACACTCTCAATGACTGCTTCCTGGATAATAACCAGTACTCTAGCTGATTTGAGGGCTAGTCCAGGCAATGTTCCTCACCTTCAAGGGATCGTACCGGTGACCCTCAGTACAAGAGGGCAATGCTCTACCTCTGCACCACTTAAAGACTTTCGCCCACACCTTTAGCAGGAGATATAAGAAACCAATGTGACAAAAGGAGAAATTGTCCATGGGGACCAATTCCAAAATCAAAGAATTTGGATAAAACCCTTGGTCATTAATGGTTGGTTACAAACATTGTTGACTTTTTACAACCTGCAGAAGACACTTTTTTGCTTGTAAACATGTGAAAACCCCTTCACTTCTGCTGTTGTGTTATGTGAAAATATTGAAAAAGCATTGTGACAAGCAATTTCTCCATTTGCCACTATGTTTTATGAAAGTAGTCTGCTGCAAGACACAAAAATGTGGGGGTAGGTGGTAATATGTTAAGAAAAGGTACATTTGTATACATATCTTTTACTCTTACTCCTTATGGCATTGTCAGCTGATTGTTTGATTTGGTTTGTGTTTGCTTGGTTTTACACACCATCAATAATTTCACTGATATTGTGCTGCCCAACTCATGATAAATGTTGGAAGATTCTACTCATAAGGACTGGATAAGAAGTCAACTAAAAATATTTAGAAGAAAACATAACAAATTGTCTGAAATACCCATCTGTTAGTGACATTAGAACATTGCCTAAAGTAACCACAATATAGGATAATCATTGGTGTTTTCTTGATATCTAATCTGGTCTCCCATTTAGGGTTTTGTGTTCATTGGTTATTAGTTTCCTATTAGATGTGTTCAAGGAAGAACTAGCAGACATCAATAACGAAGTGTATAATCAGAGTTTCTTGTACACTGATTTTCAAAAACCATTTATTTTCAGGACACGGGAAAGAAACAAAAACCTGATTAACTTTACATACACTTTAATGTTCGCTCATGTTTACTATTTATTTACAATAAAGGCTCACTAATGGAATCAGTAATGTGGGGATAAGGCCACCGCAAGGAGAAAAACTTGTTTTTTCATTTGCTATATAATTGGTGGGAGGATATGTGCATAGAGCACCCAACCTCACCAATTAATCGGTGACGACCGAGTTAAAAGAACATTTTAAATTCTTTTTTAAATTTTTGGCGCGATGCAAAAGAAAAAATGTCACAAAAATAAAATAGTCGATCGCCCCTATAAGGATTTTCCGCCACTTTAAATTATCAACTTTGGTAATTTATACTGCCAAAATCCTACATCAGACCTTTGTGTTTGGCATTCTAGTAGCCCATGCCCTTACCCCTGCCCAGTGTGGAATACTGTCGCCAATGACCCATATATCTGTAAGTTGTTAAAACTATTTCACCGATTCAAAATAAACCAAAGTAAGAGGAGAGCTTCATTATGATTGTAGCATACAAAGGGGAGCTGTTTTATGATTGCAATTAAAATGTATCAGGTAAGGGGAGCGCGATTGTCAACAGATTCAGGATCACCCTTCAAGCGTCTTTCTGATGATGAAAAATAGAACTAACCTCTGGCTAGTTGTGTAATTTATGCCAGTAATTTATTCCTACAATATGGGTACTTATTGAGGCTGGGGCTACCCAGACTCAAAGCAATAAGATATATACATTATAATATGTTGACTTTATGCTGACCAGGACTGCTCAAGTGAACAGGTTCTGTGGAATTTATCTAAAGCCTGAGTTGCGTCACTGTATGTAAGTCTTGAATTAAATACCAGGCCTTCTGAAACTAGATTTAAGGCTCTTGATCGGATAACCAAAGGTGGCCCGACATTGCGGTTGGTTCCGCTTCCGTGTTTGGTGCTAACATTCGAAATCGAGACAGTGCATCGCATATAGAGTTATGTATTCTTGGAACATGCTTTGTTTTTAATACAAACTTCAGCTGCAGGCACTTATGGACGAGGAAACGCATTAATTTCATGACCCGTTTTGATTTTGAAGACATATAGTTCAAAATTTGCATTACTGTTTGGTTATCACAATTAAACAATATCTTTTTGTTGGCTAAATGAACTCCCCATATTGAAATCTCTACCACAATTTTGGACAACTCTAAAGTTGTGATGTCTTTGGTTATGCCATTAGAATGCCATGGCTGTGGCCATTTGGCTGCGCACCAATGTCCTTCAAATAAATACCGAATCCACAGTCTAAACTACCCACGCTGTCGGTAACAAATTCCATGTCATTATTTGAAACCCAAAGTAAAATACCATTGCGCTTTTAAAAGAAGGTGAGCCATGCACCAAAGTCTTGTTTCATTTCTTCGTTAACATGTAAGTGATGAAATTTCTTTGTCAGCCCGCATGTAACATTAATGAGACGACAACGGAAGGTTCTGCCTGCTGGGATTGCCCGACAACAAAAATTCAAAGATCCAATTAATGAATGAAGTGTTTTAAAGAGATCTTTTACATTCCTAACATTGCTTCAATTTTTGTAACCACCTCGTCTACTTTGTCCCTTGGAATACCAACTTCTATTTCAACAGTGTCGAGACCCAAAAATATCAATACTTCTGTTGAACCTCTAATTTATCATCAGCAAGTGGGACATTCAGGTCGTCCATACAAGCCCTAAATATGTGCATTAGAGACTCACGTTTATCAGTGTTATGATCCTTGCCCAAGAAATCATACAAATAGTGTATTAAATGGTCGGACGTCATTTTATAGTTTTAACTGCAAACTCTTAAAATGTTGAGACAATTCCAATGTTTTGCAGCTTGTTGCTGTACCAGAAGGCAGGGCCTTACCAATGTTTAACTTTTCATTTAAAGCCATACATGTGCTCATTAACAGTTAAATTATAAAAGTTCTAGAATAATTTAAAATTAACTTTAAAGTTCTTTAAATTCCCTTATACAGAGGAACTAAGACTTGGTGCTTTTAAAAGAGTGATTACTATAGGGTTTATTTACAATTAGCGATAAAACAAGGTCAGCCGAGAATCGTTGATTACCAATAAATACCAAGAAATTCTCCATTTTGAACCTTCACGCTGTAAATATTGGATAGATGACAGTATTTTCATGTGTTTCACACAAATTTCTAACCAGGTGATCGCTACTCATTAGTATGAGCGCTTCATGCATTTTCAGATATTACCCCTTTTAAAACAATGAAGTTGAATTGGTGGGCACCAATTTTATGAGAATAGCATTTAGACAATTAGATATCAAATATTACATGCATTATATTGTCATGATCCTGTGGTTTTTCGCTGTTTCAACATATTCCTTCACAATTTATTACTCATATTGCCCAGTTTTACAGATTTTCTAAGCGCTAGCATGCTTTAAAGCTTGTCTCAGTAATTCTAAGTCCTTTGGATTGAAAGGTAATAAACAAAAAAAAACATTCTTTATGTCCATCTTAAATATTTTACAGTTTCTA
Organism: Cerastoderma edule; assembly: GCA_947846245.1. NCBI lineage: Eukaryota > Metazoa > Mollusca > Bivalvia > Cardiida > Cardiidae > Cerastoderma > Cerastoderma edule. Next base: position 6,699,317 of record OX401411.1, on the reverse strand, counting down.
CCTAAGCTTTAAACCATGTTTACTGTTGCATCAAAGTTTGTGTATTGCACAGTTGAGAACTCCTCAGAAATAATCATTTATCGACTCCCATACTGGGTATGACAAGTGGTGTATGAGGCGGAATTCGTCAAGAGCTTTCTTGGGTACTAATCTTACTGGGAAAATTCGCCAAGAGCTTTCTTAGGTACTTATCCTACTGCGGAAACAATCAAATTCAAAAGTGGGGGTGCAGAAAATGGACCAGCCATGCGGCCTTCGCAAATCTCCTCCGAGACTATGTTCGAGTCGTTAAACAAAAATAACTGAAAGTTAGAACTGATTGATCTTGTAATTCCATTTAGTTAGAAATAAATGTAACTTCAATTCAAAGTACAATTACTAGCTGCATCTCGCAGTTACTTCACCGTTTTAAAGGGCATAATAATCCCTGAGAAGTAACTAAGGCAACACAAGTTATCTTCTGTTAAGAAAACTTGCATTCATTAATGGAAAAGTAATTAATATGTTAAAAAAAACTGTTTAAGAACTTGATAACATAAATATACACTCACTACTGAACTTTTAAACCAGTGTTTATCTAGTCAGACCTTCTAATCTAGTCAGAATAAATGCAGTATGAAAGGCAGACGAATCATGTTCTATTTTACTTCAGTTTGAATATTTTCAAAATTGTAATTATTGTTAACTTTGATTCACTATTGAAAGTGTTAATGTTTGAATTTTGATCTTCATTGATACTTAAGATACCTATGAAGTTTAAAAGATTTATGATAACAGTGTTAACGAACAACAGATTGGTTCATATTCATATTGATAAGGGATGTAGTATCCACCGCACTGTACTGTGCCGGTGTTTTAGACCAAACCGGTGTATATATAGATTGTTACCTCGACAACAATAAACGAATGCAAGACCACGTTGTGTCTCCTTATTAATTTATAACGTCCTAAAACATAAAACCCGACAGTTGCCTTCAATAACAATGCTATATATATATTGCCCCTGGGCCATTTGACGTTTTAAACTTGACGGGACATGTGCTGCAAGGTCCTCGTCAGCTAGAATTAACACAGTCCAGTACATCCGGGCGAAATGACCATGACACATGTGACAAAGACTGAAAGAGGGGATCGCAGGTATGGCGTTCGCTGATGGGGGAATTTCGACAACCTCTTAAAGAGGTGATGTGAACTTAAACTCCCTACCTTTGTCAATTTGATTGAGTCGGTCTAAGAATGCATCTTATAAAGCCGGTTCTTCCAGTGCCTTCTTTCTCGCACGTGTCGTCGGCATGGTTTGAGTATATACCTAATATTTTCGAGTAGTTCTGTCTGATACTTAATACGAAAAGACCTAAATGAGTGAAAATTAAGGTTTATATAGAGAGCCTTGTGACGATCTAATCGTTGATTGGTTAAAAATGGCTGCCAGAAATAGATTTTGTCTGTTAAAATTGGTTGCCGGAAATGAAATGATCAAAACAATAACAATGAACTTTCCCGAGCCAAAATAAAAGCTGTTATTATGAAATGCTTCAAATAACAGTGATTATTTCTGTCATGTGGTTACTCATTTAAACAATCTCCACAAGAAGATTCAAATTAGTACCCACCACTAAAGTATAAAGGGATTATCTCACAGATTGTGTTCGGTGAGTTAACATTACGGGTCCTGCGTGGCTCAGTGTATAAGGTGGTAGACTAAAAACTCTGGAGTCCCGGGTTTGAGCCCTACAAACACCTCTGATTTCGTGGGAGTGACCTTTGGCAAGTCACTTCAGAGCCCTAGCCCAGTACTGATGGATCCAGGAAAGCCGTAGAAGACACAGGCTTAGGCCTTTATCCTGTACCAAAATGGTAAATGGTGAATGATATCAATTAAAAAGATGATTTAAACAATCCTCCTAACTTATTATATGACTATTTTCAATTTCTTTATCAATGACAAATAGAAGACATTTTATCTTGAAAAAGATTAAAATCTCAATTTGTAAGATGACAAGTAAATTATTAAGAGAAAAGAAGTAAGTAAGGAAATCAAGGGTTCAATGCAAGAATGTAGTAAGTGCTCCATAAACATGAAGCACTTACTATAGTCTTGCACTGAACCATTGAAATATTCCCGTTATGTTGATTTTGGCTGTACCACCCCAATGTGAGGCAGAGCATGGAAAATTGGGTGCAGCAACCTTGTCTATCAAATTTGGTTAAGGTAATTGTGACGGTGTCTATATCATGTTGCCTTTAAGTTTACATTGGCCAATTCAATAATCAAGGAATAGGCGACTAGTCCTATTTTATAGCAATAGTAGACAACAGAAAATAGCATAAGAAAAAGATATTTTCCTTGATGTTTTCTATAAACATTGTGACAAAATGATTCACCCTTTCATAACTGTGCTTTCCAAAGACTTCTGCAGGTGAATATTTCCCCTCATGCATAAATATTTCAACATACATGCACCGAAAAGCAGGTAAAAAGTAATGTCTATGCTCATTATTGGTGACCAAAACTTCTTACCAATATCCAAACCAAAAGTTTTCTTTTCTACATTAAAATTCCCACCTAAATGTACTTTCATTTAGGAATAATAGCAAAATCTTAAATAAGGAGTGACTAGTGCTTAGGGATAGCAGAAAAATCTTTTGTAATAATAATATGACTAGACGTACAATACAGTTCCTTATAAACATAATCAAATAACACAAGTTATTTGTAAACTCTTTCTATTGATATGCTTAAGACAGAAATGTTTGTTAAAGACATATCCATGGGTAAACCAAAACTATGCCTTGTTCATATTCTCATACAGTAAGTATGCACTGAGACATCAGAGAGGAAATTCTCACTTTGTGAGGAGAGAAGCTACAGACAGCTTAACCAATTAATCAATTAGATAAATCCCAACCCCCCTGGCTTATTGTATCAAATCACAAATCCAAGTTAGAGCCCATTGTTATGAGAGGTAGGCTACCTACTAGGGGGTTAGCAGAATGCAAATGATTCTAATCAGCTTAACCCATTACCAAACAATAACAACATTTGACCAGTTTGTTGCAGACGACTCTGGAAAACACTGTGAGAAAAGGAGAAATTGCTCTTAACAAGCAATTTCTCCTTTTCCCACAATGTTAACTGCTCTATCAGAAGATTTTTTTTCATTTTTCGTCACATTTTGAAATGTCGTCTGCAAACTCTTTCAATTTGGGACAGTCAAAAATTTGGCGTTTGGTAAAGGGTTAATGGCAGTATGACTTGAAGTCTTCCTTCCCTTGCAAATGTTTCAAGAGTTGTGTTCATGAACCTCATGACAAGGCATTAATTGAGGATGGCTGTTCTAAATCACTAATCTAATCTAACTAATCTAGTATCAAGGTGACACAAAAAACAATATTATAAGTGCTGTATTTATTATCAAAAATGGTGAAGTATTTAACTGAACTTGATTCTTCAACAAATATATTCTCACCAAACTATGTTAAGAACATTTGATGTACATGTAGTTGGTGCTTTATCATTGACCCATTTCACATGGGAAATTCCTCAAAACTAAAAGGCTATCAAATAGAATCATCACGATAATATAAAGTCATTAAAAACCCTGTTCTCCCTGTTCAACCAAAGGTCCCATCTCCTTCCATTGAATGAAGGATATACCAGTTTTATTGAACAGGGATGATATCCAACCTTAGAGTAACTGGTAGATTTTCTGCATCTCGAGGAGAAGTTCATACACACTAAAGCATATTTCGTCTAATTCGATGATTTTAGACTTTATGTACTTATCTCACTCTCATACTTTATACAAAAATTACCTCTAAAAACAAAATGAGGTGTCATATTGATTTAACTTAATTGTTGAAAGGTATTCAATGGAGAACCCAGTTAAGTATATGTTAACCATAAACAGAGCTCCAAATAAGAGGTGCTTATTGTTTGCTAACTTTTGTACATAAGTATATTATGGGTACTCATAAGACTAGATCATATTTGCTGAAATCTTACAGTATTCCTTAATCACCTTGAATTATGTGCAAGGTATGCAAGCATGACCTTCACTGTTGTGCGCAGTGTGACCTTAGCTTTTGTGCACAATTAGACCTTCATTTTGGGCACAGTGTAACCTTCACTTTTGTGCAAAGCGTGACCTTCACTTTTGTGCACAGTGAGACCTCCACTTTTGTGCACAGATTGACCTTTACTTTTGTGCATAGCATGACCATTACTTTTGTGCACAGCGTGACCTTCACTTTTGTGCGCAGCGTGGCATTCACTTTTGTGCACAGTGAGACCTTCACTTTGTGCGCAGCGTGACCTTCACTTTTGTGCACAGTGTGATGTTCACTTTTGTGCACAGCATGACCTTCACTTTTGTGCGCAGCGTGACCCCCACTTTTGTGCACAGGGTGACCTTTACCTTATGTGCAAAGCATGACCATCACTTTGGTGCACAGGGCGACCTTTACTTTTGTGCACAGTGTGACCTTCACTTTTGTGCACAGTGTGACATTCACTTTTGTGCACAGTGAGAACTTCACTTTTGTGCATAGTGTGATGTTCACTTTTGTGCACAGCATAACCTTCACTTTTGTACGCAGCGTGACCTTCACTTTTGTGCACAGTGAGACCCCCACTTTTGTGCACAGGGTGACATTTACCTTTTGTGCAAAGCATGACCATCACTTTGGTGCACAGGGCGACCTTTACTTTTGTGCACAGTGAGACCTTCATTTTAGGCACAGTGTGACCATTACTTTTGTGCACAGCGTTACCTTCACTTTTGTGCACAGTATGATGTTCACTTTTGTGCACAGCGTGGCCTTCATTTTTGTGCACAGCGTTACCTTCACTTTTGTGCACAGTATGATGTTCACTTTTGTGCACAGTGTGGCCTTCACTTTTGTGCACAGTATGACCTTCACTTTTGTGCATTGAGACTCTTAATACAGGCTATCAAGAGTTTATTTTGCAATGTTTTAGCCCTTTCCTTCATAATACCTATTTTAAAACATTTGCAGCAGCAGATTTAAGTAAACACTGTAACAAAAGGAGACATTTCTTCTATAGTCCAAAATGTTTCTTACTAATATCATAAGGAAAAAGGTGTTTTTATTAAATCTATTTGAGTTGTTGTCTGCTATTGTCTAAAAGCGACAAAGCACAAAGTTTTATTTGAGGGAATATGTTGGTCATTTATTAAAACCTATTACGATATTTCATATGGAGTATTCTATTCCTTTTCTCAAAATAATTTCATCCCTTTCATCACAAAAAAAACATTAAAGTTTTTAATACTTTAAAATCATAGTCTACTGTATTTTTAAATCTTGAAAAGTCTTAAATCGAAAATTGGGAAAAACATCATATGCTAGATTTAGCAGAATTATTATGGTATGTAACTGAAAGATTCTTAATGTAAAGTAAACATAAAACAACCCATCAACCAATAATCTCAAATCTTTGGTTCTATATCTGATAGCTGCTGATCATTTCATTGCCACATGTTCACTTGGAAGATATTATTTCTTAGGTTAATCATGAATGGGACACCTAAGAGGCATCAATATTTGTTGCAATATAACTCAAAATCATGAAAAATGATTTAAATCAACCATTAGAGGAGAACAGATCTCAAAACTGAGCTTCACTCCCTAGAAAGCAAATATGATTTCTGTAAAGGGGTAAAAAGTATAAACTGTGTTTTTACTTATCAATGTCAGGTATTCAAACAAGAGATAATAATCAAATAAAAATTTGGTAAAGTGTCAAGAATGCAACACTTGAATGAAATTTATTAATGCATGTTTCCGCAGGCTATAAATGAACCCTTTCTGTTCTAACTGCCACTTTGCTAGCAGCTCTTAATCTCACGGAATGATGCACAAAAAAGAACACAGAAGATTACTTAACCCTTTACCAAATGCCAACTTTTCAGACTTCCCAAATTGAAAGAGTTTGCAGATGAAGTTTCAAAATGTGATGAAATTGAAAAACAATCTTCTGAAAGGACAGAAAACAGCGTGGGAAAAAGAGAAATTGCTTGTTAAGTGCAATTTCTCCTATTTCCACACTGTTTCCAAAGTCGTCTGCAATAAACTGGTCATATGTCGTTATTGTTTGGTAATGGGTTAAACTCAACATTGTTAGAATTTGAGTTCCAGGCACTTCCAGGTTTTGATAGCTCATTGCAGATGATTTTAAGGTGGAAAATTGAAATGCTATTTCTACCCTTTGTCTAACTTCAATATCTCTCCTATTTGTGGAGCATTGTTAAATTCTATTCTGGCTTCAATTGCCATCTGGAAATTTCAGGTAATAAAGAGTCAGTTGGTTGGTAAAAAAAAACCATGAATATAACAAACTTTTGTTAACAAGACAGTCTCATTAAGATCAAAGAAGTGATATCTGGCTTTTCATTGATGGAGGAAGATTCCTATATTAACTGCGCATAATTAGGGCTGGTCAAGACTTGGTACTTAGTACAACCAGCCTCATTCAGTTACCCAAGAGACATTTTCTCATAAAAATCCCCCAAACCACCTCCGCATATCGAGGGTTAAGTGCAGTACTATAGTATGTGCTTCATGTTTATGAAGCACTTACTATAGTCTTGCATTGAACCCACATTATGGTCCCTTACGTGGAATTCTATTTCTAACGTAGATAAAAAGCACCGGCAAATGACAACATCAAGGGTTCAATGCAAGACTATAGTATGTGCTTCATATGCATGAAGCACTTACTATAGTCTTGCATTGAACCCTCGATATTGTCCCTATATAATCAAATACAATGTCTAACAATCAGAGAGCAATCCTGTAAAATACCTACTTCTTAAAATGAATGATCACCCTCTGTCTCCCTCATAGATCATTACCTTAATCACAGGTTAAAACCTTTTCTCTGTACAAAACAGGCGGAAAATCATGTGACCATCTTATGTACGAACAAGATGGCTGCGCTCATGACAGAATAAATAATTTTGCTTTTTTCACCTACTTTGGCCAATGATAGCCAAATTGTGTACCCTGGATGAGTTGACCATCAACTACGGTTCTGTTGGTATATGATAACCCATGCTTTATAACGGCATAATGTCTAACACTCCGCAGAGAAATTGCAGTAGAAGACCAACTGTTTTTGACATGCATGCCTGTCAACTGCAATTTCTTGGCTGATTGTTACTCAAAGGTTTTTGTTTCCGTCTTTCATATAGAAAGGAATTGATATATTTGGACAAAAGGAAAATCTCTCATACAATGTTTTCAAAAATAATGTAGTGCATTTGACTATTCCAAAAAAGCTTTTTTTGTTGTCTGCTGGTAATATTCATCAGACATCATTAAAATGTGCTGCAAATTCCAAAGAGCGAGGTAACAGAATGGTTAATATGGCGGTTTATAAACCATTTAACCTAACCCCTCAATTGATAATATCTCACTAACATGAAACTGCTGCAGAAACCATTTAACCTAACCCCTATATTGATAATATCTCACTAACATGTAACTGCTGCAGAAACCATTTAACCTAACCCCTCAATTGATAATATCTCACTAACATGAAACTGCTGCAGAAACCATTTAACCTAACCCCTCAATTGATAATATCTCACTAACATGTAACTGCTGCAGAAACCATTTAACCTAACCCCTCAATTGATAATATCTCACTTACATATAACTGCTGCAGAAACCATTTAACCTAACCCCTCAATTGATAATATCTCACTAACATGTAACTGCTGCAGAAACCATTTAACCTAACCCCTCAATTGATAATATCTCACTAACATGTAACTGCTGCAGAAACCATTTAACCTAACCCCTCAATTGATAATATCTCACTAACATGTAACTGCTGCAGAAACCATTTAACCTAACCCCTCAATTGATAATATCTCACTACATGTAACTGCTGCAGAAACCATTTAACCTAACCCCTCAATTGATAATATCTCACTTACATGTAACTGCTGCAGAAACCATTTAACCTAACCCCTCAATTGATAATATCTCAGTAACTGCTGCAGAAACCATTTAACCTAACCCCTCAATTGAGTACCTGCAAAGACACCGACCCACAAAGACCTGCTAAAGACACCAAGGAAAATTCAACATATTACATGTTTCTCCCTTGTAGCAGTCATGCAGACAATAAATTACCATAATAAAGAAGACCATGTTAAAAAATGTGATGGTTCAGTGCAAAACTATAGTAAGTGCTTCATGTTTATGAAGCATGTTTATGAAGCACTTACATGTACTAAATTCTTTCACTGAACCATCAAAATATTCTAGCAAAAATAGAAATGGGTTTATTGGTTCTTCAATCATGCTTTTATTACCAAATTTATTTGGAATATTAAAGGAATTTGATGAGTTTCATCTTCAAAACCTTTACAAAAAGACTTTTTGGAAAAGCTAAGGAAAGAGTTGGGACAAATATGTTCAAAATGAAGATAGCAAACATATGTATTGAAAAAGTCATGGGCTGTGAACAAAAGAAAATAGACATGTTTTGAAAAGCCCAAGAGCAAAGGTTGCTATTGTTTGTTGTTTGAGCACATTTCAACAACCTTGTTTGACCATAGACTGGCTTAACTAGTCATATTCCTACCCAATTACATAGAGTGCAAAGGAGGGATGCCATTGTTTTTAAAGGTCTTTTGTATCACATGTTCTTGGTCTTCAATAGGCAACCTTCCACAGTCTAGTCTAAACATGTTTTACATCCATTGCGAAAAAGATTATTACGATGCTTCTGTTTCCTGGAAACATAACCGCTACTTGTGGCAATTTGGGGTTAGTCTAACTTGGATGATCCAAACTGTAACTGTGTAACAGCTTGAAGGCACTATGAGATAAAAGGCCGCCAGCAGTCCTCTCTGGGCCAGAGGGGACCAATCGGCTACGAGAATTAAAAGTGTGAACCAATCAGAAACCGCAAATAATTGATGTACCCTCTGACACGCTTTGATATAGAATGCATCCAGACAAAGAATGAAATATGTACATCTGGATCATTCCAACTATGGATAGTCCAAACATTTTAATCTCGCTGCTAACTGAGATCAAACCAGAGGGCCAAGATTACCACAGTACCACTGCGGTAATCTTCCACACACACGGCAAAGACTGTACCAAGGCCACTAAAAAGAACTTTACAAAATAATTCATTAGTTTGTGTAGTCACAATACTCCAACTTATCCGGAACCCAATCCAAACTAGTTGACACTCAGTTTATCTTTTCTGCAGTTATGAGACAAAAAACGTAAAACAATTCTGATGATTTAGCAGACAATTAGGCTTACACAAGGAGTATCATATTCAGCATACATGCACTAATGCACGCACTACATTGTCTCTTGGGAGAACTTTTCTTCCTCTCATTTGCACCAAACAAACTGCAGTGTTACTTGCTGTTTGGCTTAAAAAAGTATGATGACAAATAAGGGAGCAATCAGTTTATCCTTAAGGTATTCCACCCCTGATGGAGAAAAATCAGATAACAAAGTCAAAGATTTAACAAATCAAATGCTGTTACAAAGTTTTATATCATTAGAATTTTTTATGAATTGAAATCTTTATTTGTCACCTTTTATTCATGTAAATTTAATTTCTATGTAAAATTGATAATTAAGGGGAGGTAATTACTATAAATTACTATGGATTTAATAACAGAATTATTGATATCCATTTTGTAATTATAAATTCAAAGCCAGATTAATTTGGAAAAGTGACTTGGTTAATGGCTTTGAAATGATAAATAATTTCTTGACTTTCATTCCAATCTATTCTTTAATCAAAGCAAAAACAAGTTTCTGTCGGGGATGGATTACCTTAAACAACACATTATATCATATGATAGCTCTTTTCTTAGAAACAAACAATTTAAACAGCCAGGTATATAGGCCTTTTCAGAAACTGTTGTTATCTTTTCTTGAATACTCTTAATCGGAGATACGAAATTTTCGGTAGCTTCCGGTTTAAGACTTCCGGGTATTAAGTGATAACAGCTGACAATGAGAAACATAGAAAAACTGCTGCGGGTATTTTGACAATGCCGTCGAAAGTCGTGTTTGTAAAAACTACATTGGAATGATTATTGAGGAGGGAAATATCAAAGTATATCCTTACTTTGTGTTTTCTCTCTAGCGGACAATTTACCCAGTTTCCCGAGATAAAACACTGTATACCAACGCGGTTACAACGTTGCGATTCATTTTTAGTGAGAAGAGTCGATCCTCTGCTAAAACATTAATTAAAGTATAGAATACGATGATGTAGATCTGTTTGATTATTGCCTTACCTTATGATAACATTATTTAAAATCCATTTTGCAATCTAACATTTTCAAATGATACTGTACCATGTAAATGCAAACACAATGAACAGATGATATGATGCAAGCTGATCAAACCTAATTAATAAATATTCCACTTATTAATGGGACATTCCATCAAATTATGTCCAATAAGAGTGACAAATAATAGTTAACTTATAAGAGATTATGGAATTGATTTTATTCATGTTTAATGATCGGACTTCAACCATAATTACACCTACCGAGTCAACATTAGATTCCTCTGATTTAAAACATGTCCATACCATTCACTCTACTTAGAATTACTGTTTCCAAGACCCTTCAAGCAAAACGATTTATCCTAATCTGACTTTGCAACGCCAATCAAAATATGATTCCGTCATTATATAGCAACCAATGGCATGCCTCGAAGCCATAAAACACACAACAATGTGTCAACGGAACATGATGTGATGCGCGCCTGTGTATTTCGGCAAGCTTCAAAAGATACATATCTTTCACGTCAAGGGTTTTATTACTTCTTTTATTGGTCAACTGCATAACGTAGGAAATAACATAGACGATCTTTTTTTTACCCTCTTTATTCGACCAAATACGCATCAACCCTTTATGAGTTAATTCCCTATGTTACTGAGTGTCAGGTCGTTTTGTTATGTACAAGGTTTATTCTCATTTTGTCTAAAGTCTAAAATATGTATAAAGTGTAGATCCAGAAAAGAATATTTTTCTTATGTTGGTGTACAATATTTCTCGATATATGCTTCTAATAAATTATGCAGATCCAGAATTATCTAAATCTTTTGAAGATATCTTAATCAATTAAAAATGAAATGAAAACATTTCTTTAAACTGTAGATCTTTTGGCAATTAAATCTGTAGACAACGTGGGAATTGAAACCTTTATGGGATGCAGACTAAATGGGAAGTCCTTATGTAGAAAATTCATTTGCCTACGTCCTATGTTGAACCTGTATGTCTTGATCTGCCAACATGTATGTTTAGTTTGTTCTGTTTTACCCCAAATAGTTATGACTTTATGGTTCATGCGATTTAATACAGAAATACATTATGTAAAATGAGGCTTCTTTTAAGCAACGAAAAAAAAAGAAGAAAAAAACCTTTGGACCACCCCTGGTCTTTATTGAAGTTAACTTTTAAACAGACTTAAGAGTCAGATTCGGCAATAAGGGTTTATTTGGAACGTTTCACTTACTTTGTTGACGACTTTTTGCCTTGTAATTATATTGATAAATAGTTCAAAGATTTGCTAGAAAATACTGTTTCTCTTTCTTTGAACTTTAATTAATTGCGTAGTAATATATTGATTAAATGTCTCTTATAATTGTTGTTTAACAAGAACGATTGTGTTTTTGTATGAGTTTGTTTTGTAATTATATATCATTAAAATGATAATCTACACATTTGCAATCTCTTTTCAATTCAAAGGATTGTTGCCAGTTTTCCTTCTTAATTACATTCAAAGGGTCAATTAACAAACTTTGGCTATCACAAGGATTAAGAGTCTTGATGCAAATTAACACAAATCTGCCACGTTTGCACCATATGTTCTAGTCACACCCTTTATTGTTTAGCCGATCGAGAGATAGTGTAATTAACCATCGGCAATCTGAGGTCCTTTAAACATATGAAAGATCTCCACAATCCTGTGTCCCTCGTTATTTAGACAGCGTTATTTGAATGTAGTTTCAACAGGTGGAAAAAATGGACTAGGAATGTTTTCAAAGCCCTTAATATTTGGATATGATATATCATCAAAGGTAGGCTGACAGAGAACCTCATATAACAACTAATTCTCTATTTTAGGTACTTTATTTATACGACAAATTTCAATTTTACGAAAAGAGAATATATACTTATTGGAGAAACATAACCTCTACACATTATTGACAAAAGTGCTGATGTTTGTTCTATCCGTAAATCGAATTTAATGCAAATTTGTAATAACATTCTAGAAATATGTGTTCCATTCATTCTTTCCTTCCATCAACCAGCCGATTTATACATTTTTGATCTGTCAAAGCATTTAATTCAGACAAAAACATATACCAGAGACATAGATAACATGTTATCTATGTCTCTGCATATACTTATTTGCCTTTTTTTCCACACGGAATGTCATGTTTTAACTGAACTGCGGTGCGCTATTCGGGTCTCATTAAATTCAATTTAATCTAATTCCCTTTTATAACGAGGCTTGGCAACAGCCAACAACAAATCATTCTGTTGATGTTTTCGTATGTAAATCTTTAACTTTGGTACATGAAGCTTATAAATTTCAAAATCCGATCGATAGCGATCGTTTTCTTTGCCTTTGCCCACATTCTTCTTTTGAAAGTAATACCCGGAAGTGGAGGTATTCCGAATGTGGCCCGATTTTTCAAAGGGAGACAAACCACGTTTCTGAAAAGGCCTATAGCAGATTTGGCAAAATTTGACAAGCAAATTCTTCTTTTGTCACAGCGTTTTTAACAACTTCAACACAAACTCCCTTTTTTACATTTCATATCTTTTCCAACTTCTGTCTTTAAATAACAGATAAAGTATGACAATTACAGTAAATGATTTATAATATCTTTGTAGTTTTAATCACATATTACTTTCTCATTTATAAGTCATGTGATTTCTAGAAATACTCTATATGACCCTCTGATAAACTTAACATCTCAAAAGCAGACAAAAGCATTTAGGCCAAAGATGAATGGGTTCATTTAGATAAAATTCTCATTTCCTAAACAGTTTTGTTTTCCCCAAGTTATTCAAATAAATGGAAATACAGAACTATAGAAGAAGCTTTACTTGATAAACCCTTTACCAGAAATCCTGTGTAATGATTCCAAACAACAAAATCTGCACACTTTAACCATTGATTCTGTAACTTATTATACATCTATCAAAGAAGGTAACCATTAAATCATTTTGCATGCTGAAAAGGAACAAGTTATCAAGTACAAATACCTCAATATGGCAACAGATGCACTGAACCCATTTCCTTATAACCAGGCGGGAGAATCACATGACCAATGGTTATGATCTCATGTCCAAACAAGATAGCCACATCCAGGTATTTTTTTGCTCTTTTCACCTACTTTTGTCAATGACAGCCACAATGTATACCCCGTTTGGGTTGGCCATCAACTTTCCAGTACCAATTTAACCAATGTTTAATAACGGCAAGTCTAACGCTTGGCAGAGAAACCGCAGTCAACAGCAGCACATGTCCAAAATAGTAGCATTTCTTCTGCGAGTGTTAGACATAACACTGTTATAAACCATGGGTTATCATTTACCACCAAAACTGGAAAGTTGATGGTTATCTTACGCAGGGTACACAATGTGGCTATCATTGGCAAAAGTAGGTGAAAAAAGCAAAAATACCTGGGTGTGGCCATCTTGTTCGGCCATAAGATTGCCTCTGTGATTAGTCAAAAATAAAAGTGAAAAAAGAGGACAATTGTTAAGTATGAAAAGGAACTTTTATTATGTAATACTGTGAAGGAAAACATGTGACAAGTTCCTTATCGTGAGAAGTTTATTTTTTTACTCTCTGAGTGATGTTTCCTAGTACATCTCCTGTTGTAGGTGTGTAAAGGTGGAATAACCATAATCCCCCATTTTGTAACATTTTCTTTCTTCAGATGACTTTTTTTGTTTTCGGTATACATCAGACGGGGCCGGAACTATTAGGTGTAAAGTGAATAGTTCTGGCCACGACCGATGTTTACCAAGAAATTTGAAATGGCAGATTATGGGTATTCTACCTTAAGAGTAATCTACATGAAGCCAAGGGTCAAACAGTGTTGCACTTGATGATTTCATCCTTAGTCAATCTGTTGGAAACAAACAAGATGAAATGTAGGGACTGCATGATAAAATGAAATCTGCATGATGAAGAACATTTGTCCAATAAATCATGATGGTGTGAGGGGATAGCCAAGCTCTTTATGTATTGAAAATATTTAGAGGGTTCAGTGCAAGATAATATGTTATTGCATTGAACTCACAATTTGCCATATAGAATCCTGAATCACTGTGAAAAACAAAATCTCTTTTTGCAATTAGCCCTCTCCCAGGATACACATGAAATACTGTGAGTGATCAGAAATGAGGGTAACAGTAGAACTCATTAATAAATCATAAAATATGAACACTTTTCTTGAAATATAGGGTAGAAATCCAATGTGAAATATCAAGGGTTCAATGCAGGACTATAGCAAGTGCTTCATGAATGTGAAGCACTTGCTATAGTATTGCACTGAACCCGCATTATGGGGATATAGCTTTCTACAAGGAATTTTATATCGTAACAGTAACAACAGCCTTCTTGTGTTGGTTATTCAACACAGAGTTATAGGAGTTTAGACATATAAATCGATTACCTATTTGAACAGGAGAGTAAGTCAAAAAGTCTTTAATTTTTTAAAGACTTTGAATTTTCTAAATATAAGATGAATTATTTCACTTCTTGTCTCAATACTTTCTGAAGAAAAGTTTGTTAACATTCAATGGTACAAGTACAATTGAAGCAAAAAATTATTTTGCCACAATGGTTGCTTCCTTTCACTAAATGAATTTTATTTTTTTCACTTTGAAGGAGTCTTGCACTGTTTCTTTTACCTTTTACCAAGCGCCAGATTTTCGACTGTCCCAAATTGTGAGAGGTTGCAGGCAACATTTCAAAATGTGATAAAATTGAAAAATAATCTTCTGATATGGCAGAAAACATTGTGGGAAAAGGAGAAAATGCTAAGAGTAATTTTTCCTTTTCCCACAATGTTTTCCAGAGACATCTGCAACAAACTGGTCAAATGTCGTTAATGTTTGGTTATGGGTTAATTCGGAGTAGCAACAATTCCATACTTGGCAAAACGTGTTTAGAAAAGGGCACTCAATGGAACATTGTATGTTAGTTCCATTTAGCATGCCTCTTAAATAACATTTAGAGGACAGGACAAATTACAGCTCTCTATAGAGTTTGCTCTAATCTAAGTGACCTTTTTAGGAAGATCATGCTAATTTAGAAGGAAATGTGAACTAAATATTGTACAAAGCACTTAACAATTTCCTCCATTCATAGACATTTTTACTATTCTCCAACAAAAAGTTACTTGAAAACAACTGAAGCAATATGATAAATTGTTAATTTGGAGTAATTAGTTTCTCCTTTTGTCAGTAGAGTTTTTCCATTGGTTTTAAATAGGAATGTATATGTTTTCATAATGCATAGTTGACAGCTTCTGTTGCTTTCAACAGAAAGGGGAATCTTGTGACCAATGTTTACAATCTTACGTCGCCTTGCCTAGGAATTTTTGCTTTTTCTTTCTACCTTTACCAATAATAGCCACATTATGTACCCCGAATGAGTTGACCATCACACTGGCAAGACACTCAGAGCCTAAAAAAGCCTTAACATAACTGGGAAAGCATTTACTTGGCATTAAACCCCATATATACAAACAAAATAAAATCAGTGACAAAAGGTTGCGCTTTTTTTGTCATGATAGTTTCTATACACAATTGTTAACAAATCAAAAATTGTAGTTCTTTCGTGCTAAAATTGATTGGCTACTGCTGCTTTTTATTTGGACTGCTCAAAAACGTGTGTACATATATAAGGGAATAGGTTCATTTTAAACGAATCCTCCAATTGCTTCTGATTGTTTTATAAACAGGTCTA
This sequence comes from Cerastoderma edule, assembly GCA_947846245.1. Taxonomy (NCBI): domain Eukaryota; kingdom Metazoa; phylum Mollusca; class Bivalvia; order Cardiida; family Cardiidae; genus Cerastoderma; species Cerastoderma edule. The sequence continues at coordinate 6,683,294 of OX401411.1, read as the reverse complement.
TCATGTGGATTGAGGCAAGAGAAATAGAAAAGTTTATTTTGGTATGAAGTTAACATTGCTGGAAGCTTACTGCAGTATTAAAGAATGCATCCAGAATTACAGAATCGTGACTCTATCCTTATCTTTGAGAGAATAAGCATATCACAATCCAGCAATTGTGAAGCCTCCACAAAATAGGGTCTTACTGAAATTTTCTGTTTTAAATTGATAGTTTTGTCATTGATAGATAAGTTCTGGTGTTCAGTGCAAGACTATAGTAAGTGCTTCATAAACATGAAGTACTTAGTATAGTATTGCATTGAACCCTTGAATATCAATATTCCCCCAAGGTACTATTGGTTAATTTAATCCACCTTGTTATGAGCTTTTTATTGCTTTGCTATGATGGCTTTTAAAGACATCTACAGCAAATGCAGTAAAGCAAGATTTGAAGAAGAAATTGTTCATAGAAAACAATGAAAATTATTTAATCAATTCCCCACAACACAAGACTTTTAAATCCCTTTGAATCAGATGGTATTTGAAAGCATTGTCATCAAAGGTGAATTTACTTTTGATAGGTTTCCTTTTTTTACATTATTTTCAATAACTATCATATTTTTATTAAGATGCATTCATCATATGAATGGTCTCTATAAATATATACTTTTTATTTGGGTTTCACATTGCTTCAACGTCATTCTAATCATGTTGTGATTGCCCATGGCTCAATATGATGGAAGAACATACAAAACTTGATTCTTTACATTCAGTAAGTCAGCCAGGTGACTACCTCTTATAAAAATCTAAAAGCCGTCACTTGAATTTGAACTTACCTGGGGCCATGTGATTTCAAGAGCTGTACTTTAAACCTTTACCAAATGCCAAATGTTCAACTGTCTCAAATTGAAAGAGATTGCTAACAACATTTCAAAATGTGATGAAATTAGAAAATAATCTACTGATAGGGCAGGAAACATTGTGGGAAAAGGAAAAGTTGCTCATTAGGAACCATTTCTCCTTTTCACACAATGTTTTCCAGAGTCTTCTGCAACAAAGTAATTAAATGTCATTATTGTTTGATAATTAGTTAACTATATTGGCTACAGAGGTCTTCCTGAACTGTCTAAAGCTGTACTGCACAAAAAGGGTAAGCATTATCTACAATTGTTCAACAATGCACTTGATCTGCATGTAGCATATTACAGAAGCCGAGGAAAATCCCACCAGAATCACTGAAATGTTTTATTTTACCACTCCTCACATGTGCTCCTGGTTACTGGAAAGCTTATTGAATGACTGCATGTTTCGAGCTTACCGCAGCAGCAGCAGCGGCAGGGTATGTATTTATTGGAGCAATATTGGTGATGAACTGCCAGTGCTATGCTGGGACGTGAGCTATGTAGTTATATATTGGCGTGGGCTTTTTAATGTGTGAGGCAAGTTTAGCATGGAAAAGATATTAAAAGGATATTAACCTTGGTAAGCATATTATATGACTGGATTAATGCATCACTTCACAGAAACCCATCCATCCAACCTTCAGTGAACCAACAACAGAATGATAATACAGAAATCATTGTAACAACAGGAGAAAATTATCATTATGACCAAGTTCTCCATTTTTTACTTCACAGAAACCCAAGTACTTAAAATTCCCTTTTACAGAGAATTGAGACTGTAACATTTTCACATGATGCTTTTAAAAGAGTGAATACTAAAAGGTTTGTTTAAACATTTAGCGATTAAACAACCGGTCTGCCGAGAAATGTTGGGAATGAATAAAACCCAAGAAATACTCTATTTTGAAGGTTCACGTTGTAAATATTGGATTTATGACGGATCTTTATGTGTTTCACATGATTTTTCTACTCAGGTGTTGCCAATCATTAATTCAAGCGATCCTTGCTATTTTAGATGTTACTCAATGTAAACAATGTTATATTGGTGGGCACCAAATTTGTAATAGTAGCACTTTGAAAAATAAATAACAAATGGTACAGGCGTTATATTGTCATGATCCTGTGATTTTTCGCTATGTTTCAACATATTCTATCACAATTTGTAACTCATATTACCCAGTTTTGGAGTTTTTTTAGCGCAAGTATAAGTTCTTAAGCTCTTTTCTTCATACATTTACATGAAATGAACCTGCAACAAATGCCATTTTCAAAAAACAAAAAAATCTTTATCAGCATGAATTCTTGTTTCTAGGTTGTGAGTTATTGATCTATCTGTGTGTACAGGGATTGTCAATGAAATGCCATTTTAAGATGCGTACAAACAACAATTATTTCGTAGAAGAGATATCAACTTTGCCTGAAGCTATTCAAATTTCTTTTAATTCTTCTCGCAAAATTTTATTAACCCTTTACATCATGGGTAATCAATCTAATGCATCTATCCAAAAGATCAAAGAGTCTATCATTACAAAAAGAATAATTCCTCACAAAAACTAAAATTTTATTTTGTCACAACAGTTTATGGAGGGTTCAATGCAAGACTGTAGAAAGTACTTCATAAACATGAAGCACTTACTATAATCTTACACTGAACCATCGTTATTTCAAAGATTGCAAAGATTTTCTTTTTTCATTCATTCTATAAAACTGTTGTCTGCTGTTTTGTTAGGTTTGGACTGAAACATATTTTGATATGAATAGGTTCTTTGTGACCCAAGCTGAAAGACACAGCAGACAACCAAAAATAACATGAAATTATAAACAAACCAATTTTTCTATGTTACTGGGTAGAAAAAAATATATAACTGTTTATTAGCAATTTTGTTACTTTGCAATATTGCTTTTCTCAATTTTGAAATAAGAGGAAATGTTGTTTTTGAACTTATTCAAAATATTAGCATAAAATGTTTAGTTAAACGCTACCCAGGTGATACATAATATGTATTATATATATAATATATGGCATGAAGTAATTTTGGCATAAAGTGCTATGGGATAAAGGGTTAACACACCTGTAGACAATGATGAAAGAAATCTCATAGACAAAAGGAGAAATTGCATAGGACAAGTGATAGGGCCTAAAAAAATTATTTGTTTAGGGTAACAACTTCAAAATCAGTCGTTAGGTTTTTTTTTTTTCGAATTCAAATCGTCAACTGGCCTGTCTGAGGCAGGTTTGTCTAGGTAGGGTCGGGTTACCCTAAACAAACAACTTTTTTATTTAGGCCTAACTGCTTGCATGGATTCGAAACAAGTTCTTAGAACTTAGATTCCTCACTCTCCATTCTGCTTCCTGGATATATAACCATTTCATGCACCAAATTATTGTTTAGTCCCGGCATTTTCATCCTTCCACCAATGAGGATCAAACCCAGGATCCTTTGTAACCTAGGCTGATGCTCTACCTCCGCACCATTGATGCCCACAGGAGTATCATTTGTCAATCCAGCACTTAACAATCATAGTCTGCTGTTAGAATAAAAAAGTTTATTTTTTAGACAAAGGTCTTTAACCAATAATACCATATAAAGGTATTTAAATGTTAATGAGATGTTCAAGTTTATAACCTTATATCAAATCTTGGTTTGTTCAAGGTGATAGTTTAAGGTAGAATACCCATAATCCTCCATTTTGAAACTCTTTCTTTTGTCAGATTACTGCAGTCGTTCTTGGTATACATCTGTCTTTGCTGGAACTATTCACTTTACACCAAATAGGTCCGGCCACAACCAATGTATACACTGAGAATGACTGAAGCGGGGATGTTTCACCATAACCCTTGCCCAAACAACACATTTTCGACTGTCCCAAATTGAAAGAGTTTGCACACAACATTTCAAAATGTGATGAAATTGGAAAATAATCTTCTGATAGGGCAGAAAAGATTGTGGGAAAAGGAAAAATTGCTCGTTACGAGCAATTTCTTCTTGTCCCACAATATTTTCCAGTGCTGTCTGCAGCAAAGATAGATGAGACAACGGTTCCCAGTTTGGTAGATTTGTACCATACCGGTCTCTGAATTCGCTATACAAGAGACCGGTTCCCAGCCTACTTACTGTTGGATCAGCCATTTACTCCACTGTAAGGGAAAAGGATTAATGGAATCCATTGATAGAGGAACTGCTTCATGTTCTGTTGAACATTTCATATAAGATTTTATCGTTTGTTTATGTTTGCTGTTTTTTATCAGCTGTGTTATGTTTGTGAGACTAATATATATTACCTTTTTTATGGCCAAAACACTTTCAACCCAAGTCTTCAGGGTTCTCATGTTGATGAACATCAACTTAGATTTCAGTCTAACGTTTATGTTAACTGGTAACATTGTTAACCCTTTAACACTTTACCAAACTCCAATTTTTTTTACAGTCCCAAATTGAAAAAGTTTGCAGACGACATTTCAAAATGTGATGAAATTGGAAATTTATCATCTGATAGGGCAGAAAACATTGTGGGAAAAGGAAAAATTGCTCAGTATGAACAATTTCTCATTTTCCTAGAATGCTTTCCAAAGTCATTCGCAACAAAGTAGTTAAATGTTGTCATTGTTTGGTAAAGGTTTAATGGTTCAATGCAATATCATAGTAAATGTTTTATATTTGTAAAGGAGTTGTTCAAGTCTTGCATCGAACCCTGGGTGAAGTCTATGACAATCAAGACTAACAAAATGATCCATGGAATAAACATACCTACAGCGGTTGACTTCAGAATAGAAAAAAAAAAAATTGGCTCTCATCACAGATGGATGTAATATTGTTGAAAATGAATCAAAATAACTATCGAGTATTCCAAGGGTTCAGTGCAATACTATAGTATGTGCCTCATGTTATCATTGTGAAGCACTTACTAAAGTATTGCACTGAATCCTCAATTTGTTGTTTGACACATTAAAAAATTTACTAATCTACTGTGGCAGACAACTTTTACAACTATAATGGGAGGAAAGTCTACAGAAGAAAGCTGATCTTGTTCTAAGCTTTTATCTTAGAAGATGAAAATATGTGAACTTGCTCATTCATTATGACTAAGGTTTTTGATTATGAATTTGGTAACAAATTCAGAGCTTGTGTCATAAATGTTTTATCACACCTGGAAAAAGTAAATAATTCTAAGCACATTTGTTTAGTTGTTGATACCACAGTCTTAACTAAACACAGACTTTTCATCATCAAATACTTTGGTCTTAGACCACATCAGTACCCTCAGTGCTTTGGTTTTCATACCTTCATCATGTCTACCTGTCACTAACTACCCTATATTCTTGGAAATGCCACAAGAAACATTGACAAACAAAAAAAACTCTCTTCTGCTGTGATTCCGCAGCAACATGATTTACCTTAATGTATATGGAGAGACACAGTGTCCTATAGAAAACGTTCTGTTGTCTTCATCCCAGGAATATGGAATATTTCCATCATCCCACACAAAACAGGATGCCCCTTGGTCCCTGTTTTCAAGGATGTTTAGCATTTGAATGTTAAGACTGGACAAGTCAGGTTTGACTCCCAATGGCAGTCCTTTAGCAAGGCACTATTCATTGCCTTGTACATAGGAGGCTTAGTGATATTATTGAACGCTTGTTAAACCTTATAGTGCTGGAACCAACTTCATGATTTCAGTAGGATATTCCACCATTTCAGCCCAGTAAAGGCTATGAATTCATCAGTCAATTAAGTTTGGGTTTCATAAAAAATAAAGTTACTTTTACCAATCCATCAAAGTCTGTATCACACCACTGAAGATCCTGGTAAAGGGTTCAAGAAATTGATAACTGACAAAACCTGAGACAGAAAACAGTCAACAGCTGGTGATGGAACATATAAGCTCCATTTTACTTTTTAGCAAACAGCAAATGATACAAATATATACAACAGATCCCAATTGCAGACCAATACAGAATATATAAGTTGAAAAAGAAATGATGTTCACTATTGAGATAGTTGTTGGAAAAGAGAAACAATTCTCATCTGATAGGTTTATCCTAACCTTTAGAATGCTGGGTAATTTTCTACAGATAGATTTTTGTGTCATCTTTCCAAAACCTTAAATATCTGATTTATTTTGTTGAGGAAAGATACTCAGAGTACCAAACAGGTTAGATCACAGGCCAGTGTCCAAGTAAATTGGCAGTTGGCCTGGATCTAACCTGTTTGCATAAATATGAAGTCGGTTCCAGCACTATAAGGGCTAAACCCACATTATCCTAGGGGTAAAACGGTAAAATGGAAAGATGATAAGAATTTGTTCACCTCTATAGCCCTCATTTGTGTGTTTGTAATGAGGTTGTAAATGGACATAATGCAAATCATAATTAAGGTAATATGAAAACAGAATAATCATGATTCATACTATTCAAGACTAAAATCAATCAAATATAGAATTTGCTAACCATGGCAAAAGTCTCAAAATGCATTGCTTCCAAGTGTTGTCTGCTAAAAAGCCAACAAAATTGCTTGTACAATGTGTTTGGAAAGGCTTAAATTTCTTTTATGAAGTTGCCTCTTTCAGGTCCAAAATGTCCACTTTGTACCAAATTCCATTCAACATTTTAGAAATAAGATCAAAGTGCTTGAAGCTACAAATATTTGCCAGGTGTTTCACAATAATAAGTATCCAAAGAAATGCACATTTGCTTGTCAGACATTTGTTTGGTGAATTGGTTATAATCCTTTTTAACTATGACATGACAATAGTTCTTTCGAGATTTTACAAAACATGTCTTAATTCCTTTACCAAACAGCAATTTTCGACTGTCCCTAATTGAAAGAGTTTGCAGACCACATTTCAAATTGTGATGAAATTGAAAAACAATCTTCTGATAGCGCAGAAAACATTGTGAGAAACCAGAGTCGTCTGCAACAAACTGGGCAAATGTCGTTATTGTTTGGGAAAGGGTTAAATATGGTTGGTAATTTGTCTTCATTCACAGAGCAATTTTATCCAAGTAGGAAAGCAGTTGCTGTGTAGGAAAAAACAGTATCTAAGAAAAGGAATAGATAGTTTGTTTATATGGAGTTTAACACCATTTCAGTTATGTTACTTCTTTTCTGGGTTCACCATAAATGAGCAAGGACTTTGAATTGACAAAGAACACTCCCACTAAACCAGAGGTACTAGTATAGTTCTCGAACCCAGGTATTTCAAGTTTTAAGACTGCAACCATAACCCATTACCAAAAGCCAAATTTTCGACTGTCCCAAATTGAAAGAGTTTACAGACCACATTTCAAATTATGATGAAATGAAAAATTATCATCTCAACGGGCTGAAAGCATTGTGGGAAAAGGAGAATTTGCACGTTTTGAGCATTTTCTCCTTTTTGCACAATGTTTTCCAGAGTCGTCTGCAACAAACTGGCCAAATGTAGTTATTGTTTGGTAATGAATTTGAACACAGCATAAAATCAACACAATCCAATCTTATTCCTCCCCCTTTTACAGCGACACCATTCCATTGTATCTGTTGCAAGAACTTTAGAAGGTCCCACTCTGCCAAGAATGTGTCAAAATAATAAAAAGCCTCTAGTACCGACTTCAATTAGTGCAAACTCAACTGTAATGTCACTTTTGGGGGATTTATCAAACAATTCCAGGGGACTGTACTCCCATTCAGTATAGATTCTTGAGGGTTTGATGCAAGACTTTTGTAAGTGCTTCATAGACATGAAGCACTTACTATAGTATTGCATTGAAGCCTTAATCTATATAGTTATATGACAAAACTAGCATAAATTCTCATTTGTATGTACAATTTTCATCAAATTTTGTGACAAAAAGACGGACAGACAGGAGTATATCAATATGCCTCCCAACTTCTATTGAAGAAAACATAATGAGGGTTCAATGCAAGACTATGTTTATGAAGCACTTACTAAAGTCTTGCATTGAACCCTTGATATTAAAGAAACATGGTTCAACTGATTTTTTTTTTTCTTTAAAATTTTATGAAATGAATATCCATTAGAATAACCTCAATGTCATGTTTTTTAAGTAGCATCTTTAAATATAAGTCTTGTAAGAACTGTTAGTTCTATGTCGCTTGAGAATAGACCCTTATTCCAAAAAGGTTTGAAGATCCTAGCGTATTCATATTGAAATGTTTTGAATTTCGCCAAATTCTCTTCAATCTTATACTAAACAATATGGTTTCCATCATTGAGATTAAGTTGTCTTTGAAAAGAAAAAAGATTTATGAAGAACATCACCATCATAGCTGTTCAATTTGAATTTTGGTTTCCATGGTAAAGGAATATATTAAATACAGAAGTTATTCAATTCAATAAAGATATGTTTGTTAAACCAACATCTTCGGAAATATTTAATTTTCAATTGTGTTATGGCTTTCCTTGATTCACCAATTATAGGCTGGGGCTCTGAGGTATCTTGCCAAAGAGCACTTCTACTTCACCAGAGGTGCCTGCGGGGCTAGAACCTGGGACTCCAGGCCCTTGTTCTAAAACCCTTACCTGGGGCCACAAAGTACCCATTATCAAATGTTTCTTATAATACAACTGAGTTATCAATTTCTGATGTAATTAGGAAAATGTAACCTGATCTGTCAAATATGTCTTACTATACCTTCAGTAGATAATGTAAGAAACCACTGAGACAAAAACAGATATCACTCAGTAAAAGTGGTTTCTCCTTTTGTCACAAAGGTTTCTAAGCCAATATCATTTAGAACACTCCTTCCTTCATACGATGAACTTATCACCTGCGTTGCTGTCAATTTGAACGAGCCAAAAAAGATTCCATTATGAGGGAATGGATTAAACAAGAACCACCGAAAACAAAAAAATGGCAAAGCACTGTTCAGGAGAAGGAAAATAACACTAGGTTAAAAACTGTCTCTAAGAATCCAACAATAAGTGTTGTAGCAGACATCCGCAGACAGTGGTGTTCGGAGTAATTTAGAAAGATGATACAAAAATGACACCTATTACCTATATCCTAATGATAGATAATTGCCCAATTCTGGTAGGTAACTAGATATGTAACAAAAAACGGTATCGAACCAAAACCTGATACCAACCAACTATTACGGTACCCTTTGTTTTCAGATTCTACCATAGATGGTGGGTGAGGAATAGCTATAGCCCTGTGCAAAATTAGAACATAAACATTTGATTGGATTAAATTGGAATTTTATGCATTTTTTGTTTTTAGAATTTCGAAGCAGGTTTTAATACAACTTAAGATGCTCTTTGTATTTCCTTGCTAGTCTACTGTACTTGACAATATTATTTCCAAGCAACTCAATGCTTTGTTCACAAGTAGCATACAAAACTTTAGATGCTCTTTGTATTTTCTAACTAGTCTAGGACTCTACAATATTCTTTCCAAGTCAATCACTGCTTTTCAGCAATTTTTAGAGGCAATTGAATCATACAACATTTATTTTATCATCAGCTATATGAAAAAAGATATCAAGGGTTATAAAACTTGAGGCCTTTGGTCTATTCACTTGACTAAGCTATGGAGGCCCTACAAATAATCTGGAAGAGTATCCAGGATTGTATTCAAGAGGCCAGGTACCATCAAGTGCTTTGCCAGAAGCACACTTGCATTAAATCAAGCAAGTTTGTGTGCTTCTGTACCATTGCAATGGCCAGGCACATGATGGCACCAATCTCTTAACCTATTACCAAACAGTAACCACATTTGACCACTTTGTTGCAGACTACTCTGAAAAACACTGTGGGTAAAGGAGAAATTGCTCTTAACAAGCAATTTCTCCTTTTCCCACAATGTTTTCTGCCCTATCAGAAGATTATTTTTCAATTTTATCCCATTTTGAAATGCCGTCTGCAAACTCTTACAATTTGGGACAGTCGAAAGTTTGGTGTTTTGTAAAGGATTAAATACCATCCAGATGGGACACGCCTACAGCTTTTGGGGGTATTTTGATGAATGAATGTTGTTTTAAGGTGCAATGATAGTTTATGAATAACAGACAATATCAATACAACAATTCTTAGGGAGGATATGTTACATAGAGTTACAGTTACATAATTCACGCATCAGTTTCTGTGAACTCTTTGTATATAACCCAATACTCCATAACATGCTACTTTTGTCAATCTTTTATATACAGAATACTTTAGAAAACTTTTGTGTAATATACCCTTTTGTCACAACAAAATCTACTTAATATCATTGACAAATGGGGTTTTATTCCTGCCCAGGTCTGCTTTGTTCTTTGAATTTGGATCAGACCCAAACTCAAAAGTTGGGGAACAGGTTGGTTTATTTCTTTTCTTGAGAACATCAAGCTCTGAGAGCTGTCTCCTTTTTCTTACATAAAGATGTATAGATACTGTCAAACCTACTCGCAAAGCGGCATGCTTTAAACCTTTCACCAATTCTTTGAAATATCGTAGTTATGTTATCAAGGACACAGTGCAAGAATATTACATGTTGAGGGTTCAATGAAAGACAATATATAGTAAGTCATGACGCAATTTCTTATAGAATTGCACCGAATCCTTGATGTCCTTTATGATAGTGTGACTTATTCCACCTAACAGTCAATTTAAGTGCTCAGAATCTGTATCCATTAAGAACTGCTATTAAAGTTTTACCAAATCCTATCTAATGTGACTGGTCCGAATTGAAAGCAACAACAAACAACAATACTGTAGTGTGAATAATATAAGTTATTTCATATTTGCTAGAAACATTTGTGAGGAAAGGAAAAATTGATTGAATACCCTTAAAGGCATATGCTTTGGGTGCAATTATTGTATCTGCAGTTATCTGCAACATATGTGTTTTGAAATGAAAAAAAAAACAATTTTCATACAGGAAATGGCATTTTTCATTTTTGCTTGATTTATCATCTGCTGGTGCTTTCAATTTGGACCAGACACAAAATTAGAAGAAGGGTAACACCAGTATGCTGTACCTGGATTTTTGGCCATGAAAACACTATTTACAAACATTGCTTACATCAAATATGTGTTGTCTATCTAATGACTGATGTCTGAGATTTTCAACACCAGGTGATTAAAGGTTGCATTTATTTCAAGTAAAGACTCAAGATAGTAAGTAATACTCTGATCGTAATCTAAACAATGCTAGTTTCTTCATTTCTTCTCTTAACCCTTTACCAAACAATAATGACAATTGACCAGTTTGGTGCAGATAACTCTGGAAAACATTGTCGGAAAAGGAGAAATAATTTCTCCTTTTCCCACAATGTTTTCTGCCCTATCAGAAGATTGATTTTCAATTTCATTATATTTTGAAATGTCGTCTGCAAACTCTTTCAATTTGGGACAGTGGAAGTTTGGCATTTGGTAAAGGGTTAACGCTACATCATGGGTACTCATTAGAATCATCTTATTCAGAAAATAATAATGGTGTCCATATAAAATAAGACTTAATAATGGTGTCCATATAAAATAAGACTTAATAATTGTGTCCGTATAAAATAAGACTTAATAATGGTGTCCATATAAAATAAGACTTAATAATGGTGTCCGTATAAAATAAGACTTAATAATGGTGTCCGTATAAAATAAGACTTAATAATGGTGTCCGTATAAAATAAGACTTAATAATGGTGTCCGTATAAAATAAGACTTTAATGGTGTCCGTATAAAATAAGACTTAATAATGGTGTCCGTATAAAATAAGACTTAATAATGGTGTCCGTATAAAATAAGACTTAATAATGGTGTCCGTATAAAATAAGACTTAATAATGGTGTCCGTATAAAATAAGACTTAACCCTTTACCAAACAACAAATTTTTCGACTGTCTCCAATTGAAAGAGATTGCAGACGAAATTATAAAATGTGATGAAATTGGAAAATTATCTTCTGAAGGGGCAGAAAACATTGTGGGAATAGGAGAAATTGCTCATTACAAGCAATTTCTCCTTTTTCCACAACGTTGTCCATAGTCGTCTGCAACAAAGTGGTTCAATTTCGTCAGTGCTTGGTAATGGATTAATGACTTGTTTTAAATGCCACATGAAAAACCTCAGATATTTCCACTTATCAAGAACTCTGATTTATCTTGTTAATCTCCAAATGGTGCCTATCTGAAGATGAATTGTTAAAAGGTTCACCTTGTATTTACTCTAACTCTAAATTGAGTGGAGGACAGTGGTCTAGTGGTAGGGCATTGGCCTCTGGACACCAGGGTCGTGGGTTTGAATCGTGTGAGTAGTGGGATCTGCCTTGCGACTTTTCATTAATCCAAACTCAGCGCGAGTAGAAAAGGAAGTGATCTGAACCTGTTTCACAATCAATGTAAAAAAAATAAGTTTTTAAGCTTATACTAAACTCTAAATTGTCTTTATTGTCAAGAAGAGCTATCAGCATAAATTGTTCCTTTACATAACTTCTAAAATGAGAGAGGGGCGTTATTCCTAATTGTTTTGTAAAATGGGAAAGGGTCTTCCTACTGCACTTGTAAAACAGAAAAGCAGCTTTATTCTACACTTAAAAATTTGAAAGGGGCATTAATCATTATTTCACTCTTGTTAAATCAAAAAGGGGCTTTCTTCTGTATATCTAAAATGGGAATGTGGCTTCATTTCAAAACTTGAAATACATGATAGGGTACACTGGCCAAATGGACTATGAGCTTTATTTAACACTTGTAAAACCGAAAAGGGGCTTTATTCCACACTTGTAAAATGGGGAAGGAGTTTTATTCTGTACTTGCAAAATGGAAAATGGGCTTTATTTAACACTTGTAAAATGGGAAAGGGTTGTTAGCCCACTTTTGTAAAATTGGCTTTATTCCACACTTGTAAAATGGGAAAGCGGCTTTATTCCACACTTGCAAAATGTATAGCTAATGTTTCACAAGCACATAGTTTGTACAGCCTATCAGAAATTTGGCAGCACTTTAAAAATAGCCAAGCAGACAATTTCGAAATTCAAACTGTATGAAAAATAAGGATTTTTTTGGCACTAATAATGTAGTTACAATTGTGACAAAAGGAAAAACTTCTTATTTATAACATCATTCTCTTGTCACAATGGTTTCTAAGGTCTTCTGTGGCAGATGTAGCAAAATTAGGTCGTATGGAGAAAGAGGCTAAAAGCCATGACAACTGGTTCACATTTATGATGACCGTTGTGTTTATGTCTGATAATGCAACTAATGGACTCAAGGAAAATTGGCCAAATTGAAACAGTAAGATGTTCTTAAACAATCAGCCAAACATCAGAGGATTTATTATGTTGTGAAACAAACTAATATTACAATCAACACGTTTAACTCTTTATCACCTGTAAACAATTTTTTCTTTACTTGAAGTAGACGACTATAGAAAAGCTTCATAAACATGTGAAAAACCAGTTCTGCTGTTGAGATGTGTATAGACTTAAAAAGCATTTTGGCAATTTCTCCTTTAGCCACAATGCTTTTTGAGAGTCGTCTGCTGTCAGGCACAAAAATATGGCGTTGGGTGGTAATGTGTTAACCAAATCCCTCTTACAGAAATTGAATGAAACAGCACCCAACTTAAAACATCATGAAATGAAATGTACATATACTGTGTGATAATGGGTTGAAACCACTGTGACAAAAAGGATAAATTGCTCATCAGGAGCAATTCATCCTTTTAATCACAGTGCTTTCCAAAGACTTCTGAAGCACATGTATGCTCTTAAAATGAAGTATTTTGGAGTAAGGGGGTAAAACCATCAACTCTTCTATCCAATTTTCTCTCTAACATTCCTCACTTAGTCTCTGATCACCAGCAATCTGTCAATGATTTGGTGCAATACTATAAACTGAAGGACGTACAATAGTCTTACACCCAACCAATGCCTTGATGCCCTAATTAGAGGTCTGATAAAAGGAAAAATAATAGCTCATCTAATAGAATGAACAGTTATTGTCTTGTTCATTGAAGAGATTCCTTGGGAAAGGTACACTTGTACTGGTTGAATTGCCCTGGAAATCATGAATAACAGCAACATTGTTGACAATGGCTTTAAATCCAAAGTTACAATCATGTCTCATTTGCAGAATATTTTGGATAAATCTAGACTGCATATCAGTGCATTCAAACAATTCACCTGTATGCAGTCTATAATTTGTTACCAGTCCCTTCATGGACAAATAATATTCATTCTCATTTATCCTTATATGAATTCTACATCACATCGACATTGCTCCACATAATAGGGTTCAACGCAAGACTATAGCAAGTGCTTCACAAACATGAAGCACTAACTATAGTATTGCACTGAACCCTCGATATGTTGCAATGCCAGAATCTAAATGAAGGAGGAAGACCCCATACTCAACTGCCCAGTAGATGGTTAAGCAATGTAGAACCTTTGGCATTCTTTAAATCAGTCATGGAACTGTCTTTCATGAGAAAGCAAATGCCGTCAATATGAATTGAACCACATAGAGGAGCCATGTGATTTATTTCTAATTCTGTTCTTTAATACAATTCATGGTTATGTTACAGATTCAAGGTTATTTTGCAGATTCGAGTGATGTCACATGTTGATAGCCCACATATTTCACCGTTTCTCGATGGCTGATTTCCACCTGGAAATCTAATTAATGAACAACAAAAAGTCTAGCTCCAGATAGGTGGATTATTTTAATTTTATAGTGCTGAAACCGACTTCATGCTTCTGCAAACAGGTTAGTACCAGGCCAGCCCCCAAGTAAATTGGCGGCTGACCTGTGATCTAACCTCTTTGGTTTTCTGGGTATCTTTCCTCAATAAAATCAAACAGATATTTAAGGTTTTGGAAAGCAGACAGCACAAAAATCTATTTTAATCAAGAAAATTCCCAAGCATTCTTAGGGTTAAATACTAAACTACTTTATTTCTTATCAAAATCACATAATGTGGTTACTCATTATGATCAGTTAAGCAAGGCAATTCTGATGAATACCAACGAAATAGGATTTAGCACAAATTTGTTGAAACATTGTATGCAAAATCTCTTCCATCAGAACTTTGACCTCTGATAATGGCAATCTATGTCTAACCACCTAAACATAATTAAAGGACGCTGTAATAACATGGTTTGAGAGGTCAGTGGTATAGAGAACGCAAACAGCACAACTGTTTTCTCTTGTAGCTAGAGTGGTACCATACCAAACATGCTAATTTGATCTTGCGATTGTCTGATGTACATGAAAACGGAGATAACCAGTCATGATA
This sequence comes from Cerastoderma edule, assembly GCA_947846245.1. Classification (NCBI taxonomy): domain Eukaryota; kingdom Metazoa; phylum Mollusca; class Bivalvia; order Cardiida; family Cardiidae; genus Cerastoderma; species Cerastoderma edule. The sequence continues at coordinate 6,668,200 of OX401411.1, read as the reverse complement.
GTAACCTGATTATTGTAGATAGTATGATAGCTTTGATGAATGGGTAGAAAAAAGAAATTAGTTTCATTAATCAAAGTAAGCTTTTTACCCTACCGTCCATGTATGTTTAGGTTAAGCTTACCAAGTCATTGCCTGGAACAGACCAACTTAGAAGCGTTTGTAAAGACCAATACTTTGAATTTTTTTTTTTAATAGAATTTGCTTATGACATGAAGTTTTTATTTTATTCTTGTAAAGTCACAATTTTATCTAAAAAAACAAAAGTTTTTTTTATCATAGACACTTATTGACCAGTAGAAAAACAATTTCTTGTAAATCCTGGCAAATAAAACTTAAACTTTACATTTTGGTATCAGTAGAGCCAAATTGACGCATCTCCTCCCTTTTGAAGAAAGCAGACTTTGTTCATAATAAACAGATCCCTCTATTATACAACTTTTCATTGAACATTTCTATAACAATATATCAAGAGATGGCCTTACAAAGACATCACTAGCAGTCAACATTAACCTTTTTAGTGCTGGAGCCGACTTAATGCTTATGCAAATGGGTTGGATCCAGGCCAGCCACCAAGTGAATTGGCGGCTGGCCTGTGATAAAACCTGTTTGCTTCTCATAGTATCTTTCCTCATCAAAATATAGCAGATATCCATGGTTTAGGGAAGCAGAAGACACAAAAATATTTCTTTAAAATGAAAATTAAACAGCATTCTAAGGGTAGAGTAGACTCAAACTGCAACATCTTGAAATAGATAAATTGGATACAGAATGTCCATTTTGTTTATGAATGTTTTCGGACAGTTTGAACCACAGATCAATGCAGGACCCTGGAAAGATTAAGAATTTGTGAAAGAAGGATGAAAAGCCAGCACAAAGATTCAGTGTGAGATAAACACAAACACGGATTTTACCTGGATAATTGGCTCTAGGACAATCTATGCTGCACTAAAAGCTGCAAAATCACCTTTGAGTTTTTTTATGGGGATCATATTGTCTTCATTTCTAACTGCCTCTGAGGAAACGTCTTACATATACATGGTTATAAATATGACATGAATATTTTTTGCCAACATTTTTTTTGCATGGCGTGGTAGTGAGTGCGCGATAGTGGTGCAGTGGTAAAGCGTCATTCTCTTTTACCGAGGGTCCCCAGTTCGAATCCTTCTTAGGCGGGGTGAAAATTGCCGGGACTATACTCACAAAATTCTGGGTTTCAATGCAAGACTATAGTAAGTGCTTCATAAACATGAAGCACTTTCTATAGAATTGCATTTAACTCTCAGGTTGTGAGGCACTTTGTGTAAACTTACTTTGTCACTTCTATACACTGGTACCTCAATAAAACTCATCTGCGATACAAGGCATCATGTAGATGCTCTTTTTTGTTACAATATTGACTTCTTATACTGTCACCAGGAAAACTTAAGCACCAATAACAGGGTGCCGTATAATATTTTGATATCCTCTTAAATATCTGCTGAATTTTGTTGAGGAAAGATACTGAGAGTAGCAAACAGGTTACATTGCAGGCCAGCTGCAAATTTACTTGGTGGCTGGCCTGGATCTAACCTGTTTGCATAAGCATGAAGTAGGTTCCAACATTATAAGGGTTAAAAGTGGTATTGGAAAAGTTTCTTTATTTTCTTTTTTTGTTTGTTAATTTGAATCCATATAGGCAAACAGGATAAATAGAATAGATGGTTGGTGTCTTTGAATGGGAAAGGTTGTCGGGCTCGGCTTCGGATTATTATACGATGTGCCTTATGTGTGGAAAAGGATAAAGTGGCAATATAATTGCAAACATGTACCTGGAAACATCTGCATTATGTGTCAACTTATCCTTGATGAATAATTAATAGAACAGCCATATCTAATAACCCTTTCACCTACATGGAAATTTGATATTGATCAAAATTGAAAGCAAGTTGTCACCAGACTGCAAAGAAAACAAAGTTAATAGTTTGGACCTCACATCATAGCTTTCTTAGCACTATTACCGGTACCTGTAGCCCACTGTTGTTTTCCATCTAAAACAGTCACAAGTTCATGCAGGAATGGTTTAAGAATTACAATAAACAAAGTAAAAACCTGAAATTGTTTCCTAAGGGATATAAGAATGAAAACCTTTCCAAAGTTATTCTTAGTTTAGTACCTTTTTCCAGCCATCAACATTGTGCAGGATCAATAAGGATTTGCGAAGCCTAATCAAAAACTTATTTAACCCTCTTCCTCATACAGGACTATGTGTCTGGTCTAAATTGAAAGCACAAGCAGACGACAATAATAGTCTAAAAAAGCCAATAATGTGATAATGTATTGGAACCACTGTGAGAAAAGAGGAAATTGCTCATTTAGAGCAATTTCCTCTTTTCTCAGAGTAGTTTTTTATCTATCTGCTGAAGCTGTAAGTATATGGTGGAAAAGGTTGACATTCTTCAAATTTAATCTTTGTCTATTTCATTTTGCTGCCAACAATTTTATTGATATTTTGAGAAAAGCGGAATTTTCTTCTCATTATAAAACATTTGCTACCATTATATTTGTTCTATGCTTTCTTCACATATTCACTATTTCTGAAACCCCCTATAGTTCTGTCCTTTTGGTAAAGAGTTGAGTTGTCTTATGATTCTCCAGCCAATAAAGAACCAGCAGCTTAATTTGCATATTCCTCCCTCACTCATCTACATATTCATTAAGTCATTATCGCAGACAGATTACCGGTATCTTAAGTATTTTGTAGGTGGAGGAAAACATTTCTACTTTTGTTACTTCTCTTCAAATAAAACCATGTTTTTGTTTTCTACAACACAGAAATCATATTGAGTAATCTCTTTTTTTACTTTGACTGGTCCAAATAAAAGAAAACACCAGACAAGATGGTTTTACACAAGAAAGGTATTGCCTATATGAAATATTTAAGGAACCACAGAGACAAAAGGATAAATTCCTAAATAAAAGCAATTCATCTTTTTGTCAATGTGTTTTCTGGAGTAGATATTATGTTTCACCCATTACAAAAAAATAACCACATTTGACTAGTTTGTTGCAGACAAGCCTGGAAAATATTGTGGGAAAAGGAGAAATTACTCCTAACAAGCAATTTCTCCCTTTTCCCACAATGTTTTCTGCCGTATCTAGAGATTATTTTTCAATTTCATCAAATTTTGATATGTTGTCTGCAAACTCTTTCAATTTGGGACAGTCTAAAACTTTGGTAAAGGGTTAAGAGACATTAAGGAGAAAGAGTTTAAAAGCATAATTGGTGCATGGCTACAGACCAAGATCAAAGTTGTCTGTCTTTGGAAGAATAAATCAATAACTGCCATAATGAAAGAATACCTCCTGCTTCAAAAGGGCATTTAGACTGGTTATGCATGGAGCCATTGCTTGAATATAGGGCAATACAGATTGAAGATGCTAGATTAATGCACTGTTTACTTCTTCATCCTGATTTCTGTTCATGACTGCTGTCAGAAAATAAATCTTTTTTGTAAAGAAAGTGATCTGTTTTCCAGATATTGTAATTGTTATCTTTATAAAAATAATGTGGAAGTTCAATGCAAGACTACAGTAAGTGCTTCATAAACATGAAGCACTAACTGTAGTATTGCATTGAACCCTTGAATACTTGTATCTTAACCAGCATTTGAAGTACTATTTCTTTTTTCTTTTACAGTTTTCACGTTTGTTGCCGATTTGACGCTCAGGATGGTTGACGTACTGTCCAACTTGGACATGGCGACAAAATGTCTTTCATTTACAACATATCTAAAGTAGTTGCTCGTGAACTCGAAGATTACGCTCGTTACGTTCCGCAGCCACTTAATGACCAATCGTCGTCCTCCCGCTCAAAGGATGTGATGTACCCAGAATCCCAGAGCCATAATGAAGCCTACTATCTGTATTTCATTGCCGTCGTTGGGATCATCCTGAACTGTGTGGTTGTCGTGGCTATATTCTTCCGCAAGTCAATGAGAAAGATGACAAGTGGTTTCCTCATCCATGCTTGTTTCCTCGATGCTTTAAAGTCGGCTTATTGCATTCCTATAGCTTCAAACCTCATGTCACAGGCTAAGCCAACAGACTGCAACTTCTTTGGAGCAACCTTTGTGATAATAATTACCATTTGGGTGTTTAACCTCGTTGCCATGGTTTGCACAGAAGCCTATACGTTTGGAGAGCAGAATATTGGTGGGGATTCCAGAGGAACAATATTCTGTATCATATTTGGTGTGGTGTTGGTATATATAGGCAGTATCATACTCCACCTGGGGCCCACTCTAATAGGCGGCCATTTTGAATTTCAACCAGAAATCGGAAGCTGTTCTTTCCTTCTCGGCAAGCAGACTGGATATGTAGCAAATATCATGTGGATCGTCATAACAACCGTGGCCCTTATAGCAGTTTCCTACTTTATCTACAAACTCTACAAAGAAATCCAACAAAATCAGCCCAATCGTGTTTCATTCTTAGTACGAACTTCAATAACCGTTCTCGACAGTACAGCCCAAGCCACTTGCAATCTACGGAGGATGGTCAAGGAAGCTTTTCATCGAGCCAAAATGTTCATAATAAACACAGCATTGTTTGTCTGTTGTTGGTATCCACTCTTCTTTTTAACAATAATAGATAAGAATTTTCTAGCCTCACCTAAAGTGTATCAAACCTTTTCATTTATCGCATGGTCTCATGGTGCATTTCAGCCCGCAATTTACATTCTCTTTGACAGACACTTAAACATTCTGGCACGATATGTTTATTGTGATAAATACAGATATGATATTGATACAATCGCTCAACTCATGATGAACAGACGACGTAATATGGAACATTCGGAACAAAATTACGCCAACACAGATCTTGGAGAAACAAGGGGCTCTGTACAAATGAGGGATTTTCATGACACACAATGCAGTCATGAAGCCACAGTGGATATAATTCGGGAACATCAACATGTGTGTTTAGTGCAGAATTCTTGCATCGAAGAAGTGGAAAACTCAGATTCAACCATAAGTGTTGAAAATTCGGAACATATGGAATTAGCCAATGAAATGGCAAGAAGTTCAAATCTAGCCAATGAGAGTGCTGAATCTGCAGCCAATCAGGCTGTAGATGACACTTTGAATGTGAGAAGTGTCAGCAGCCAGTATTATGATGACAGTTCCTATGACGATACTGATTTACGGTGAGGGTATGCTATTAATTCTTTATGTTGTAATCTTTGTAAGAAATCTTGGGTAACTCTTTACCAAACTTCAAAATTAAAGTCAAAAGGAATTAAAAATGTTGGCATATGACAACTGTGACAAAAATTTAGAGAGTAACATTATTAAAAAACAGTCTTATTGTAGGACAGCAAACATCTTTTGAAAAGGGAAATTACCTTTCATAGGAAATTTTTCCTTTCCGTACAATAATTACATCTGCAGTCTGAGACTCATAGAAAAAGGAATGCTTGGTAAAGGGTTAAGTTAGTCAGATAAAAAACAATTAGTTAAAGATTGTCTTATTTATGCAAAAACAATAAAAGATATTTGTCTAAAGAGAAATTATTCTCTTACCTTAAGGATTTAACACTTTGGTCTTTGTTTTATGGAAAATAATTGTAGCAGATGATCTTAACAATGTTAAGAAGGCATTAAACTGGTTGATGGCTAAATGCAAGACAATAGTTAATTCTTCAGAGAGGTGACAAAAAGCAGGGCTTTTCATAATCTAGCATTGAGTTCTAACATCAATGTACTTTTACTTTTACGCAAGTCTTGCTTAGAGGTCCCAACAGCATTGTTATTCAGTAAAAGGAGGACTTACGCGTCATACTTTCTATACTGCCAAAATGTTGTTTTTCAACATACAGAGGACGTTCTCATCATGCAATGTACCCCTCTTTCAAAGTGTTAACCCTTTACAAAATGCCAAATTTTCGACTGTCCCAAATTGAAAGAGTTTGCAGATGACATTTTGAAATATAATGAAATTGAAAAATAATCTTCTAATAGGGCAGAAAACACTGTGAAAAAAGAGAAATTGCTTGTTAAGAGCAATTTCTCCTTTTCCCTCAATGTTTTCCAGAGTCATCTGCAACAAACTGGTTAAATGTCATTATTATTTGGTAATGGTTTAATGGAGTAAAACACCTTACAGATTGTTGCAATGTCTCTAGTAACATGTGGATGTGCAAGCGCTTTCAGAGTGGATAAAAAACACAGTTATATTGTCTAGATATTCCTACTCTCTCCATCGCCATGGCAACACCCAAAACAACTGTTGTTTTTCCGGTTCTGTTACCAAACCACTGCAATAACACATGTTTCGGATACCTTAGAAATAATTCACTTCTCACATGAACTATGCAACATATGCACGTAACCCATTCCTTCATCATTATGTACTTTTTCTCACACAAATGCACCAAAACAAAGTGCTGTGACAAAAATCAAATTACTTGTATGGCTTAATCTCTACTTTTACCACAAGGGGTTTTCCCCAAAAAATGTTAAATGTTTACTTTCAGAAACCTTAGAAATAATTCACTTCTCATATGAACTTTGCAAAAAAATTGATATGTAGGTAACCCATTCTTTCATCATACTCATTTTTACACACATGCAGCAAAACACTGTAACAAATACAAATTGCTTATATGGCTTAATATCTGCTTTTACCACAATGGTTTCTCCCAAAAAAATGTTAATGTTTATTTTCGAATGACTTAGAAGTAATGCACTTCTCGCAAAATATTGATATGCATGTAACCAATTCCTTCATCATACTTACTTTTACACACAAGCAGCAAAAGAAACCGCTGTGACAAATACAAATTGTTTGTATTGCTTAATTTCTGCTTTTACCACAAAGGTTTCCCTCTAAAATGTTAAATATTTACTTTCACACTTTTTATATGTGTACTGCACTTGTCTTCAATCTAGAACAGTCCCATAATTCAGTATGGGAGAAAGTGCAAGTCGGATAATTGAATCAACATTAATTAAGTGTTGTTTGATTGGAATTCCACACCATGTTCAACACTATGTCACTTGCATCACAGAGATATGGACAACAATCCGTGCCATGAGCATTTCCTACATTGAAACAAATCCTCTCTTTTCGTATCCCTATTACAGGGGTCTATTGTAAAACTTCTCTTATGCAAACTGAACTTCGATCAATCTTATTTTTCCTTATTTTATTCATCCCACTTGCAATTGCTTTCTTGAGAGTCATTTGAATAAAATATTCTATCAACGACACCAAATCATACAGACTTGTTTAGCCTTCATGAATCAGACAGTAGAGAGCGTACTTGAATAACTGAATTACAAGGATCCAAACAAAGTTATTAATCCTGAAACTTTACCATATCGTCTAAGTTCACAATGGGCCAAAATTCTGGTCAAATGAAAGATTTTCATCATTTATGTCCACTTAAGATAGTATATGCATGATATTTAAAAGCAATAACCACATTTCTATGTATGCATGTTTTAACACATTTTGTAGAAGAGGGGTTAAAAAGTTGCTGATGGCCACGTTTTTAATCTGATTTCATAGCAATATTACAAACAACATGTTTTTTTGTTTTTTATTGTACAAATAAGTGAACTGTTCCTTTCTATAATTTTTTTTTTAGATCATCACAATGTGCGCTGTTTATATGCCTTGACACCCCATTCACTCATTCATTCATTCATTTGATGCACCTCATTTGATCTCACAGATTCCCATTTCAACTTTTTAAAATAAATTGTTTCCTACCGATTAGATGAAAACACATATTTCTAAAATAACATAAGACTAGATTATTGACAGCTTCCCAAGCATGTTTGTAACCATTCAGAAAAGATGTAGATATTGCAAACAGTGTGAGTTGGTTTATTTTGTATATAACCAGATCACCTTAGAATAAGATGTGCTATTTCTATAAACCATCATCATGTGTGTCTTCAAATATGTTTAACCACTTTTGTCATGTGACATTAGCAAGGTGCCCGGGAAGGAATTCCTGCGTTAATTTATAAACTGGCTGACCCAAGGTTCACTTCACATTTTTTAATGAAATCACAAGATTTTGGCAACGTAGAGGTCAAGAAATTGAAAATAGTCTTTGTTTTAGTGACAATGCTTTTAATATCAATTTTTCTTAGCTTTATTACTTCAAGAGCACAAATCTCTGAGCTACTCCCTTTAACCCTTTACCAAATGCCAAATTTTCGACTGTCCCAAATTGAAAAAGTTTGAAGACGACATTTTCAAAATGTGATGAAATTGAAAAGTAATCTTCTGATAGGGCAGAAAATTAAGAGCAATTTCTCCTTTTCCCACAATGTTTCCCAGAGTCTTCTGCACCAAACTGGTCTTATTGTTTGGTAATGGGTTAAAACCCCATTTATTCATATTCATGTATTCATTGGCACTGTGTGAGGGAATGGGTAAGAGTATGCTGCCGGAGGTTTCTGACAATTTCCTGCCTTTTTATTGCATTTTTATCGAAATTCAATTGCAGATATTCCTTCATTTTGAAGGAAAACCCTTTCGCTCTTCCCTTTTTTCATTTCTATGAAGATATGTGAGTACCATCAGATTAATTGAATGGAGTTTTATCATGTTTTCAACCATATTTTAAGTATATCCCAGTAGTGTTGCTACCAATGTTCCTTGATGTTCCTCCCCCATACAATATCATTCACAGGACATTGAATGCTGCTCTCTTACATAAACTTAACTGATCAGTGGGTAGAGACATACCAATTATATTGCATTGACTCTTTTAGAAGGACTATATCACAGTTGTGGAAAAAAATTTGTCTTGTTGGGATAAAAGTAACATGAAACAAGATTATTGACAGCTTTCCAACCCAGTTCATAACCATACAGAAAAGATATAGATCATTAATGTAGCAAATATTAGTCAAAGCGCTGAAAGCGCTGAAGGACTAAGGTGCGTTTAAAGCAAGATGATGGTGGATACATTTGAAAATTTCTTTGGGCAACATTATTCCTGTGAACAGAGACTGAGTGATAGTCTATTTTTCCAACATCTCGACATTTTACAATTTCCCATGAGGCAACCATAAAAAGAAATACAAACGTCATTTGTTTACATAATTAGAACAGTCTATCACTTGATATCCCATTGAATACACTTGAATACAGGATGCACTAGGGTATGTTGTGCAATTGTTTGAACTTATAAACTATTATAGTATAAATGAATTTTCCTTTCAAAAATTTCAAAATGATAATGTGTCTGTGCAAAGATAATGATTGTTTAAACTACGAAAAGAATTGAAGTTGAAGGATGAAAAGTGACTGAATGTTTCTTACGTGTTTGCAATGTTTCACAAAACTGTATCTTATAAAGAGTAAAACAAAGATAGAAAGTGAGATTGGTTTCATATTTAAGTTTAGAACATCTAATTGGTATCACAGTGTGTCTCTTTTTGGTTAGGTACTCTTTATTCAAAGCACAAACTGCATTAAAAGGAAACTTCACTTCTACCACTATTGTTCTTTATACACTGTATACCCTTTTTCTTTTTCCTGCATTAGAAAAAGAAAGTTACGACGACATTCGAAGCAACTTGGACAGAAAGAAAGTTTGCTCTTAAAGAGACTTTCTCAAAGAATAAGATTTTAACTTTTTAAGATAAATTGGTTTTTACCGTAAAAATAATTGCATGCATATCAAAAGTTTCATAGAACTAGATTATTTGAAACATTCTAAATAACATCAAAATCGCCGATATTGCAGATGGTTTAAATGGGTTTATTGTGTAAACAACATGCTAAACGTAGAGTAAATGGTGGTATTTATAGATACTATCGTCACATGGGTCTTTGGAAACATTTAAGCGCATTTCCATGGAAGCATTGTTTCTGTCAAGCGAATTTGGGCCAAACAAGGAGGAAACCAATCAACGAAAAACCTTATTTTTCATTATAGCTCAATTCGATAAGGATTTATTAAAAAATACTCGCACTTTCTACATTGGTGGAGCGTGTTTCCACTCCTTACGTCGTGTTATTTATTTAATATCATTGAACTCACCTTAATTTTGAATTTTCCCATTGAAATAAACATTACATCAACGGAGTTGGGATATAAGAATTCTAATCCAGGAAAGATTCTTATAACATGAAACTTGATTTTAAAATGGCATTAAATTGTGTTCTGTTTTACATTTAATTTCATTGTTCTGACTTTTTAATTTTTCGCCTTCAGGAGATTTACGTCACGGGTGTAGTACCTTTAAAAGTGCATGAGAAAGAATTCCCCCGTTTATTTATTAACTCGCATTCCCAAAGAAGAACATACATATGCGAATGCTCACTTCATATTAATTAATGAAAGCACAGGTTTTTAGCAGCTAAAATGTAAAGAAATTGAAAGTGATCTTTGGTTAAGTGACAAGGATTATGAATATCAAATTTTTAATGTTTATTCCTCTCTAAGCACACATATCTGAGAGTATCTTTAAGATGAAATTGATACCAAATGTCAATTTAACTGCTTATGTCCATGGTTCTACCGAAAACCAGGAGAAAACGTTTTTCCTTGTTATTTTTGTTGTCTATATTTGCTTTCATTTAGACCAGTCACATTTAGTTGACTGGTAGTAAACCTTAGGCCGCGGAGGTAGTGACCCCTGGTGCGGGGTATACCTACGGGCCCGGAGCCCAGGCTAGGTAGGGTATTTGTATTTAGATTGTTTCATTTTTTCTTTTAAAAAAGCAATGTTAACGGCCCTTAATTCTAACTCTTACATGCATTGATTTAATAATTATACAAAAGGACATTGAGAGATAGTATTTTTCAGCCTCGCATTATGGTGCTTTGATTTCGGGGGAAGTCCAAATGATCCAGACATAGATATTTCATTCTACAGTTACAGCTTGGATCATCCGAGTTAGGGAGGGGATGTAGTCCATCTCAATCAACCGCAATATTAACTTCAAACGATTCATTTGGGGCACCAGATGAACGGCAGGTGTAAAATACACAGCATCTATCGATGTACCGCTTCCGGACGGACAGTTAGCCATTCCTTTCTCCTTTAATACGCACTGGCTTTGCTCATCTTTGCTATATTTTCGACTGTAGTAATTGTTTCTTCTCTGATTTTGCTTCAATTGTAACAAGTCACATTAACCCATTTGAGGAATAGGTTTACTAATGTTAATCACGCTGCCCCTCTCTGTGAGATTTCACATTCCGGTGATGGCATTTGGACTTTTTATGAGATATACATTCTCCCAATGCAGATTATATGGCAAGGGGTATTTCACATTGTGACGAAAAAGCAGATTTACTCTTTAACCATACAATCTCTTTCTTTGCACCGTGTTAAGCAAAGTGTCACTTCTTCGGCGATTTCCAACTTATAGTACATCTGACCTGTTTGTTGCAGGCAACTCTGGAACACATTGTGGGAAAAGGAGAAAACACTCTCAACGGGCAATTTCTCCTTTTCCCGCAATGTTTTCTGTTCTAGAAGAAGATTATTTTTACATTTCACATATTTTGAAATGCCATCTGCAAACTCTTTAAATTGGGGGCATTCTAAGTTTGGTGGTTAAGAGCAATATCACCTTTTCACACAATGCTTTCTGTCCTATCAGAAGATATTTTTCAATTTATCACATGTTGAAATGCAGTTTGCAAACATTTTCAATTTGGAACATTCTTAAAGTTGGTGGTTAAGAGCAATTTCTCCTTTTCCCGCAATGTTTTCTGTCCCATCAGAAGATTGTTTTTCAATTTCATCACATTTTGAAATGTCGTCTGCAAACTCTTTGAATTTGAGACAGTTTAAAATTTTGCTTTTGGAAGCTTTTTTTTTCCGATCAACCGAGACACTTATTACGCTCACACAAAACCTAACAGTCTGTTTTAACCCATTACTAAACAAGAAAGGCCTTTGACCAGTTTGTAGCAGAATTCTCTGTAAAACTTTATAGACAAAGGAGAATTTGCTCTTAATGAGCAATTTATCATTTTCCCCGGAATGTTTTCTGTCCTATCAGAAGATTTTTTTTTAATTTCATCACGTTTTGAAATGTCATGTCGTCTGCAAACTCTTTCAATTAGGGACATTCTAAAATTTGGCGGTAAAGAGCAATTTCTTCTTTTCCCACAATGTCTTCTGCCCTATCAGATGAAGATTTTTCAAATTCATCACATTTCAAACTGTTGTTTGCAAACTCTTTCAATTTGGGACATTCTAAAATTTGGCGGTTAAGAGCAATTTCTCCTTTCCCGCAATGTTTTCTGCCCTATCAGAAGATTATTTTTCAATTTAATTTCATTATGAAATGTCTTCTGCAAACTTCTTCAATTTGAGACGGTTTAAAATTTAGCATTTGGTAAAGGTTTAAACTAAAAACTGTGCAAATGTATGGTATGGTTTAAAGAAACGGCGTCTAACATCCGAAGTTCGAAAATCACTTCTCCGAAAAACGTAAATATGTAAAGGGAGCTATAATGAAAATTGTAGAAATTCGATAATTTTAATCAACCTATTGTTCTGTAGTTTACCTATCTACGATATAAAGTGGCCGAGTCCATTATTGAGCGGGATAGAAAAGGATAGGTTGTCTTATCATAAGGGTTTAAACACATTTCGATTTGAAATATTTTTACTACCGGATTCAAATGGAAGCTTTAAGCTTATTGAGTCCCTCTCTTGAGTATGTTTGTATGTAATATGAAGGTAGGTAAGTATATGGTATTGACCCTTTCCCAAACAATAACGACATTTGACTACTTTGTTGCAGACAACTTTAGAAAACATTTCCCAACAAGGTTTTCTGCTCTATCTGAAGAATACTTTCAATTTCATCACATTTTGAAATGTCCTCTGCAAACTTTTTCAATTTTGGACAGTCCAAAATTTGTTGTTTGGGAAAGGGTTTAAGTAGGTACATATTCTTAGACCAAGACATTTTGATGTGTTTATGTTTACTTAACATTAAAGCTGTAGTAAACTGTAGTTTTGGGTTTTTCCGTCTTACAGCTCAATCTGCTACGCAAGCCTTAGAGAATGTAAACGTGACAGTAATAATTTAGAGCAAAACAAAGCGAGTAAAGGTGGTACTTTTCAGGGTTTGTAGGTACCTATTTTTCGACCAAGCCATTCTGATGTGTTTATGTTTACTTGACGTTATAGCCATGATAAACTGTAACTGTAATTGTGGGTTTAACCGTCTAACAGCTCAATATGCTACGTACGTCTTGGAGATTGTAAAGCGAGTGAATCCGGACTACATTCTTGGTTCAAAGAAGGTATTAGTCCGCACAGTGAAGGCGGATGGATAATGAGTAATTCGGGTCAGACCACAATTTGTAAGGTACCGTCCCTCAGAAAGTGGTATGTAACTTCAATGGACTAAGGTGCTAACGCACCCTAGTCCAGAAACCATTTTGACAGATTTTTTCGTAAACAATCTCAACATAGAATGAGAGGTGATAATTTTAGATATTATTGTCACATGGATCTTCAGAAATGTATAGCTGCTCTTGTCATGTGACGCTAGCAAGGGAATTCCTGCATCTATTTATAAACCCACTTTTTCATAAGAGCGCTGAGTCCAGGTGCAAAGGCAGCTCTCAGTGTTAGTCTCTTTGATATTCAGAAGAATTGAGCCTCAAAATCACTGTATTCCAGTTTGTCTTTGCTAAGGAATGAGTGGCTTTGGTTTGGCTATATTATCAGGTGACAATTCAACATCAAAATTTATGTTGTTAATACAGACTAATCAATCTGTCACATTGAAAGCCATCCTCTCAAAACAAGAAGTATATTTATTAGGAGAATGCTTACGGATTGTTTTTATTTGTATTTTATCACTCTTACAAAAGAAAGGAGCCAAAATCGTGAGGTATGATAATATTTTGGCTGCTTCCTAACAGAACTGGTCTTAACCCTTTCTCCTGCAGTTACTTCTTTAGGCAAATCATTGATAATTTTGTATAAGAAAATACCAGCTGACAAAAATTGAAACCAATGAATACATGTATCATCTGTTTGATGATGGGCAGAAACCATTGTGACAAAAGGAGAATCTTTACCATCACTTGTCACAAGTAAAGTTTCTACTTTTTGTGACAGACTGGTTTCCCAACTGTTTTGCTGAGTTGAGTGATGATGTTTGTTTTTTGTATGACAGAAAAGTTTAAATCTGATACACAATGACAAAAAAAGCCACAAGTTGAATAACCCATTACCAAACAATAACACCATTTAAACAGTTTGTGGCAGACAACTCTGGAAAAAATTGTTGGAAAAGGAGAAATTGATCTTAATGAGCAATTTTTCCTTTTCCAACAATGTTTTCTGCCCTATCAGAAGATTATTTTTCAATTTTATCACATTTTGAAATGTCGTCTGCAAACTCTTTCAATTTGGTGTTTGGTAAAGGGTTAAAGAAAGATTCACCTCTGGTCATACTGTCACCAATCACTCTATATGTGTGTGTGATTAACCTATTCCCTCATATTGAAGTTTGAAACTGGTCAGAAATTGAAAGCAACAACAAAGAACAAGTATCATGGGTTTTCATTTCCTTTCCTTCTTTTCTACTTACTATTGATGTACAGCCCGACTTTCGAGCATAATAGTACATGTTCCCTTGATGACCTTACAGTACTAAACTATCATGGAGGACAGTGGTCCAGGGGTAGAACATTGGCTTCTGGACACGAGGGTCGTTTTCCCTGATGCTAACCATTACACTATCCCAACCGAAACCCTTATTGGATCTTATTGGGTGTTGTAACAAGCATTGTATCCTTTTTTCAAAATGGTACCAAAGATGTGTTGGTGCAGATTTGTCAAAATGGGACAGTTATGGAGAAAGGGTTCAAGTTTATCTATATAAGGGAAAAAGATGAGATGACATTAATCATTACACTATCATACAAAAAGTAACAATTTTCTTGATGCATGTCTCTACGAAGTTCTTAGAAACTGCTTTTTGTAACCCATGGTCGCAGATCAGTCTGTACAGTTAGCAGTTACTGACTACACATGTCATATTCAGGGAACTTTCAAGTTAAACAGAGTTAATTCTCCTCTTTTTTATGTCTACTTACCCTTTACCAAACGCCAAATTTTTGACTTTCCCAAATTGAAAGAGTTTGCAGACGACATTTCAAAATGGGACAAATTCTAATATAATCTGCTGATAGGGCAGGAAAAATTGTAGGAAAAGGAGAAATTGCTCATTTTCAATTTCTCCTTTTCCCACAATGTTTTCCATGATCTTCTGCAAAAAACTGGTAAAATGTCGTTATTGTTTGGATATTGGTTAAGTAGTGAAAATGTTACCAATGTGGATTCCTGGGCACATGATAAGACTGCTATATGTCCTATGATATTCCCAACAGTGTTACAATTATATCACATCTCAGAAACGAGAGACTAAATATCTGTGTCAAATAGACTTCTTCAACCCAATCATCCTTATGGGAGTCTATGACTGGTCCAAATTGAAAGCAAGAGCGCACAGTAATTATTAATTTTGAATATCAATCTTTTAATAATTGGTTTTCCAGAGCAATTTTCCCTTTTCCCACAATGTTTTCTTAGAAGATTTTTTTCTAATTTCATTACATTTTGAAATGTTGTCTGCAAACTTTTTCAATTTGGGACAGTCGAAAATTTGGGGTTCGATAAAAAGCTGAGTCTTTTGCTGCATCAAAAACTTCACACATGTACACAAGGTCCTTAGGCAAGGGCATTGACCGTGAACATTTATGATTGGTCTAATTGGCTCTTTGATTAGAAGAAAACATTGTGACAAATGGATATACATTGTATTTCTCTTTCGGAACAGTTTCTTGTCACACAAGATTTTAAAGGAATCAGTAGCAGACGCCTTAAAGAAAAGTAATGTGGTGTAACCTATTAACACTCAAGTTCAGAGAGAGGCTGGCTTTATCACAGAGTGCCGCATACAATAAAATCATAGTGCATTTTCTTGTTGTTTGGTGTGATATTTTCACAAGGAATGTACAAGACGCCATGTCAGTTATCAAGCTAAAACACATTATATAAGGCAGTTTCAGAGCAAGATTTATGAACTGTTTTCTGTAAATGCTGTTTACTTATTGTGCTATTTCAACACTCTTGCAGCAGCTGATTACAAAAACAATTATTACAAATTAAGATATTTGATTTAATAAAATGCAGTCTGCAGCTGCTTTTAATTTTAATCTGTCACATTAATCTATATGAGGAAATAGGAGGTTATCTATTCCAAGGAAAAAATGCAGGACTACAGTATATTAAATTGTTTATATTTTGTGTAAGATTTACTATTATGGACTATTATGGTTCAATGCATGACTATAGTAAGTGCTTTATAAACATGAAGCACTTACTATAGTATTAAGGAGCAATATCTCGTTTTCCCACAATGTTTTCTGCCCTATCAGAGGATAATTTCATCACATTTTGAAATGTCTGCTGCAAACTCTTTCAATTTGTGACAGTCTAAAATTTGCAAAGCAAAGGGTTAAGGCACCTACACTTGCGCATCTTAGAAAATTCTTTGAAAAAGAAATGACAAGCAAATTTCAACTAGTCATAATTTAATAGTTTCTCAATATTGCAAAGAAAAATATTGAATTTTCATACTTATATAATTGTCCATTGTAATTCTAAACTACCACAAAATCAAAGTTCGACATAAGCAGAAAAATGAAGGATAATTATGAAAGAAAACGACTGTGTGCTCCAAATACTCTCTTGGCAGTAATGCATTAACTCTAGAAGCCTCTAGAAAACAATTAGGGCTAATCAATCATAGGGATACAATAAGTGGCAAGGATTACCCAATACCTGAGACTGGGTTTGGTGTGTGAGCAGAGACAATGAGTACAGACAGACATAATGTACAAAAGCCAGGGAGACAGACAGACAGCCAGGCAATCAGCCTGCCAGCCAGATAACCAGCCAGCCAGACATACAGCCAGCCAGCTAGATAACCAGCCAGCCAGAAAGACATACAGCCAGCCAGCCAGAAAGACATACAGCCAGCCAGCCAGAAAGACATACAGCCAGCCAGCCAGCCAGAAAGACATACAGCCAGCCAGCAAGCCAGACATACAGTCAGCCAGATAACCAGCCAGCAAGAAAGACACAGCCAGCCAGATAACCAGCCAGCCAGCCAGACATACAGTCAGCCAGATAACCAGCCAGCTGGAAAGACATACAGCCAGCCAGCCAGAAAGGCATATATATTGTAACTATATACCCTTGCAAATGATTCAAGAACTTTATCATGAACTTCATGAGGATTCATAAACATTTAGTGGCATTTCATGAAGACAACAAAGTCGATGAATTTCAAGAGCAGGTTAATAAACATTAAGTACAGGTTTATGAATACATTCATGAACCTGTTCTTGATGTTCATAAACATTTTGTTGAAATACATGAACAATTTTAGAACAGCTTTGTCTTCACAAACGGTCATCTAACATTCATGAAAGTAAAATAGCACAAAAGCACAAAGAGAAATTATGGACAATGTGCCCTGATCCCCACTAGTTCAAGAACATTATCTTCAAATAGTTTCAGCTACTCGCCTATCATATGTTGCCTTAAATTGGATTTATTGACTTTGGTTGATTAATTTTCAAATGTGTAAGAAGGCACATTGGACACCTCTGCAATCTTTGCTGGCCATTACATGTCCAAAATGTTGAGGAACTATTCCATGGGAAATGGATACATGCAGGCAAGGGTTAATTCATTACCAAACAATAAATACTTTTGACCAGTTTGTTGCAGACGACTCTGAAAAAACATAGTTGGAAAAGGAGAAATTGTTCGTAATGAGCAATTTCTCCTTTTCCCACAATATTTTCTGCCCTATCTGAAGACTTTTTTTCAATTTTATCACATTTTGAAATGTCGACTGCAAACTCTTTTCAATTTGGGTCAGTCAAAAATTTGGCTTTGGGTAAAGAGTTAATGGACCCAAATTATAGATGCTGCAGATTCCGGGAAAGAACTTAACCATGGGTTAATGACTAAATTACACACAGTCAGGCCCTACCTCTCTTCCAGTAGAAATTAAAACTGTTTTATTGGGGAGTTGTGTTTTTTCCTTTGAACCATTAACTTAAAAGGAATCAGATGAAATATATTGAAGAATCAGATGAAATATATTGAAAAGTGAAATATGTATGACAACCCAATTTTGAGAGCTGAAAAAAAAAGAGCATATCCACTTATGAATATTATAATGATGGAGTCCAATTTCTGAAGTGGGGACTCATTAGAATCAACATATGAGGAGTTCAATTAATGTTTGAATGATAAAATTGTTTATGTTTATTTTTTATGGATCTTTTTAACATTATTTCAATTATGTTGTGATGCATAATTCTTTATGATGGAGGAAGGCACCATTATTCAACTATCCTTAAGAACAATGCGGTAATATGCTAAGGTTTTTGTTTTGTTCTCTTCCATCTTGTGGATTTGTTAAATGCTGGTTTTTTGGTCAGAAAATACAACACGAAATAAAAGACAAACAGCTTTATTTTTACTCAACAACCTCCAAACTGGATAGAGTACTCTTATAATCAAAGTACAGCAGGTATTTATCAAAGTACTGCAGGTATCAACAGGCTTATTAATATACCGTGGAAAATGTCCTAAGTCTCCAATCCAACTGACCTTGAAACGAACACGAAACCTGTTACAATATCAGCTGTCACCAATCACCCAACATGTTTATTTTAGATTGTTCAGTCTCGTTCAGTCTCGTCTAATCTATAATACTGGTACCTCATGTCACATATCTCCCCAAAACATTTATTGAACCTTTCACTCCTTAACCCTTTACCAAATGCCAAGTTTGCCACTGTCTCAAATTGAAAAGATTTGAAGACGACATTTCAAAATGTGATGAATTGGAAAGTTATCTTCTGATTGGCAGAAAACTTTATGGGAAACAGAGAAATTGCTTGTTACAAGCGATTTCTCCTTTTCCTACAGTGTTTTCCAGAGTCGTCTGCAACAAAGTGGTAAAATGCTTTTATTGTTAAGTAATTGGTTAAAGCAGAGGATTGTGCTTTGGGAGTAATTAATGTTAAAGAGTTGATATTCACAATTATTGTCACTAAACCAAAGATTGTTTTCAATTTCTTTACTTATAATTTGCTAAAGAACCTGTGTCATTGTAATCTACTTGGAAGTGAGTCTTCTCGGTTGTCAATTCTTCTTTTTGGGAAGTCAGTGAATAAATAAACAGAGAAACTCTTTATCGCGTAACTTGCTATCGTCATGTGGCAACTTTAAATCATTACTGTACTGCAGAGTAGCTAAGGGAAGTTATCCCGTACGGAGTTTGCAACATCAAATGTAGAAAGTGAGAGTATTTTCTTATTTTCCTTATTAAATTCAGCAAGATTCAATCTATTAATCGAGGGTTCAACGCAAGACTATAGCAAGTGCATCACAAACGTGAAGCACTTACTATAGTATTGCATTGAACCCTTGTAATGTTTTCACTCTTTGTTAACCTTCTTTCTCAACCAATTTTCGCTTGATGGAAATGAAGTATGTGTCCATGTACGTCAAATGTTTCTGAAGACCCATGTGATGATGGTATCTATAAAACCACCTTTTAATTTCTAAGTTTGGATCGTTGTTTACAAAACAAACCCGTTCAAATGGTCTGCAATATCAGCGATTTTAATGTTTTTATATCTTTTGTTTACAGTTATGAGCAGGCTTGGGAATCTGTCAATGTTGTTTTTACAGAGTTGAAGTCGATTTATTTTAAAAAGTTAAAATCTCAATCTCTGAGAGAGTCTCTTTAACATATCACTTTGAGTAATTTACTGTACAAAGTGATGTATTATTCAAGGTTAGCAATAAACACATTACCACCTAACACCACATTTGTGCATCCTGCAGCTGACGACTTTCAAAAAGCATTGTGGCAAAGGGAGAAATCGCTTGTCACAATTGTCAATATTTTTTTTACTTGAAGCAGACGGATTTAGAAAAGCTTTGTAAACATGGGAAAACCTTTCAGTTCTGCTATTGTGTTATGTAAATACATTGTAGATGAAAAGCGTTGTGGCAACAGGGGAAATTGCTTGTGACAAGCAATTTCTCCTTTTTCCACAATGCTTTTCATCTACAATGTATTAACATAACACAATAGCAGAACTGAAAGGTTTTTCACATGTTTACAAAGCTTTTCTAAAGTCGTCTGCTGCAATTTCTCCTTTTTCCACAATGCTTTTGAAAGTTGTCTGCTGCAAAATGCAAAGATGTGGTGTTAGGTGTTAATGTGGGAACGATACTTCTTTTTAATTTATAATGAGTAATAAGTCACTTATGGAGAAATGGGGTGAACTGAAAACTGTTGCCATCTCCTGTGAAGCATGTCAAATTATTAATGTGACTATTGACATATCTGTAACAGATGCTTCTAGAAAACTTGAAAACGTGGCAATAGAAATTAATGTTGATGAAAAGCAAGTTAGTGCTTTAATTTCATGGACAATTGCAAGTCTAACCATTTACCAGACTAAATCAATTCCTTCATATAAGAATTCATAGCTTAACCAAATTGAATGCAGCTGCAGACGGCCGTTATAAAGTGTGAAAATTATAATTTTTCATGATTTAAACAGAAAGTCATTTGAGACGATATATAGGAGGAGGAAACCATGTGACCAATGTTTACAATCTTATGTCCGAACAAGATGGCTGCACCCATGATGGAACAGGTCATGTTTACCCCCAATTGAGTTGACCATCAACTGTCCATTCAAGGTGATAAAGGATAACCCATGCTTTATAAGGGCATTATATTTAACTCTCAGCAGAGAAATCACAGTAATAGACCGACGGTTTAGGACATGCACACCTGTTGACTGCGATTTCTCTGTCGAGTGTTAGACTTTACGCAATATATAAAGCTTGGGTTAGCATATACCTCCGGAACTTGAATGTTGATGGTCAACTCATGTGGGGTACACACTATCGCTATCATTGCCAAATTTAGGCGAAAAATGGTAAAAATAAATGTGGGGCAGCCATCTTGTTCGGACTTAAAATCGTAAACAATGGTTATGTGCTTCCCAGCCTGATATAGGACTAATAGCTTGTAACAAGCAGTTTCACAAGTAGTCAGAAGTTTCATTTAATATTTTGCAGCATGTGTGTTAAAAGTGTGTTAAGTATTTTGTCATAACCACATGAGCTTCTGATAACAAAATTGAAGCACTTTAACCCTTTTAGTGCTGGAACCAACTTCATGCTTATGCAAACAGGTTAGATCCAGGCCAGCTGCCAAGTAAATTGGCGGCTGGCCTGTGATCTAACCTGTTTGCTAGTCTGAGTATCTTTCCCCCATCACAATTGGGCAGATATTCAAGGTTTTGGAAAGTGGATGACAAACATTTTTTTTCTCAGAAATTACCAAGCAATCTAAGGGTTAAAACGACTAGTGGAATGTAGGAAAGAGGTCAGTGACTATTTATTGCTGTTTAGTGGCGAGGGTTAAGATTTGCAACCCCTCATTACCAAGTTGATCCTGGAGTGCAATTCATAATAGCCTTGTACTTTTAGATTACCCAGAAAACACAAGTTTGGCTGTTGCTAAGACATTAACACCCAACGCCACATTTTTGCATCTTGCAACACAAGTAAATTCTCCTTTTGCCACAATGCTTTTTCAATTCAATTCCCATCATATTACAACAGCAGAACTGAAAGGTTTTTCACATGTTAACAAACCTTTTCTAAAGTTGTCTGCTTCAAGTAAAGAAATGTTGTCTACAAGTGGTCTACATTGTGGGAAAAGGGGAAATTGCTCCAGAGTCGCTTGTTACAAACTGGTCAAACGTCGTTATTGTTTGGTAATGGGATCAACATTTTTCTAATCGATCTTATGCTACAGTTCCCTTATTCATGATTCCTAGGAAATCTTCCAATTCTAAGAAATAAAATCTTGCCAAGTTACTTCAGAATGAAGTTATCAAACCCGGCACAGACTATAACAAATCTCTGATACTAGTCAACCATCACATCTTCATTATTCTCTTCACCCTTTACTTAACAATAACAACATTTAACCACTTTGTTGCAGACCACTCTGGATAATATTGTGGGAAAAGGAGAAATTGCTCTTAACGAGTAATTTCTCCTTTTCCCACAATGCTTTCTGCCCCTTCAGAAGATTATTTTCCAATTCCATCACATTTTGAAATGTCGTCCGCAAACTCTTTCAATTTGGGACAGTCGAAAATTTGGCGTTTGGGAAAGGGTTAAAGATTCATCCCATCCCTCAGTGCCTTTACAAATGTTTATCAAACTGTTGATAGTAATTAGAATTATTCCCATGACATGATTCCACTAAATACCAACCTCAAAAACTTGGCAACCAATTCCTTTTCACATAGTTCTGCTGAGAAAGTGTCTGTTACGCCATCTTTTTCTTCACTACAATAGAGGTCTAGATAATTTTCGTACCACAACGGTCTTCTGGATGAATATTTAAAACATTTTTATCCTGTCACTAGTGCCTTTTTGGGACCGATAACTTGGTGCTGTATAACATTTGTGATATACGGCACTGACCATATAACACATGCACATGATGAATCATGATGTCATAAGTACGCCATGACACATGACGTCATGTTTACATCATTCTCTACTTTGTTTTTGGTCCCTTTTTTCTCGTGTTTTATTTTCAATTTGTTTGTTTTAAAGAACATATAAAGGTAACAGGATAAATAGAAAGGATAGTTGGTGTCTTTGAAAAGGAAAATTTAGCGGGCTCGGCTTCAGATTATTATCTTCGCCTTTGGTTCAACAGATAATATTGCTACGCCTTGTCCGATAACATTTCTGATTCATGACACCAACTATCTATTCTCTTTGTATGGCCAATGTTTTGTTGTAGGCATTCAATAGAACTGCCTGTTTAAGACAATTCTAATGGCAGTACCTCTAATATATAGGTTTTAGGGAGAAAATAAAACTACCCTGAAAATTCAGCATTTTAGAAATTAATTTGAATTATTCAAAACAGTATGTATTAGACAGAGCTTCTATTAATTCATTAAGTCAATGATTCAATTACTTTTCCCTCCTGTCAAAACAATATGATTAGTCTTTGGCGGCTGGCCTGTGATCTAACCTGTTTGTTACTCTGAGTATCTTTCCTCATCAAAATTGAGCATATATTTAAGGTTTAGGAAAGCAGACAACACAAAAATCTATTTTTAAAAACTTACCTAGCATATTAAATGCATTTTTCAAAACAATCTTCAGTAATGTTGCAATGTTCCGAAATCCAGATGATAAAAGCCATTTATAGTATTAATTATTTATCTTCGGTATAAACCTGCAATGGTTTCACACCTGCAACCCATGAAAAACAAAGTTTTACTCAAGTTTTGCATTTATCAAAAAATTGGATAGCTGAACAATTGCCTTTTTTTCTCTCGTTTCAGGTTGTAAAGTAGAAAGTAGATGAGACCTGTGCCCATTCCACCAGATAGTCTGTAGCCATCTTCTGATGTATGCCAGTATCACAGCAATAATTACAACAATAGCTTAACTCTCTACCAAACACCAAGTTTTCGACTGTCCCAAATTGAAAGAGTTTGCAGACGACATTTCAAATTGTGATGAAGTTGAAAAAAATAATCTTTTGATAGGGCAGAACACATTGTGGGAAAAGGAGAAATTGCTCTTTAGAGCAGCAATTTCACCTTTACCCACAATGTTTTCTGGAGTGGTCTGCAACAAACTGGTCAAATGTTGTTATTGTTTGGTAATGGGTTAACATTCAATATCCTGACAGTAGAATCCCCCATGTATGGAAATCTCACAGCAAGCTTTGTACAGAAACATTGAAGTAATACCAAACCAGTGTTTGTTTTGTGGAAATTAAACAGATATTTAGAAAGTTTTAAAAACCAATCTCCAAAAGAACAAAAATATCACAGCAGTTTATGTGTGCATCAAAATTTCACAGCAGTGTCCTTTCCTTTGAAAAGAATCTCACATATTTATAAATTTTCACTGTAGACCCCTTTGGTTTCAGTTAGTCCCTTCTCGTCCTGTTCTTAAAGGCACATGAAAGGAGATGAGTATAAATAAAGTACTGAAAAAATATATGGAGTTCTTTCATTAAGTCATGAAAATTAGTTTATAAATGCTGTGAGACCCTATTTAGTAAACCCTTTTAACATAAGTTATTTTGCGCTTGAAATATAGTTGTCTCCAATTCAATCATGTTTATCAGCAATCTGTTTGTTTACATATTTAAAATAACAAATTCTGATTGGTTGGTTGGTTAAGTAATTTGTGTATCATGTGACCAGGTCAGAGGTGAAAAATCAGGCAATATGAAATTTTATGAAACTGGCTAATCTGGGTTATTTCTTGTTTGCTCTTATGTTTAAGTTGTGCTGATGGTTTACTTTGGTGATAGCTATCTGAATCTGACCAAGCTATTTGAATCTGACCAAAAGTTTACTAAAAAATATAGATTGACATTTGTCTCCTTTCATGAGCCTTTAAAATATGTTCTTTAAAGGCATTGGAAATGATCCATACATGGGGAGGTATAGAAGGATACTTTGCACCATAATAATTTTATATCTTTCCAACTTTTTGTTGAAAATGTATTTATTCAAAGCATGGATTCATTATCTTTTAATAATCATAGTTGATATCTATCAACTGAAAATGGCCAATTGCATTTTTGCAATGACAATGTAGCTACAATATTCATACTTGAAACATTCAACCTTGTGTTCAGTGGCCATGTGGCAGGATTTTCCATTCACCCCTTGATTTATGCGGGACTTTTACTATATACAGGGTGTGATTGGCAGGCCTCTCTAGTATTCTCAGCATTTCAAATGTAAGATTTCATTCATGAGAAATAAATACCAAGGTTGCCATTTTCTCAGCGGTTAATGCCCGGATGAATGAAGACAGCTCATTGGTGGAGGCACTGCTGTATCCGCTTCTAGACTAATCAGAAAGCGTTTTACATCGAATAAAAAAAAAGTTAAAGTCGGCCTCTGATGTGCTTCTGGAATTCACATGATTCACAAGACTTGACAACAGGACCATCAAAAACAGGGAAATCCACATTTCCCCGGAAAAATCACATCCCTGTATATATGTTAGGGGTCAAGGAAAACCCTGTTGTGGTATGTCATGAAGATGCACCAGCACCTTTTACCATTTCCTTCAGATCTGTTTATTTGTTATAATACCTCCACAGCAGATTTTAGGAATCATTGTGACAAAAGAAGAAACTGCTCATATTGAACAATATCTGCTTTTGTCACAATCATCCCTAACAAATACCATCAAAGACATGCTACTATTATACTAAATGTCATCTAATATGACTTTCACTTTTGTCTCAAAAAAGAGGAATAGGTTATTTGCAGCAAATGATTATAAACCAACATATGTGCTTCTAGGAATTTGTTATACCGGTAGTTCTAAAGTCAATTTGACCTTTTTTTATTACTAATAGTTTCAATTGTTTTCCTATTTCAAAGGTGTCCAATAACCTGCATATGAAGGAAAGTGGTAAAGTTTAAGGTAGAATATTCATAACCCAACATTTTGAAATTCTTTCCTTCACTGAATTACTTTGTTCATTTTTGGTATCCATCTGTTGTGGCCAGAACTATTTGATGTAAAGCGAAAAGTTGCGACCAACACCACTGTTAACAGAGAACGATCAAAGTAATCAGATGAAGGAAAGAATTTCAAAATGGGCCAATTATGATTGTTCCACCTTAAGGTAATATGGGATACCACATGAGCACTGTTTATCAAATATCAAGCTGCACTTTGACAAAAGGGGACTTAACCTTTTACATCATTATCATGACTCATGTCAACAATTCTACTCCAGAAGAATGATGAAATCACTGTGACAAATAAAGAATTTGCTCTACTACTGTCACATTAAACGTATCATTTTTCATACTTAACCATTATAGTGTTGGAACCAACTTCATCCTTATTCAAACAGGTTATATCCAGGCCAGTCGCCAAGTAAATTGATGGATGGCCCGTGATCCAACCTGTTTGCTACTCTGAGTATATTCCTCAACAAAATTGTACAGAAATTTAAGGTTTTGGATAGCGGACAACACAAAAATCTGTTTTTAGAAAATTACCCAGCATTCTAAGGGTTAGGAACGGTTGTCTTGGAATGTTTTTAATTTGGTACCATCATGAAATCCAGTTTTGAGGGAGATGGTAAAAGCCACTTACAACAAAGGATAAATTAGTTATTTGAAATGGCGCCTTTTATCTAATTGCAGCTTGAATATTTCTCTTCTTTTATATCATTCATGTTGTTCTCATAATTTGTAGGGCCTGTGAATATTTGAGCTGAGTCTGTGTATGTAGACCTTCTATTTTTATACCAAATTTCATTGTAATCAGTGTTTAAAAATAATTATGTTCATGTTTGCTTTGTTTATTGTTTTATTATTTGAACGATTGGAAAATGGATATCGTTAGAACTTCATTACTTCACTTCTCATTCAGCCATTGGGATGTTGATGACAGCTCCCTAAGCATATCCAATTATTTAGCTTAGCACAATGAGTCTTGTTTAACCCTTTACCACACGCCCAATTTTTGCCTGTCCCAAACTGAAAGAGTTTGCAGACGACATTTCAAAATGTGATGAAACTGAAAAAGAATCTTCTTATAGGGTAGAAAACATTGTGGAAAAAAGGGATAATTGCTTGATTAGAAAAAATGTTTGTTGATAATCTTTAACCTTAACAGTACGAGTCTGTAACATAATTATGAAATCCAGCAATTGATAGGAAGACTTGTAACTTAAACCTTTACCATACGCCAAATTTTAAACTATCCCAAATTTCAAAATGTGATGAAATTGGAAAGTTATCTTCTGACAGAGTAGAAAACATTATGGGAAAAGGAGAATTTGCGCATTAAGAGCAATTTCTTCTTTTCCCACATTATTTTCCAGAATCGTCTGCGCCAAAGTGGTTAAATGTCGTTATTGTTTGGTTATGTCTTAAGAAACCATATTAACAAGTTGAACTTATTCTCATGATGTCGTTATGGTTCTCCCTAGTATGTCAAAAAAAAGATGTTGTGTTTCATGCTATAATGCAGGGCCTTTTACACCAAATTGGTGAGAGGTCTAGGCCTGTTAATTTTGGGATGTTTCATCGCTGAAACTATTCAGTTGGGAAACGAAAAAGCTGATGTGACCTTAATTAAATTTTTGGGAAAACTGCATGATTTTGAATCAACTTATTAATTGGGAAGGTGCCCTTTATAGGCCCTTATTATATAGTGCAAAATAGCCATGTAATGAAGTCTGATGTCATTTTCTGCTTGGACTGATCACAAAATCCCATACAACTCTTGTGTACTTTATTAAGTATGACAATTGTATACAGGGGAGATAATCCTTGTATATGTCTTGACTAGAATACGTCATTACATATCCTTAATAGCTGGAGCACTTGAAATTATTGTACAATTTCCTCTCATTTTTATTCGCAATGTAACCCTGTTTTTTGTTAACAGAATTTTTTGTTCAGATATCCAAATGAAATAAAATTAATTAAATACATGTATGCATCTCTTTGTACTTTATTGTAGCACCAAAATTGTTGGTTTTCATAAGCCTAAAAAAACTACGTTAACATCATGTATTAGGAGAAATGAATGCAGGTCAAAATCAAATTTACTAGACCATCTGTTCTTTGCCTTGGCATGAATTGTATTTTGGTTTGATTTTAATTTTCATGAGAGGCAGTCTCCCAGCTGACTTATGCAATGTAGATGGTTCTGTAAAAGTAATTGTTAATGTGGGAGACAGTGTTGCAGAGGTAGAGCGCCAGCCTCTTGTACCGAGGGTCCCAGGTTCCAATCCTCATTTGGTGAATTGAAAATTGCCCGGACTAACCCATGAATCGGCACGAGTACTGGTGTCGAATCCAGGAAGCAGAATCGAGAGTAATTTATCTAAGTTGTAAGAACTTCTTTCACAATCGATGTAAAATAAATTAGTTTAAAGTAAGCTAAACTTTAGTTAAATCTCCTTCTATCTGGTAAATCTCCTTCTATCTTTTTTCTAAATCATATTTCTTACTTTGTCACCCCAGCTGCAGTTGTCATTAGAAACTACAGAGGCAGAAAGACAAACAGCTGTTTGTGTCACAAAGGTTCAAATAAAAAATCATAGATACTTTTTTTTTTGCCTTGTCAGTCATCTGCTCTTGCTTTCAATTTAGACCATTCACAAATACCTATATGGGGGAATGTGGTAAAGACAAATGATTCCCAAAAACCAATATTCTTAATTCTCAAATCCTCTTAAATCCTTACCAAACCCCAAATTGTCAACTGTCCCAAATTGAAAGAGTTTGCAGACCACATTTCAAAATGTAATGGAATAACAAAAAAAGTTCTCAAAGGGCAGATAACATTGTGGAAAAATGAGAAATTGCTTCTTAAGAGCAATTTCTACTTTTCCTACAATGTTTTCCAAAGTCGTCTGCAACAAACTGGTCAAATGTTGCTATTGTTGAGTAATTGGTTAAGAAAGGGAAACTGATTGATTGAAAGATAAATTGAAATAGCTTTTTTTCATATTCTGTCCATACTTTAATCAGCATAAGATGAAGGTAGATATCTTAACAATGTGACCAAGTTCCATCATGTAAACTCAGGTAAACAAGTTTCCACTAGAAGTGGCTGGAATTCTAACAACTGCAAAAATCTCTCTTTATTACATTCTAGCACATCTTGATATAGCTTAGTACAACCCTGTCCCAAGTTGGTCCACAAGTACAAATTGAAATATTAGCTGCCTGCACTTCAAACTTTTACGAAAACACATTTTATTTATCAGGAATGTAGAAATAATACCTTGTGATGTAGTACATAATATTATAACATTGTCGGTGGTGAACAATTTCTGCATTTCTTATTATTGGTTTATGAAGACTTCTCTCGTTGGGTACCTCATATTGTGCTATTCAGGGGGTAAAATAGTAGACAAAATAGTTACCAGAGGCAGAGAGACTCTTATACAATCCCTTTACTGAACAATACCTGTATTTTACTCCACTGATGATATTGTGAACTGAAATGTTAGTGGTGTTTTACCATTTTTAACAACAATTAAGTTATATCACAGTCAACCTTAAATCCAATGATATCTCTATTATCGAGGGGTACGTTTTATCAAATGTCTTAAGTGCACTTAACTAAGAGCGATTAAAATCACACTTACAAGGGTTCTTATGTGCGTTTCATTAAACAATCGCAACTGCTTATGACGATCATAAGTTAAGAGCTAAATAAAAATACTCGCAACTATCTCATATTTACCGAAATGGCCGGCATAACGTAAACTTTACCGCATTGTACCAGAATTTAGGCATATCCTAACTGTCCTTTTAAACAGTTTAAACCTTGATTCAAAAATATTTGTCATTATTGCATTATATTTACGGGTTATCATAAAAATAAGGCATAAAAAGGAACAAAAATACATAGAAAAAAGGTGGTTGCTTGATGATTTTCCAACACCGACCTGGCTGAACATAAAATGCGTGACACCGGTATACTGTGACTTTAAATTTCTTAAGGCCCTCGCTTCGCATGTTTACAACTGGCTCAGAGGTGAACGAGTACATATTGTCGGGCGTCTCACTGTTTAAAATCAATACATGTGCGAATGGAATAATCCATGTTGTGTAATTCTAGATCATTTATAAACAGTATATATATGTCGTACAGAATGAATAAAATCTTTCAAAATCTTAGAAAAATAGCCGCCATTATGTGACGTCATCGCACTTAAGACAACCCCGGACCTCTCTTAGAGTTAAGAGCATTTTTCGCTCGTAACTTCTTAGAGCGAAAATTGATGAAACGCGCCTGAAAGAGAAAATCTGACTTAAGAGCGAATTCGCACTTAAGATCGTTAATGAAACGGGCCCCAGGTTCCCATTTAACCCTAAGATTGCTGGAAATTTTTCTCAAAATAGATTTTTGTGTTGTCTGCTTTCCTAAACCTTAAATATCTGGTTCATTTTTGTAGTGGAAAGATACTTAGAGTAGAAAACAGGTTAGATCACAGGCCAGCCGCCAATTTACTTGGCAGCCTGTCTGGATCTTACCTGTTTGCATAAGCATGAAATCTGTCCAGCACTATTAGGGTTAAGGGAACCATTACTTCAATTGGTTTAGGATAACAATATGCAAAACATTCCGAAATATTGATGTCTTGCCAAAGGACAATCCCACAAAACCCTGAACCCTAGCCCCAGAGTTCTAACAGGCAGGGTGTTCATGTGACCAATGTTTACGAAATATATCCAAACAAAGTGGCCACGCCACAGGTATATTTGCTTTCTTCAGCAGATTACCTTTGTTTTCCACTATTTTACATACACCGTGTTCCAACCATCAACTTTCCGGTTCTGGTGGTATATGATAACACACGGTTTATTACGATGTTACGTCTAACATTCAGTAGAGAAATTCGAGTCTAGGGGTGTTCTTTGACACACATAAACATCCCTCAACTAAAATTTTCTGCAGGGTCTTGGAGCGAACAGCATGGCCAAAAAGGAAAGAACATTCACCAACAGTTGCAGAAAATTGATCATCATAACATGGCGTATATAAAGTAGAGGAAACAAAAGTAATCTGCTAATGAAATGCATAAATACCTGCTTATTCAATTGGCGCCACTATTTGCAATCTGTTTTATACCATCATGTGATCACCAAGCCTGTCTTAGACCACTTACATAATTACTCAACCATGCAGCACCCCCCATCCATATTAAACATTTATAAAGATCTGTGATTGTAAAGGTGTCGAATCAGAGGGACTCTTCATCAAACAGAAAAGTTCTGCATCAAAGAGAGGGCAACAACAGTGAATCCTCGTTTAACCGGACCCCGATTATCCGGATGTCTCGCAATCCGCACAAAATTGTAAGGGAACGGAATTATTGGACCAGTTTGTTGCAGACGACTTTTGAAAACATTGGGTAAAGAAGAAATTGCCTGTGACAAGCAATTTCTCCTTTTCCCACAATATTTTCTGCCATATCAGAAGATTATCTTTGAATTTCATTACGTTTTGATATGTCTTCTGCAAACTCTTTCAATTTGGGACAGTCGACAATTTGGCGTTTGCTAAAGGGTTATAAGTATATACCGCTCATACAGACCGTTTATGTCTTAATGTGAATAAGAACATGCTCTGCTTCATTAGTCCGGATTATTCGGTAAACCGGACATTTTGTTGGGAACGGACATGTTCGGATAAACGAGGGTTCACTGTATACAACTGTATACAAACAAACATGGGTAATAAGCTTGTAAGAAGCAAAAACCTCTCTCTGTCACAATGGTCTTGGCTCAGTTTTCTCACACACAATTGTCATTTTTTTTTTTTTTTTTTAATATGGGTTTTACATCACATCAACATTATTTCAGTTATGTAGCGATGCCCGACTCTAAATGATGGAGGAAGACCCCATACCCAACTGCCCACAAGGGCTGGTCAAGGCGGGTAGAACCATCGGCATTCCGTAAGTCAGTTGGGAGACTGCCCACAATTGTCATAAATCTTTACTATGTTTGTACTAGCTACACAGGGCTGGCAAAACCAATTATCCGTATTGTCCAGCTTGTCCAAAAGCCTTAACAGACAAGTGAATTTTTACTGAAATTCACTAGTTGATCATCATACGAAAAAGAACAGAATAAGATTTGGCATTTCCGTACAAGTTAATCAAAAATTAAATTTCGCCATCCCTGCTACAAGTTTCTTTGAGGCTCAGGGTTATGAAAGGCCAATCAAAATGAGTCCTTCAGGCACAAAATGTCTACATCTAAAGACAAATTAATCATTTCATTAAGTAGATCCTTTTCTTAACCACAATAAAGAAATGTATGTGGAACTGGTACAGATTGTATAAAAGATTAGACACTCAGAAATAGGATGAAAACAAAAATATATACAATAAAAATCATTGTAAATTAAGGATAAGCTGCTTATTGGGAGAAAATGATCCTTTTGCTACAGTGCTCTCTGAAGTCCTTTGCAGTAAATGCATCAAAGCGAGGATATCCTACCATAACCAGAAACAAACACACCCAGAGACGAGGCACTGTGACTTACAGTATCATTCTTAACCCATAACCAAACAATAACAACATTTGACCAGTTTGTTGCAGACGACTTGTGGGAAAAGGAGAAATTGCTCTTAACGAGCAATATTTCCTTTTCTCACAATGTTTTCTACCCTATCAGAAGGTTGTTTTTCAATCTAATCACATTTTGAAATATCGTCTGCAAATTCTTTGAAATTGGGAGAGTTGAAAATTTGGTGTTTGGTAAAGGGTAAATCCATCTGTATAATAATCAAACCCTTCCTTCATATAAACTCAATCAAACATCACTTTAACCTTTTACCAAAAGCCAAATTTCGACTGACCCAAATTAAAAGAATTTCAGACGACATTTCAAAATGTGATGCAATCAAAAAATAATCTTCTGATAGGGCAGAAAACATTGAGGGAAAAGAAGAAATTGCTAGTTGAGAGCAATTACTCCTTTTCCCACAATGTTTACCAGTCGTCTGCAACAAAGTGTTTAAATGTCATTATTGTTTGGTAATGGGTTAATTAATCTGAATGATTATTGAACCCTTCCACCATATAAACATTCATTCAACTACATCAAACATCATATTAACCCTTTACCAAACGCCAAATGTCCCAAGTTTAAAGAGTTTGCAGACGACATTTAAAAATGTGATGCAATCGAAAAATAATCTTCTGATAGGGCAGAAACATTGTGGGAAAAAGAGAAGAGCAATTTCTCCTTTTCTCGCCCTGTTTTCCAGAGTCGTCTACAACAAAGTGGTTAAATGTCGTTATTGTTTGGTAATGGGTTAAGTGCCTGTTTGAGAGGTGCAACACAATCTGAAGGATCATTGTGAATTCCTCACCAATCCTAGTTCTAATTGAACAGTTCTAATTGAACAGCTGTCGGTAGCAAATCTCTAACTGCATAATGCAGGATTGCATCTCTATCATACTATTGGCTGAAAAAAGTTTACTTCAACTGTTTCTTTCATATATGTGTGATTAAACATGTCATAATATAGTTTCGTGGGAGTAACCTTTGACAAGTTACTTCAGAGCCCTAGCCTAGTAGTGGTGGATCCAGAAAAGCTGTTACATTACTAAAAAATTGTTGATACAGTGTTACACCATACAAAAATCATGTCAAATAGTTTTCACTTCAACTGTTTCTTCCATATACGTGTGATTAAACATGTCATTAAGCCTTCACTTCAACTGTTTCTTCCATAAATGTGTGATTAAACATGTCATTAAGTCTTCACCTCAACTGTTTCTTCCATAAATGTGTGATTAAACATGTCATTAAGTCTTCACTTCAACTGTTTCTTCCATAGATGTTTGATTAAACATGTCATTAAGTCTTCACTTCAACTGTTTCTTCAATAGATGTGTGATTAAATATGTCATTAAGTCTTCACTTCAACTGTTTCTTCCATACATGTGTGATTAAACATGTCATTAAGTCTTCACCTCAACTGTTTCTTCCATAAATGTGTGATTAAACATGTCATTTAGTCTTCACTTCAACTGTTTCTTCCATAGATGTTTGATTAATCATGTCATTTAGTCTTCACTTCAACTGTTTCTTCAATAGATGTGTGATTAAATATGTCATTAAGTCTTCACTTCAACTGTTTCTTCCATACATGTGTGATTATACATGTCATTAAGTCTTCACTTCAACTGTTTCTTCCATAAATGTGTGATTAAACATGTCATTAAGTCTTCACTTCAACTGTTTCTTCCAAAAATGAGTGATTAAACATGTCATTAAGCCTTCACTTCAACTGTTTCTTCCAAAAATGTGTGATTAAACATGTCATTAAGTCTTCACTTCAACTGTTTCTTCCATAAATGTGTGATTAACATGTCATTAAGTCATCACTTCAACTGTTTCTTCCATAAATGTGTGATTAAACATGTCATTAAGTCTTCACTTCAACTGTTTCTTCCATAAATGTGTGATTAAACATGCCATTAAGTCTTCACTTCAACTGTTTCTACCATAAATGTGTGATTAAACATGTCATTAAGTCTTCACTTCAACTGTTTCTTCCATAAATGTGTGTTTAAACAGGTAATAAAGTTTTCATTTCAACTGTTTCTTCTATATATGTGTCTGTGTACATGTCACAAAGTCATCACCTTAACTGTCGCTCATACATATATGTGGTTAAAGATGTAATAGATACTTCACCTTAACTGTCACTCATATATATATAGGGTTAAAGATGTCATAAAGTCATCACTTTAACTGTCGCTCTTACATATATGTGGTTAAAGATGTCATAAATTCTTCACCTTAACTGTCACTCATATATATATAGGGTTAAAGATGTCATAAAGTCATCACTTTAACTGTTTGTTTCATATATATGTGATTAAACATGTAATAAAGTCATCACTTTAACTGTTTCTTTCATATATACGTGATTAAACATGTGATAAAGTCTTCACTTTAATTGTTTCTTCCATGTGTAAAAAAAAATACTTTGCAACAAAATATGTTCAAACCAACAGATTTTTCAAATTTCACAACAATCACTTGAAAAATTTGTAAGTTATAACTATGCTCAACAGAATGTGCTATGCTCCAAGGGACATAACTCCCAAGTACGTGCTTCTTCATACATACAGCTTGTGCCTTGTACGTGGTTATTTCATGGTGAAACAAAAGCCCATATGCATTGGTTTAATCAGCCCTCAGCTCACTGTATAATATTTCTACACCATGTCTGATAACATTTCCGATTCAAGACATCAACCGTCTATTCTTTATCTACATTAGAAAATATCCTTACTTGAACAATTCTGCAGTCATCATAATGGCTTCAATGTTTGGTATTAAAACATACAGTTTTTAATGGATACTTCCTATTGTTTAGAAAATGGTTATAAAAGTTGTCTTCTGCATAATTAATACAAAGGTTCAAGATGGTAGGACCAAAGAAGTTCAAGCACCTTTAAAGCATGTTTGTTGTCCCTCGTTATCATTGCACTGTTATACAGCATGTTTGTTGTCCCTCGTTATCATTGCACTGTTATACAGCATGTTTGTTGTCCCTCGTTATCGTTGCACTGTTATACAGCATGTTTATTGTCCCTCATTATCATTGCACTGTTATACAGCATGTTTGTTGTCCCTCGTTATCATTGCACTGTTATACAGCATGTTTGTTGTCCCTCGTTATCATTGCACTGTTATACAGCATGTTTATTGTCCCTCGATATCATTGCACTGTTATACAGCATGTTTGTTGTCCCTCATTATCATTGCACTGTTATACAGCATGTTTGTTGTCCCTCGTTATCATTGCACTGTTATACAGCATGTTTGTTGTCCCTCGTTATCATTGCACTGTTATACAGCATGTTTTTACTTCACCATTACTTCTCCCCTTCAAGTTCAACGGGACTTTACGAAAGCTCCAGCAGACAACAATTACAACGCATGAAAAGTAGCATTGTCCATTGGGATATAAGATAGGTTCCTTTAGCAGAAATCACTGTGACACAAGGAAACTGCTCCAAACTAGTAAGTTTTCCTTTAGTCCAAGAAGTTTCTTGGCCATCTGCTACAGGAGCATTAAAATGAGTGTATATAAGGTGAACCTCTAAATTAAAACTTTGTAACTAGTCCAAAATGAAAGCAACAGAAGATGACAAGTATTAGTATTCCTGCTATTTTCTCAGAGTGATTAGTTTAAAATCTCACCTTTCAACACAGCTGTTTATTTGGTCTCTTGCAAGTTAGTTTAAAGTGGATGGTAGACCTAAAGTTCTATCTAGCAGATGAAATAAGATGTTTTCATCAACATTTTTATTTGTGTAGGTAAAGTTGGCTTGTAAATCGGATTTGCAATAACATTTTCAATATTCCACCTGTTGTGTAAATGAGCACACATCTCTTCAAATATTTCATTATTAGCACTCATGGAAACAAACTATACATTTAATATCACTTTCCAAAAACAAAATGCACTGCGTCTGCAATGGGGTGATAAAAGTAGATAATGTTTTAATTTGTAGATCTGCATGTAACAAATATAAATAGAAATCAAAAATAAATTTTATCTAAACAAATTCTATGGCATGATACATGAAACAAACAATTTTGGCTCTGGAGCCATTTTCAATTACAAGTTACTGGGCTCTTCATTGGACCAAAATATTATGAGCCATTTTGGCTAAGCTACCCAAATTTTCTTTAGCCACTTGGATTTTTGCAAAGCCAAATTTGGCTAAGTCTTTTTAGCCATTTTAGCAGAAATATTAAATATAAATTACAGTTCATTTGTTCAATTTACAGACCAATTATTGAAATAGGCTAGAATGGTATTTATCACATAATAAAATAAATGATGTGTAAATTGAACAAATAAATAACAGTTCTTGTATCAGCCACTTCATTGAGTGGTTGTTCTTAGTAGAGTACTACATCCTATACCTCAATAAATGTTTACAGAACTTTGGGACAGGGTTAGAAAGACGACAGAAAATAATTAAACTTGCATGCATGCACCTGGCATGATTCATTTTTTAAATAAAACAAAATAAACATTTAAAAAAGAATATAAAATAACTTTTGATTGTAAATAAAACAAAATAAATTACACATTTTAAAAAAGAATATCTAACCTTAAAGTTTGCAGGGTATGCTGCAGCGTTTACGTGATCTGGGAGTCATTGAACTGGCAAGTTGACAGTACTTGTACAATAATGACGTTCTTTTTACTAAATGTGGGAGTTCCAATGCATTAAGATATGCTCATAAAAGGTTATATTTCCTTGAATGTTTGTTTTAATTACCATTTTTCACCGGGAGTCCCTTTCCCTCATGTTGTTGTTGTTGTTGTTTCGTTGTCCGTAAATTCCGTACCATGGAATTTCGTTCTAATATTGCATCGATGTAATCATTTAAAACGCTTGATATATTGAATGTGTTTACACACAAATAATGTTTTTATTCGCGTGCTTTTTATTGCAATAAGTCCCATATCACCTTTATGAGTATCTTTTTTAACGCAGTGAGCTACAGAAATAAGTATCGAAAACGTTTTGGTGCGTTTTATTATTCTGGTACTGACTTTAGTGTGACACATAAACTGAAACCGGGAACCGGCCTGTTTAAACGTTTTCATTAGACGTTGCTATTGGAAATATACATAATGTCTGGTCTCCGGATTTTCTAAAAGAGCGCTTTCACTAGAAAATCGGCTAAGGAACCAAACACTTCTATTTATATTTAAGCTGTTCAACGTCAAACAATTCAATTTTAATTAATGATTACCACTCGTAGTGGCGAAAAGACTTTAGCCATTCTTCCCACTTTCGCCATTACAGACTCTACAAAATGGGGTCAATTTTACTTTCGCCAAATTGACGGAAGGGTACATTTCTTTTTTCGCCAAACCAAGTTGACTTTCGCCTATGGCGAATGGCGAAGCTTTATGAATAGCCCAGAGTTACAAACAATGGCGACTGATCAAAATTCATGATGAATTATAAGACCAAATGCAAGTTTGCATTGTACAACCCTCATTCTTTGGCCCTGGGATCAAATAAAATATTTGACAGGAACCATTGAACTTGTGTAGAGGCCCACCCAATAAACAGTCCTGTAAAGTTTGATTTAAACCATTGAACTTGTGTAGAGGCCCACCCAATAAACAGTCCTGTAAAGTTTGATTTTAACCATTGAACTTGTGTAGAGGCCCACCCAATAAACAGTCCTGTAAAGTTTGATTTAAACCATTGAACTTGTGTAGAGGCCCACCCAATAAACAGTCCTGTAAAGTTTGATTTAAATCCAGTAAGTTATAAAGGAGGGCGAGTAGTTTGAAGAAAAAGTTGATAACCTCACTCATCCAGATGCAATATGAAAGCTCAAGTGGCGCACGATGCACTCAGATAAGCAAAAATCAGTAAGGTATATCTTACCTTGGGCCATTGAGCTCTTCCTTCACATGTTTGTTAAGGTGAAGTGTGTCCTTAACAATCTTCTCAACTCTCTCATTTGTATAAGTCACATGGGCATTTATCTGGTGGTCTGCCTGTAAAATAAGGTCCAATAGTTACACATTCCGAAGGTTCAGTGCAAGACTATAGTAAGTGCTTCATGATTGAGAAGCACTTCTTATAATCTTGCATTGAACCCTAGATTTGTTTTATCTGGGGTTTAGCATCACACCAACGGTATTTCAGTTATATAACAATATGTCATGAATGAGTGAAGAAGAATTAGTGTGATTTTGTTTCAAAAAGTAATGCATCAAATGCATGAATTTTGTTGAATGGATAATCAAAGGGAGGTTACACTCACATCCATCACTGAAACATGTTCAATGTAAGTTGTCATTCTTAGCATTTCTAAATACACTGATGTCTCGTTAATCAGAACATGTCCGTTCCCAAGGCAATTTTCAGATTAATGAATCTTCCAGCCTAAAGAAGCAGGGCCTGGTCATATACACCTTAAGACATAAACGGTCTATGTGTATACCTCTAATCTCACATCAATAATGTATGTTTTGGTTACATTCATACGCCCAATGATATATACATGTTTATGATGATAATGAAGATAGATAATGGCAAGGGAGAGAAATGAAAATAAAATACAAAACCTGCCAAATTAGTTAACCCCTCAAATACATTAGACCTCAGACAGCAAATATACATCAATAGCATAGTGTGTATATGCACATGTCAAACAGCCCTTGAAACACACAGACCATTACATGCTGTTCAATTTTTAGATCATCACGCATATTGGAATGTGACCAATATTTTTTCAATCGCCAAATTATCTAGCAGGTAAATAATGGCAAAGGCAAGTTGTTTAACGCAATCCACTGCATTACGTTCACACCTCGTTGATGCGCTATTTTTAATCTACTGCTGGCCAATCAAGCCCCCTGCAAAGATGCATCCAGATTAACAAGACACAAATACAAGTAAAACAGATTGGTTCCCTCAAATCTGAGTACGGATACGGAACGTGAGATTCCAGACATTATCAAGCTGAGTAGAACCATAGGCATTCAATAAGTCAGCAAGGAGACTGAATGCTGAATTCTAAAGCTGTCATTCTGATTTGACATGGAGAGGGGCCATCTAACTCTAACCACTAGGTCAAGTAAAATAAATAAGTTTAACAAAAATCCTTTAACTAATACACAGTCTTGAAAACAATAATCACCTTGATCCAAACTTGTGTGTTCATGAAGGAAAATGGTTCTGGTGGATTATCTGGCTTTTTGACCTCTAGTGAAGAAAAGTCTATCATCCTTTTGTCTAGGCGTGGAGGGGTACCTAAAAGAATTGCCAAACTTTAACCCTTTACCAAAAGCCAAATTTTCAACTGTCCCAAATTGAAAGAGTTTGCTGACGACATTTCAAAATGTAATGAAATTCCATAATTATCTTCTGATAGGGCAGAAAACATTGTGGAAAAAGTAAAACTGCTCGTTATGAGCAAATTCTCCTTTTCCCACCATGTTTTCCAGAGTTGTCTGTAACAAAATGGTCAAATGTTGATATTGTTTGTTAATGGGTTAAATCACTGATTCAATAATATCTCAGTTATACATATCTAAAGTAGAAGTCTTTATAAACCACTGTGATAAAATAATTCATTGCTCCTAATGAGCAATTCATCCTTTCTTAAAAGGTCTCTCTACTAGATATCATATAACACCAAATCTGTCTCAACACTTTCAATCTTTATAGATATCATATAACACAAGATTCCTATTACCATATGGGGAAATGGGTTCAAATTTATCCAAATCTGTCTCAACACTTTCAATCTTTATAGAGTAACCCAGAAAAGATGACATCCCTTAGATATCAGAGAGAAAAAACAAAATAGTTTAATGGAGGTATATGCCATTTTCAATTGTATTCAAGTTGTACCCAAGGAGTCAATGCACCAACTTATATTCATTGCATTTCCCATTAGTATAACAACACCAATACATAATATTCTTCCCAAGCCAGTGACAACTTCCTCACATGAACCTTACTGATCAATGATACAAGGTTAATGCAAGGTTAATAAGGCAGTATGTATATAAATATTGAAATACTTGTATTCCTAAAACTTACCCTAATGCTTCTCAAAACTCTATCCTTATATGCCCCATAATCTAGTGCATTATTTACCTGTTTTAAGCCTTCCCATGGTAAATCCAACATCTTCTAAACTCTTGGCTAATCCAATAGCCGGTTCGTCCCCCATCCGACCAGCTGGTTTCACGTCCATGCCAATGTTTATACAGCCCCTCAGGAACGTGCCGGTTGTCAGCACAACACACTTGCTTGGAACCAGTTCACCAGAGTCTGTGTTGGTCAGGAATGATAATACATGTATTTAAATCAGAGTATTTCAAACAAGTATATATGTCCTCTATCAAGAATTTGTTTACTTATTGGCATCTCCATGATCAGCTATTTTGAGTATCATTCACTCTTTACCACCTGCAGACGACAGTTTGCTACATGAAGCAGACAACTTTAGGAAAGCTTCGTAAACATGAGAAAAGTTTTGCTGTTGTTACATGTGAAAAGATTGAAAAAGCATTGTGGCAAAAGGAGAAATTGCTTGCAACAAGCAATTTCTCCTTTTGCCACAATGCTTTTTGAGAGTTATCTGCTGCAAGATGCAAAAATTTGGTATTAGGTGGTAAAGTGTTAAGCCATTCCTTCACATGGTATTGTCTGAGTGGTCCAAGACAACAAACTGTTACAAATAATAATTTCTTTATAACAATGGTAAAGAACATCTGTGATAAAAGGAGATTTTGCTCCTTTTTAAAGTGATTTCTTCTTTTGTTACAATAGTTTTTCAAATTTTCTTCCATACATGCTTTAATATAAAGGAAAGGGTCTTTATATCTGGCAAGGATAACAAATGTAGTACCTTGATAAGTCCTTTAAAAGTGTTCACTTAATAAGCATTGTTGTAATCTTTTTTTTTAAGACAGTAGACTGCAAACAAAAAATTCCAATTATTCAAATAATTTGAACACATTTGTGCTTCATTAAACTTATGACATTTTTACTATTTACATATTTTTTCATTATCTATTTACCGCTACATATTTATCTTAACGGGTTTTACATCACATCAACATTATTTCAGTTATGTTGGGATGTCTGACATTTAATGATGGAGGAAGACCACAAACTCAACTGCCCATTAGGACTTGTCAAGCCGGGAAGAACCATGGGCATTCCACAAGTCAGTCAGGAGACTACCTCTCATAAAAATCCATATCCCTAACCGGGATTTGAACCCACACAGAGAACATGTGATTTCAAGTTCTGTACTCTTACCACTTGGCCACTTGGCCATTAACATCCTGCAAAAGAAAAAAGAACAAAAGTGCTGATCTGCTATACCATAATTACCTAGAATAACTCCTTTGCAAGTTTTCTTTAACACCCTATTATCACTGATATTTGCATCCACCAATATAAGATCCTCTACTGCAGATTGTTTCACACAAAGGTTGGCCATGTTTAGAATGGTCTCCTGCATATGTCTCTTGTATAGACTCCTGTCAATCTGGGCCCTGGGTCCCTAAAATGATAGAGAGTAAACATAATTAAATCATTTGGAAACAAACATAAAACATCACTGGTCTGGCTTTAAAGAGAGCAAACATCGTTAGCTAGACTTTTTTGGCAATAGGGATAGAACTTCAAAATTGGCAATTCATGGCACGAGAGTTGAAGCCTTTCCTTCATTAAAATACATAAACCCATGTGCCTGCAGCAAAACTACTGTAACAAAAGATTGTTGTTAGTTTTTACATAACATCAACAACTTTTTCCCTTAAATTGAGATGCCAGAATCACCATGAAAAGTTGTGTTGTTTGTTAGCAATTTACATAGGGTCAACAGTAATTCAGTTAAAACACAATGCCCTCCTTGTCAATGATGCAGGTAAACCCTCAAGCTCCAGTGTCTTTAGGGGTTGGTCATGCCCATTGGAATTATTAACATACCTGGAGATTATCTCTTAGGAAAATGGAAAACTGCTCCTTCCATAATTTAAGTCGATGTGGACAAGGGCATTGTATTTTCACATTCTGTACTCCAACCACATGGCCACAGAGCCCCCTTCCCATGAAGAATGATATCTAATTGTGAATTAAGCCAAGCATACATGGCTTGTGTTTGTCTAGGAAAATAACAATAAAGTCATCTTTGCATACAATTGCATTAAATGGTAAACATGCGTACACATAAGTACTCTCACTCACAAATGCACATGGATGGAGAAAGTCACTTGATTAACTGCCCAAAAGGGCCGGTCAAGATGGCTAAAACTATTGGCATATTTGTCTGACACCAAATAGACTCTTGAAAATTTTAACCTATGGTATCTGTGAATTGAATTGGCATTGGGAAGGAGTCTCTCACCCTAACATCCAGTTTTTCCATCATTTGCAATGATTTCTACTTAAAATCTAAAAACAACTTGTTGAACCAACTTTAGAAATAATGGCTGAGTCACTTCCCACTTGGTCCAGTCACAAAATCATCAAATGAGTCAAATGGTTTAGTGACATGGCTGAGTATCAGATTAGCTTCAAACCATTTAGGTTGGATGGTAAGAACATTGCCCATTATTGATGAGGAAATACCAGGAGCAAGAAGGTGCGCTTGCCTCCACTCATATGACTGAAATACTATTGAAAACTTAACACAACCAAAATTCAACCAAGTCATAAACACATCTAGGCTTTTAAGTTAACTTACGGTAAAGCTATACTTACCCAGACTGC
The DNA here is from genome assembly GCA_947846245.1 of Cerastoderma edule. Lineage (NCBI taxonomy): Eukaryota > Metazoa > Mollusca > Bivalvia > Cardiida > Cardiidae > Cerastoderma > Cerastoderma edule. The sequence continues at coordinate 6,625,209 of OX401411.1, read as the reverse complement.
TGGTCCTCTACTTTTGTTCAAAACAGTGTAACTAGCACCCGATTGATCTGGAAATAGAATCAATGAATGAATATATGAGAAAATTGTGTTTCAATGGTAGTCAATAGGAAAAAGAGTCAGAAGTTGCTAATTTCAAATGCATTCTAATTTTCTCACAATATTTTCCATTACTATTCAACTGCATAAGTCCATCAAGTTATGAAGTAAAGATGAATATATTTTCAAAAGTCCTAAGTAATATACTGATACTTTCAGACAAACTGAAAGCAAACAAATTCTTTTAAAACTGAGAGTCTTATAATTTTACTTCAGAATTTTTTATTTATTTTTTCCAAATATGATTATAATGGTTCACTGACATCCCTTTAAATTTGGACTTTTTACAATCTCAAAAACAAGGGCACAGGTTATATACATGTATTTATATATAGAGAAATATTTACCACATATCACTGCACAAAGTCCATCCAGTGCGTCCACTTCTCTCATTAAATGTCCCTTACCAACTCCACCAAAGGATGGATTACAAGACATTTCACCTGTAAGAAACAGAATCATAGCAAATTAATCCTTCTTAAAGTAATGGTATGAATTCTATACCAATTTCTTCCTTAAATTTCAGCATGTAATCTTCTATCTTAAATTAGATACTTGAACAAGGGTCCCACAAGGCTCAGTGGTTAAGTTGATAGGACTCAGAACTTAGGGGTCCCAGGTTCAAGCCCAATCAAGACCTCTGGTTTCCGAAAAGGGGCCTTTGGAAAGTCACATCCGAGCCTAGTACTGGTGTATCCCGGAAAGCCGTTCGAAACTGAAACATTTTGGTACAGCACTGGCAAAGAGAACCCATATCAGACCTGTGTCAGAAACTTACTATAACTAAAGTTAATCACAATATATTAACAAATCAAAATTTGGAATAAACATACATTTAGCAATATTGTTGTACAGATGACATGTCTGTGGAAATAAATCAAAACAAATTTACAGTCATTAATTTGACATATAGATATAAAAAAAAAAAAACAGATTCACTGACAGATTCAATGAGTTTATTCATTTGGTTGAAATGAGATCTTTTTTTTCCGGCCAAAATGGGCAACAGTGGTGCAGCAGTAGAGCCTCTTGTACCGAGGGTCCCGTGTTCGAATTAATTTCTAGGACCAACACACAAATCAGGGCAAGTACTGGTTTAGTATCCAGGATGCAGCCATCAAGAGTGAATTTGAACAAGCTTTAACCCATTACCAAACAGTAACGACATTTAACCAGTTTGTTGCAGACAACTCTGTCAAACCAGCAATTTCTCCTCTTCCCACAATGTTATCTGCTCTATCAGAAGATTATCTTTCAATTTCATCACATTTCAAATTGTCGTCTGCAAACTGTTTCAATTTGGGACAGTCGAAAAGAAGGCGTTTGGTAAGGGGTTAAGCTTCCTTCACAATCGATGTAAAAACAAATAATGTAAACTAATGAGGAGGAGGGGCTGCAAAACATGAAAAATGTTAAGGATCCAAAAATAACAAACTCACCAATAGTTGATAGTTTATGGGTAATCAACATGGTCTTCATGCCCATTCTAGCACTTGCTGCCGCAGCCTCCGTGCCCGCATGACCCCCACCCACAACAATCACATCAAACTCCTCCTGTCTCGGTCCAGACTCTGTCGAATACCCTTGCTGGGTTGTTGATGTTGATGATAAACACTGATGTCTACATCTTTCAATGTATCTAGATAGGTGTCTAAATTGGATATCACTATGAAGAGAATATGTCCTTGGACTGCTATGTGTTAAACACTGAACATCAGTACCAAAACAAAGTGAATTTGTCCTTATACTGCCTTTTGTTAGACACTGAACATTAGTACCAAAACAAAGTGAATTTGTTCTTATACTGCCTTTTGTTAGACACTGAACATTAGTACCAAAACAAAGTGAATTTGTTCTTATACTGCCTTTTGTTAGACACTGAACATTAGTACCAAAACAAAGTGAATTTGTTCTTATACTGCCTTTTGTTAGACACTGAACATTAGTACCAAAACAAAGTGAATTTGTTCTACCACCTTGTAACTGGTGTAATCCCCCATACAGTCCCAGCCTAATCAACCTCATTTTGTATTACTCTTCAGTTGACTAGCACAATAGCCAGCTGTATCATGATGAAGCTTGATTCAGATTGATGATGATCATGGGGGTCCTGGAAATAAATAAAGTGTAATTGACACATGTGAATATCAACTGGACCAGATATATATGGATTGCTTTACCAAACGCCAATTTTTTTACTGTCCCAAATTGAAAGAGTTTGCTGACCGCATTTCAAAATGTGATGAAATTGAAAGATATCGTCAATAGGGCAGAAAACATTGTGGGAAAAGGAGAAATTGCTCTTAACAAGCAATTTCTCCTTTTCCCACAATGTTTTCCAGAGTCGTCTGCAACAAGTTGGTCAGTTGTCGTTATTATTTGGTAATGGGTAAAGAAATGATATACTGATCATTCATGAATGACAGTGGTCCAGGGGTAGAGTGTTGGCCTCTGAACAGGAAGGTAATGAGTTCAAATCCTGTGAGAAGCAGGTTCTGCTTTGCCACCTTTCATTAAATGGCATTCGGCATGAGTACTGGTTAAGATCCAGGAAGCAGAATTGAGAGTGGCTTATCTAAGTTGTAAGAACTTGTACAATCGACGTAAATTAAATAAGTTTAAGTAAACATGAATATTCATGTTTAACTGATCTGGAGCAGACAACCCTAGAAACAATTGAGACAAAAATAGCAATTTAGCCAATTGTTATTTACACTTGATTGATCATTGTCAAAGTGGCTTTTAATTCCATGAATTCATGGGTACTCTAAACTTGAACTATTAGAAGGCTGGGTAATTTTCTAAAAATAGATTTTTGTGTCGTCTGCTTTCCGAAACCTTAAAAATCTGCCTAATTTTGTTGAGGAAAGATACTCAGAGTAGCAAACAGGCTAGATCACAGGCCAACTGCCAATTTACTTGGTGGCTGGCCTGTGATTTAACATGTTTGCATATGCATGAAGTCGGTTCCAGCACTATAAGGGTTAAAATGTATTACAACGTACCTATTGTGAAAGGACTACAACGTTAATGGCAGAGTTGTCATTAATTTTAGTATAAGACGCCTACTTTCCATTTAAGGAGGTCAATTAAGCAACCACGCAACAAAAGTAGGTGTTATAGCTACTTCTAATGACCACATATCATTTTTTTTTTTTATTTGAGCCGATCAAAAGTTCATTTGAAGGGGTCAAAATGTCTGGCAGCCGGCTCTTAATGACAACCCTGCATGATGACACTTCCATGTACTCTGCTATCTAAATAATTGCTCTTTAAAAGGACTATCTCACAGATTCTTACTTTTTGAAATAAATCATTTCTACCAATAGCATTGCATCATAGATTTCCTAAGTTCCATAAGACTAGATTACTGACGGCTTTCCCACCGCATTTATAACCGTACAGAAAAGATATATATCATCTGTTTTGCAGATGATACAAACTGTTTAAACAGGTTTATATCATAAACAACCGGCTAAACTTAGGATGAGAAATGCTCTTTTAAGATACCATCATCACATGGGTTTGGAAAAGTTCAATCGCTTTTGTCACATGACATAAGAGGAATTCCTGTGTTTATTTATGAATAGACTTTCCCATAGAAGCACTGACAGGCATGTAGGCTCACTTCACATTATTTGACCAACTTCGTCATTGTGTTCGACAGGTGGGCTTTGCACTAACCTGTGTACTATCATTAAAGGATTGTGGGTAAATCAATCTATTTATAAGAGACATTGTTGTTGTTATGACGTGACGTCACAAGTTAGCACTGAAACTGACAGGTGCCCATTTACACAGATATTGTTCTTCTATGAAAAACTTTTTTTTATATTTGCTAGCTGGATATTGATTCTAATGTTAACCTGATTTGTTGTCATTACACGTCACAACCATTTCCTGAGGTTATACTTAAAAAAAAAATTATGTTGCTACTGTGATGCGTTGCATAGGTACACAAAAAGCCAAATCGCGCTGTGATGTGCCGTAGTACAGGGGTCGGTCGTTACTGATGACGTAGACCCCTGAATAGGATGCAACTTAGTTAGAAGTAAAGAAATTGAAAATGGTCTTTGGTTTAGTGACAATGATTGTTAAAATCAAATTTTCAATATCTATAAATGTCTCTAAGACCACAAAACTCTGAGTTAATCCCTTTAATATCATGAATGTAAACATTCTGTGTAAAATATATGAATGTTATCAAATATCTAGATAAAAGTGATTTAAAAAGGACTTTTAATCAAAGAAAATCTTGTTTCGAAATAATATCAAACCGGAAGGTGTCTTTCAAACACATCATGTTTGAGTTATGTTCCTTTTGTTTAAGTTGTAGCTGCCTTTATGCGAGTACGCGACTGAATCCATTTCTGACCCCAATTAAAATCAGGCATTCTTTAAAAATCACAAAAACCTTATTCATTAACCTTGACGCTGCGGCCTTGATGACATTTATGACCCTGAAATCACCTTGAATGCACCAGATTGCACAATTATTTTCATTTTTTGGGGGGGAGCATCCACCTAGCTTAATTCAAAATCCACATCCATGAAGGGCTAAGCTATGAGTCCCTCTAAAAATGATTAACTTTACTTTCATGTCATTGATACACATGGATTCACACTTGTAAAGGGTTTAATGAAGGTGGTTCATACCTTTTGAACCTTTTCCTAAACAAAAACGACATTTGACCACTTTGTTGCATACAACTTTAGAAAACTTTGTGGGAAAAGGAGAAATTGTTCTTAACAAGCAATTTTTCCTTTTCCCACAATGTTTTCTGCACTATCAAAAGATTATTTCCAAATTTCATCACATTTTGAAATGTCGTCTGCAAACTCTTTCAATTTGGGACATTCGAAAAATTGTTGTTTGGGAAAGGGTTAAGAAATTAACTAATCAGTATGCAACTTACTAGTTACATAATGTCAGTTTGCCAAACAGATTGTTTTAAGAAACAACCCTCATCCTTTATTGCTACATCAAAGTTTTGGGTAGGAGTAAAAAGTCAGGTAGATCTACATTGATGTGACCTTGTACACCAGTACCTTTTCCGTACCTTGAAAAAGTACCCATCTTGACAATGACTAATGGAGTGTTAATAATGGTTGTTTGTGACAAGCAATTTCTCTTTTTTTTGACCATTAACACCCCCCCCCCCATGGTTTCTTTAAGATGTTTTAACAAGATTTGCAGTTTTTCGGATACTCTCTCAGAGATGTATTTGAAGTTATGAACAGCTAAAAATTGGTACCGGTATTGACAATTCTTGTCACTTAACCAAAGACCGTTTTTCATTTCTTTACTAATAAGGTGCTAAAACTAAAAATAAATTTCATATCAATTACCTCCCTTTAATTCTTAATTTTCACATTGAAATTATTGTCCATGTGCTTTGGCAGAAAATGTTATTTTCCGAAGACCCATGTGACGATGGTATCTAAAATTACCACCTCTTACTCTAAGGTAAGACATTTACAAAATAAACCTGATTAAACCGTCTTATATTTCTTTGCCCTTGGATATCTGCGATTTTAATGTTCTAGATCTTCTTTGTATGGTTAAGAGCAGGGTTTGGAAGCTGTCAATAATCTAGTTATATGTTACTTTAGAAATCTTTTTTGTTCTTTTTACGGTAGAAGACAATTTCAAAAAGTTAAAACCTCCATCTCTGAGAGTCTCTTTAACAATTTCACATACACATATTTAGATCTATATCCAATGAATAACTCAGAATGAATTAACCCATTAATTGATGTTGGAGTGACTAACAATTCCGAATTAAAGGCAGACGACAAATTGAAGGCAGACGACAAATTGAGTTGCAGCCGACAATAGGGAAAATAATATGTTCTGACTGATGTTAGAATCAATTTTGACAATATGAGATACATCTTCTTCTTTTGTCACTTCACTTGATTGTGATGTTATTTACGGCAGATGCGAATTAAGACAGGTATTAATGATAGAAAGGGCTATTTGTAGATGGTTTGGTTTCGGTGATCGAAAATCCGTAACCTCTGACAGCAGACGACATGTGTTCATGGATTAGACCTTCATGATAATCTATTACAACACTCATATATTAGATCTTATGTCTTGTCAAAGTAAATAAAGTTGTCATTAAAGGATTTCATTCTGCTACCAAATAATAATCAAGATAGAAATGCAAACGTACAAAATCAGTAATTGTTTTTCATGACAGCTCCACGTTCATTTTCCCGTACAAATTAACGGTGCTTTGTTTTAATAACAATATGGTAATATTTTACAACAGATGGAAACACACCTGTTCAAATTGCAGCAAAAATGTCTACCGTAAGCTGTACACTTTTTGCCTGACAATTGCCTCATGAATATTGTATTGAGCTATATAATTGATGTATATTTAAATAAATGAAGTAGTTGGTTAGAAGTGAAAATTGAAACGTTGTGAAAAGAACAGGTCAAATGTGTGGATAAATTAAGCATAAAATGGCTTTGTACAATAACATTTTTTTTTTAAAAAAAGGGAGTCAAAAGCCTCCCTAGCGAAACAGCAAGTTGTCTGAAATACTAAATCTATGCCTATTACCTCATGATAACCAATACTGCCATTATTTGGATTTCAAATGATTAAATCTGCAGTCAGGTAGAATGTTCATAGTAAGATATGCGCAACTGTAAGACAAACTTAAATTATTGGAAAAGAAATTAGATCGTTTCTAATTTTTCAAATTACGTAAACAGTGAATATACATGTATATTAATCCAAAGCGTAACATGGCTTTTGAAATCTTTCGCATGTAAACTATACATATTTAAAGAAATAACACGTATATGGTTCAGTGAGAACAGCTTATATGATCTAATTTCTCACAACGGCTGATTTGATTTTAACCCTTATAGTCCTGAAACAGACCCCATGCATATTCAAACACGTTAGATCCAGGCCAGCCGCCAAATAAATTGGCGGCTGGCCTGTGATCTAACCTGTTTGCTTCTCTGAGTATCTTTCCTCATCAAAAGTAAGCAGATATTGAATGTTTTGGAAAGCAGAGGACACAAAAATCTATTTTTAGAAAATTACCATGCATTCTACTGGTTAAAAGAAAGTTTATTATTAATCACAACCGCGAGAGTCGTGTCAATTGAGGGAGTGATTACTCGGACTAACTCACTGAAACTTGATATTAATTTTTTTAATGCCTTTGTTATGGAAATGATGTTTGGTTTCAATTGTACATAGTGGGGGTGTAACGTTCGTTGAACGTTTATGCAAATTATGAACCTAATGCATTGTTTGAGAGAGCATGCTGGTATATGTATAGACAACACAACCGCTCAGTGTACAACAATGTTTTTCACTGATCGGATGTGTTTGTGTCTTTGAGAGGTTCATTAGCTCGGTTCGTTACAGTGATGGCAGCGATGGGATCAGGACTTCTCCTTCTATCGGAGTTGCTTTCCCCCATGTGTTCCAAGGGCTGGGGACGAGTCTTCTCGGAAGTGGGAGTTATGTGACGTTCGTTGAACGTTTATGCAAATTAGGAACCAAATGCATTGTTTGAGAGAACATGCTGATATATATATATATATATATATCACACAGCCGCTGTGTACAACCGCTCAGTGTACGACAGTGTTTTTCACTGATCGGATGTGTTTGTGTCTTTGAGAGGTTGAATTGTTCGGTTCGTTACATTGGTGGCAGCGATGGGATAAAGACTCCCCCTTCTATCGGAGTTGCGTTCCCCACGTGTCTCCCATTGGCCAAGACTCGGGACGAGTCTTCTCGGAAATGGGAGTTATGTGACGTCGTTGAACGTTTATGCAAATTAGGAACCAAATGCATTGTTTGAGAGAACATGCTGATATATATATATATATCACACAGCCGCTGTGTACAACCGCTCAGTGTACGACAGTGTTTTTCACTGATCGGATGTGTTTGTGTCTTTGAGAGGTTCATTTGTTCGGTTCGTTACAAGGGTATTTGAATCATTCTTTCCACATATAGGGCAGGAGCACATCTGCTAAGTGTTTCTTCTATCAATAATGTTTAATCGTGCATTTGCTAAGTCAAGAAATGCTTTTCGTTGATAGGGTTAACTATCTAACACTCTTTTCTGTCGGTTGTGCTTATTCAGAATTTCTTTTCTCGTCTCTAAAAATGTTTTTTTGGTCTTCCTTTTCGAAAATGCACGGTCTCAACTAATGACGAGGCTTTTCGAAGTTTGGTTTATTCCGGGCAGATTCCAGGGTCTAGCCGCAGGAAAGATCATAGATACTTTCTAATATTTCCCTCCTCACCACTCCTTCGCATGAGACTTTCAACCGAGGTACCGTCGTATGAGAAGCCTGGATTGGCTTATAAAAAGGACGTAAAACCACCTATATTGTATAATATTATAGCTTCGTGAGGACGCCATTTATAGAGAGACTAAAAGGAAAATGTAAAATATCAAAATATCGTTCAGTTGTGACTTAACCTGACAAAAGAGTGTTTCATGTCAAGATAGTTAAACTTTTACAGTGGTCAGGTTTTTCATGATAAGTAAGCAGTGTAGCTCTTCAATTTTACGAAACACTCAATCTTATTTTGACAAGCCAAAACATCGTAACTAATGTGAACAGTGTAACGATGCAAATCGAAAAGTCTACAAAATACACTTTAAAATGTAGTTTCAAGTATTGACCATGCGACGATAACGGAAATGACTAAAACGTTCATTTTATTTATCTGAGACATTGGTGTATATTAAGGTTTGGTTTGACCATTATTTCATAGCATTTTAAATCCAAAATTAGACTAATGTTTGGTTAGGTTTTCCTACTAAATGGACGTGCCATTTGTTTCATTGAGTTTTGACTGTTTTTCAACAGTTAGATATAAAGTGAGCTATCTTCCCAGATTAAAATTCCGCCGCTGGTCTAGTGGTAGTGTTCCCTGACAAGAAGCTTTGAAACGTTAGCATAGTAATTGTGAATCACAAGAAGGCCGCAATATAAATGAAAAAATGTTTATACGGTGTTAAACACCCTACAGAAAATTGGTATTACAAATTTCGTGATTCAGATGTGACTCTACTTCAAGCGAGATGAGTCCTTCCTGTTCCAATTCAAGTATTCTAAAGGTAATTCGTCGCGATCTTTTCTCTTCAGTTTAAGGAAGAATATGATCTCTTTCACATTCGTACCCTCAATAAAAAAATGTGTGACTGGTCCAAATTAAAAGCATCAGCAGACTCCACGTATGAAGTACAAAACATAACATCTTTGTCAATTAAGGTATGATGCATTGTGCCGGAATTGGGAAATGTCTACCACATGCAACTTCTTTGAAATACAGTGGTTTCTTGGTTCATCTGCAGTAAGTGCGACAAATATGGGGGTAGTACAAATATGGGGGAAGCCATGCACACATTATATGAATGGTTGAAAAAATAAAAACGCTTTATTTGTAAAATAGCGGTTCTCTCAATATATTTATCAACATATGTTATTGTGTACACTGGATATATTTGTCATAAATACAGTTTGAGTTATCTCATTAATATGATTGTATAAATTACCCATGTTATTTAATTGGTTACACCTATCTGCTTCCATGACATTGTATTGTCAAAGAAACGGAGGACCAAATAAAAGTCACAACTTTGGTTGAAAATAAACACCAACTGCTTAACTTATCTACCGAATAATTGAGCTAAATAACTATTAGATTATCTGAGCTAAAGATCCCCTTAATCTACTTTTGTATAATTTCTCTTTCTATAAAAACTGGTTAATTGATATGTAAAATATAAGTTCTCCAACACTGAGCAAACATTGTGACACTTGAAAAAAAGAAATGCTTGCTGCAGCACGTTTTCCTTTCCTTTCGTTATCTGATCATTTTCGGCAAGTGGAGGTTTATAAAATTTATCTTTCAGTTGAACAACCTCAAAATTGTATCGTTTCCAAGGCAGGAGCAAAATGTCTGGTTGAGACTGAGACATATAAGGCATCTCTTAATACGGACCACCACACATACCAAAATACACCCACCATGTTGGGAATATATGAGTGGTCCAAATCGAATGCAAAAACAGAAATGAAAAGATAGCAGAACACACATGTTCTTTATAGTTAAGTGTGGGAAAACATTGTGACAAATGGATAAACTATTTTGTCACCTTGACCTTTGCTGTAGAGGCGTGAAAGTAAGGTATTCTGGAGTAATGAGGCTATCTGTCATTATAATAACTAGTTGCAAATAATCCAAGGAATGGGAAAGAATCAAATTAAGGTAGAATACCCATAATACGCCATTTTGAATTTCTTTCCTTAGTCGGATTACTTCAGCCGTTCTAGTATACATCGGTCTGGGCCCGAAATATTCGCTTTACACCGAATAGCTCCGGTCCTGACAATGTACAATGCATACCGAGAACGAAGTAATCCGAAGAAAGAATGAGTTTAAAAATGATACATTATGGCTATTCTGCATTAATCCGTTTTATAAGTTGAGCTGTATGCGTTCACAGATATCATAGTTTTACAACCGTTGGCGAAGACACCCGTTAGAGATTTTCCATACACACATCCGGTATCCAGTCCGGTGGCATACTGTTCCGTCTGCAGGGATCGTTTAGCATCGTGACCGAAGTAAACATGACATGGCCCCTCCCACACCTGGGCCCAGGCCTTCCCTCGTACACATTTATTGGACGCCGATAAATAATCCTTGAAAAAGGGTTCTGAGACGTTGATTACGTTGCGCATGTGCGTGAAATGATCCAGTTCCTGCAACACAAGAGGGCGCCCTGGAACTATCCCGGCATGCACCACGAGAATATTTAAACACGGAACGGATATTGAGTATGGAAGCTGGAAGAGGTATTCAATATCATCGTCATCAAGTCCCCGGATCCACTCGTATCTTTCCGGAAGATCGTAACTCGGAGACTCTTTGAGCTTTCGGATTTCTCGTAAAGAACACTCCTCGTGGTTGCCACGGACGGCGAACGCGTTCGGCATTTTCCGTATTGTTCGAATCACCTCTACACTCTTCGGGCCTTTGTTTATCATATCGCCGGCGAAAAGTGTCACAATATCGTCATCAATAGCCCGTGCTTCATTTAATAGATCAACCATTTCGTCATAACAACCATGAATATCCCCGACAACAAACACACGCCTGTTACGGATAATCGTCTCATCCAACACCTGGTGACACACCCGTGGTAACGGTAGCCTGTATTTATTGGTGCGAGTCCGGGGGTCCGGCTTGTAAACCAGTCCGACGATACAGGCAACTAACGCAGCCATGCTTTATCACTTAGCGAACTATTGACAAACAACTCTCTTACAGGCAATCTCCTCGTGAAAGCCCATGTCACAACCACTGTGGATCGAATATAATAATCACTACTCAGCAAGAGCATTTGAAAAGTCGACACCACATACAACCTTGATAGGAGAAATCTTCACTATCAAATTCTTGAAAATAACCCTATCGAGTGTGCACTCATATCTGCATACCCACTACCCCATTCAGTCTTTTAAATCAAACCAAATATTCAATTAACCATGTTATGCAATCTCTGTCCGAATTGTCAATATCGTTTGTAGCTGCCAGTCATGGTTAGAAATAAGTTCAAAATTCATGAACAACATGACTGTATCACATTCCCAGTAACTACGTCACACCTTAGAAAACGTGTAACGTATACTATTTACACACCTGGCACTAATAGCGCACCATGGAAACTCTTTAATTGAATTTGACTGCGCTATTCACATTACCGTCATTACAGTCTAGGAGGCAGGTGTCCGGAACTGAAAAGATAATAAAGGTTTCTATATTCATGAGCAGCATTTAATCACACAAGCAGCAAAGTAACCAACAATGAAACAGATAATACCAGTATTTCGAATGCTTGATTCTTCATTTCTATTCTAAATGGCACCCTAGTAGTGCTTTCATAGGCTATCTAGCGTTTCCATAAGACGATTCTTATTCGTACACTTAAGAAACGGTTCAGAATGAGGCTTTTGAAATATTGCATGAAACAGACAGAGTTATGTCCAATATCTAAACCTCTGGCCCATTTTTCTTACTGATGTCGACTTGAGAAATTATTACAATAGATGCAAAGTAAACATATTGAAACAAATATTGAAACAAACGGCAAAATCGCTACTCCTTTTCAATTGCTCTTTTAAAAAAGAATAAATAAATAAAGTACATTATTCTGAATTTGAATATTCGGCCCCTTGTCATCGCTACAAATCTATCAAAACAATGAAAGGGTAAAACGTTTATAAGAATTCGTGTTTCATGAATCGTTCTGATGCCAGCGCCGGTGCATAACCATAGAAACACATCACAGCCATCGTCGTAGTAACTAACCGACGTCGGGCTTTTGCAAGGGGAGAAAACTTCACCGATTTTATATTCTCTTTTTATAGATGACCTTGAGCAGTTTTTACAAAAGGATAATACCTGTGGACTTAACATAAATGACCTTACAATTATTTTATTATTATTCGCTGATGATATGGTTATATTTGGTAATAGCCCAGAAGATTTGCAAAATAGTTTAAATGGTCTTCATGAGTATTGTTCAAACTGGGGATTAGAGGTGAACACTGATAAAACTAAAATAATGGTATTCAGAAAAAGAGGCACTCTAAAAATAGATGAACACTGGTTTTATAACAACAAAGAAGTGGAAGTAGTCAATGATTTTATTTATTTGGGAACAGTATTTAACTACACAGGGTCTTTTTCTCTCAATCAAAAAACATTAGCTGGCAAAGGGCTGAAAGCAATGAATGTACTTCTAGCAAATCTGAAAGAGTTTGATTTTACTCCTAAAACTACTTGTCAATTATTCGACTCCTTCGTGGGTTCTATTTTAGGCTACGCCGGGGAGGTATGGGGACACTCTAAATCAAAAGAAATAGAAAGAGTACATCTCAATTTCTGCAAAAAGATATTAGGTGTTAAAACAACCACTAGTACTCTAGCTATATATGGGGAATTGGGACGGTATCCTTTATACATTAATAGACATGCCCGTTTAATTAAATATTGGGCTAAAGTAATTTGTTCTGAAAATATAATTGTTAAAACCCTTTATGATGTTCTATTAGAAGATAATGAAAATGGTAGTGATAATTGGTGTGGTAATGTTAAGAAACTTTTAGAACAATCAGGTTTCAGTTTTGTATGGAATAACCCTCACCAGGTGAATTTGAAATCGTTTCACTACACATTTAAAGAGCGTCTGATTGATATGTTCAAACAAAATTGGTTTGAAGATACCAATCAGGCCAGAATTTTACATATATATCGTTTTTTAAAGACAGATTTTACTATAGAAACTTATTTGAATATTTTGCCAAAACAATTAAGAATATATTTATCTAGATTAAGGTTATCATCTCATCCATTGCGGATCGAGACTGGACGATATGGTTTAAATAGAGTTGATCGTAACCAACGATTGTGTTTGTTGTGCAACGAGAGTGAAGTGGAAGACGAATTTCATTTCATTCTCGTTTGTAACAAATACAATCAGATCAGGAAGACATATATTAAAAAGTTTTATTGTGAACGTCCTTGTATGCAAAAATTGGTTCATTTATTCCAATCAAAAAGTCCAAAAGTCATTTACAATTTAGCAAAATTTATAAAACATGCATTTGAAATTAGGAACATATGTATAAATTCCATGATTACTGATTAATAGTTAACTTTTATACACGTACATCATGCTTATTCTCATTTTCATTTTACGAAAATCTTTCTTCCATGGCGGTTATTATTTATGTATTATTTTCTTTTTTGAGACGACGGTAACATGTTATGTAAAGTAATCGTAAATATGTATTTTTGTATATGACTAGAAGCTGTACTAGCTTATGTCAATAAAATTTTGTCTATGTCTATGTCTGAATTAATTATCTTGATCTGCAACGTCAGTTCTTGGATAGCACACTAAGTATCAAAACAATTCGTTCTAGTTTTTAAATAGGCATGTCGCCAACTGTTATTGATTGTTATCGTAAAATTGTGTGCCTATATTTTATCATTAAAAACGACCTTTAAAAAAGCAACCTAAATATCATTATTCAGATACATGACACTGTGTACAAGTTTTTACATCGCTTCAACGTTATTTAAAAATCAGAATGATGATGGCGGAAGACCATAAGCTTGACGGCAAATACAGACTGGTCAAGCCAGACAAATCCATCGTAATTCGTAAGCCAGCTAGCTACCTGTCATGAACATGACACTATTAAGTTCAAATAGCCTATGTCCATTCCTTTTCTTCATGGAGCAAGGTTATGGTTTGACATTTGGTCCTGTAACAGTGACCATTTTTTGCCTTTCACCAAGACACCAAGATAGATGGGTCGTAGATATCATTTAAATGCATGATAGTGTGAAACTTTAAGAACATAGGTACAATGGATATCAATCCCTGTCAGAGCAATTCTTCGACCCAGAGACCTAGGCTATCTAGACCATGAGATGTCTGAGATGGGATGTAGATATCATTAAGAAACAGGAGGACACACAGCAAGGATGGCTTCATCTGTTTTTTTTTATTTAATTTTCCGTGAATTTCAAATCTTTTTCTGCATTTGACCACATGGTAATGGAGGAAATTTCAATCAAAATGCACCTGTACAATCCAGTGAGAAGTTTGGAAAAGCTATGCAATGTATACAATTTATTGGTCCACCCCTGTATATATTCAAGAACCCAAAGTCCTTTTTCATCGTATGATAAGGCATAAAAAATAAATTGTTTGTGTAGGGTAACATCTTCAAAATCAGTAGGTAGGCACTTTAACATGCATATTTCTTTTTAAATAGAAAGTAGTTAAACAGTTCATACTGTCTATTGACACAGACCAGCATCAATCAAAATGTAGTTTCAAAAGTTGTCGAGTTTAAGTGCCAGTAGAAGACACGAATAAACATACGTTTGTCGGATGTTCTCGGTCTATTCAACTCGTAAACTGGCCTGTCGGAAATGCGCGAGAAGTTTCAAATGGATGTGTTAAAATACGGCGCCAATTGGTTTTTCCTTCCAATGGTCAATAAAATCTTTAGGGTAGGCAGGTTTGGCTAGGTAGAGTCGGGTTACCCTACACAAACAATTTTAGGCATAATAAGCAATGCAACAATGTGACCTTGACCTTTGACCAAGAGACAGAAAGTGAAGATTGAAAAACTTCCGAATGTTTATTTTATGAGCTGTATAAAGATTTAACCTTTGACAAAGTTCAGAGGATCCCTACCTTTGATAGGGTGTGAATACCATTCAGGTACATGTCACTATATCGTCACAACACTATCATAGGTCTTAAGATACATGAGGGACGTTGTTAACATTGCGATAAATGTTTCTAAAAGTTTAAAGTATCAAGAATTTGTCATTTCATCAACAACATTGAAATGTGATCTTTGATCAGATGAAGACATCGGCCGTAGTCCAGATTTCTGGTCTCGAAGGCTCATTCTATTTTGACCGAGGCCTTCCAAACAGGATAAATTTCCGAATGTGGAAAAAAGCTCTTTTTTGAGACTTACCTTGACCATAGACCAAGTGGCATTAAATCAGATGAGCATGAAGATAGCTTTGGGATGCATTAATTAGCATGTGAAGTTTGGATCTTGTGAGCATAAAACAAGCATGTTTTATCATTGGATCAGGATGGTATGCATTGTAACAAGACGAAAAACTGCTTCTAAGAGAAGAAATTGATGGGCATTGGACTAAGCGTACCATCACCTTAGCGAACCAGGTCTTAGCGTACCATGTTCGAGCCTAAGCGTACCACTGTACCAGAACCTAACGTACCATACATAAATATATATAGAAACATTATTTATTTGTTATGATGTTTTGATTTAAGCATTAGAAATGTTTTTTATAGTAGTTCATTATCATATGTGTATTACTACATGTTAAAGTGCAGGCGTCACATACTTAATCAAACTGCAAAATCAATGATGCGCAGTTAATTGCCAAACACGCTAATATCCTATTGCTCAATCAACATTGAATGCCGTAACGCAAACATTGGGTAATTATATAGAACTGGTCAAACATTCACCAAACAACCTCATTACCAACTGATTCACCTGAAGGCAACCAGTAGTTATACATTATCAGTAAATGTTTCTCGTGTACGTGTCGCTGTTCTTCTACATGTATATACTTCTTACATTGATATAAAACTGAAATATAATATGAAGATAGTTTGTGTTGGTTTTTCTTTTTTAACTAAATCAATCTTACAAAAAACTAAATGAAATATCATGACAGTATCACACTTGAATGAAATTATATTTCAACAATTGCGCTAATAGCACCAATCATCGAGCGTACCACCTTAACATACCCACTATATATTTTAAATGTGGTACACTTAGACCGAAAATGGTACACTTAGGCAATGGTACGCTAAGGCAATGGTACGCTTAGTCTATAATCCAAATTGATTCTTTTGCCACAGTAGTTTTCACCGGATTTCGCACCAAACGCACCAACTCGTACTATCTAGGGTAAGTGGCAAAATAACATAACAGATTTGCGATTATTCTGCAAATTCGATCGTCCTTTTAATCCATAGTTTATTAAGTAACAACCAGATATAAAGTATATGGAACCGTTTGTGAAAATTAGTTATTAGATTGGCAGTGCGAGCAGAGACATAGATAACAGAGATTGGCAACTCCTTCTTTACCTATAGCCGGTTTCTGCGATATCTCGCATGACGCGTTATTTAGCGAGACCTTTCGAGATCTGTCTATCGACGCCGTTTTCAACTAAACGCGAAATAGGCAACACACATATAAGCGTGTTTTCAGTCATAAATAAATTACTTTCTTGCCGAATTCACTATATTGTTCGTATTCTACGAATACCTATCAAATGAAGTAAGGGTTTATTCTGAATACGGCCACGTGTTTTTACTTGGTGATTTTAATGCACGCACGGGAAACCAGTGTGACTATATCAAAGACCTGAATCTTGACCGTTATATTGATCTCCCGTGCGGCTATATAAACAGTAATACTTTACCTGTACGTAAGAATCATGATACTTCTGTTAATTCATACGGACTCAGGCTTTTAGACATATGTAAGGAGAATGAATGCTGTATTTTGAACGGCCGTTTAGAGGAAGGTAAATGCACGTATCATTCTCATTACAACAGCAAACCAATTTCAAGTACAGTAGATTATTTGATAGTTGATCGTGATTGTATACCTTTAGTAAAAGATATGTCAGTACTAGATTTGACGGAATTCTCCGATCACTGTCCTTTGTCATTTTCTGTTAATTGTTTAAAACCTTTTATGAACAGTGAAAAATCTATTTCATTTGATAAAATCAAATGGGACAGCTCCGATTTGACCCATTTTAATGAAACATTGCATAATAATACTAAAAACTTTGACGATTTATCCGTCGACTTGAGGTCAGGTACATTAACTACAAACGAATATGTTTCAAAGTTAACAAGCCTTATTTATGATATTTCCTTTCGTTCTTTCGGGAGAAATGTTACTATTCGTACCTCAAATAAGAAAACTTATACAAACAATAGCGCTTGGTTTGATAACAATTGTAAGGAGGCCAAACGCCTTTTCTTTAAGGCAAAGCGGCACTTTGCACGAGAAAACAGCGAAACGAGCAAACTTGCCTTTTTGCAATCTCGAACGCATTATTGTAAAACAAAGAGGTTGGCAAAAAGTAAATTCTTTTTCAAGGAGAAATGTAAACTTTCATCTCTAAGTAAAAATTCCCCTCGTCAATTCTGGTCTTATATTAAAAAATTCAATAAAAAGAATCATGTGTCAAATCAAATGACGTAGCTTTGACCGACTTTGTTGAACAATTTCGTGCGAATTTGATTCCACCCACGAAGAACACCATATCAATGTATCCGAACCACGTGATGACCCATTGTGTATTGATGAGTTAGACTGTCCCTTTACTATCGAGGAAATTAAAAGAACTATTTTGTCACTTAAAAGAGGCAAAAGTGCCGATATAGAAAATATTGTACCAGATTTTTTTATTGATTCCATTGATTTTATTTCACCTTATTTACTTACCCTTTTTAATAACATTTTTGATTCCGGGAATTATCCAGATTCATGGGCTAAAGGGTCAATCACTCCTATTTATAAAAAGGGTGACCCTTCTGAACCGTCTAACTACAGACCTATTACCATTGTAAATACACTGTCAAAAATATTTTCATTAGCCCTTAGGAATAGGATGAATAAGTGGAGCGAGAATGAATCAATTTTAAATGATGTTCAATTTGGTTTTCGGGATGGTCGTTCAACTACCGATGCTATATCTATTTTACATTCAATTATACAAAAAGTATTGAGCAAAAACCTTAAACTTTGGTGTGTTTTCATTGATTTTGAGCGGGCTTTCGATACCGTTAATCGTAATGCACTATGGCACAAGTTACTTGATTCAGGTGTTAGTTGTAAAATGATCTCCATGCTTAAGGCAATCTATTCAAATGTGAAAGCTTGCGTCAAACACAATATGCAGATCTCCGATTTTTTTGACATATCGATTGGACTTAAACAGGGAGAGCCTTTATCGCCTTTGTTATTTATATTTTTTATCAATGACATTGTTAATCACATTAATCTAGATCAGCTCGATGAGAATGACCTTAATACACTTTCAATTTATCTTCTTCTTTTTGCCGATGACATTGTATTATTTACAACAAATCCAGTGACACTTCAACAACAGTTAAACAATATCCAGAGGTACTCAGTCAAATGGGGTCTTAAAATAAACAAGGCTAAAACTAAAGTTTGTGTATTTCGAAAAGGTCATCAACCAGTCAGAGATCAAATAATTATAGAAAATGATATCATTGAAGTTGTTGATAACTTTGTTTATCTGGGGCTGAAATTTAGCTATAATGGTAATCTTAATCTAGAGGTTAAATGCCTCCAAGACCGGCCCTTACGGCATATCATAATTTATTAGGGATTTTTGACAAACTTAAGTTAGATTTAAAATGTAAGTTATCTCTCTTTGATTCAATGGTTCTCCCTATCCTTTTATATGGATCTGAGATCTGGGGTGTATATAACGTTAAATTCATTGAAAAACTTCATATAGGGTTTTGTAAGTCTTTATTGGGTGTAAGCAAACAAACGCCAAACTATGCTGTATATGGTGAACTTGGTCGCCTACCAATGTACATCCTTGCAAAACAGAGAGCTATAAAATTCTTTATCAATATATTAAATTCCCCTGGTTCTTTGATACAATTTTCTTATTTTGATCAACTTAATAATATTTCGAACTCATGCTGGTCTAACAAAATGAAAAGTATTGTTGAACATTTGGGTTTTGGCTATTTAACTCGAGGTGTTCAAGGTAACATCCCTCATTTCAGCGCTTTGAAATCAAGACTTCGTGACCAATTCATGCAAGATTGGTCTAGCTACATCAATAACTCATCAAAACTATCATATTATTGTAATTTTAAAGAAGAATTCAAATTTGAAAATTATTTAACCTCAATACAAAATGATCACCTAAGAAAACATTTGACCAGCATCCGTTTGAGCTCACACCCACTTGAAATTGAAACTGGAAGAAAAAATGGTATTGATAGAAACAATCGCCTGTGTAAACTATGTAGCATGAAAGTAGTCGAGTCTGAATTTCATTTCATATTATGTTGCCCAAGATATAGATTTTTACGTGAAAAATACATGATTAATTTACCACACCCAACTGTTTATAAGTTTTATAGTCTCATGTCCTCCTCGAATCATTGTAAATTACTCAAATTGTCAAAATATATTAAGGAAGCTATGGATGTTAGAAAACATATATTGGAAACCATGTTGAATTGATTTTGACTACATTTAATTGTACTTGCCAGTTATAAATACCCATGGTTTTATGACTGTTCTGTTGTTATGTTCCTTTTTTGTGTTGTATTATATCTTTTCTGTAATTTCATGTCTTTGCCATGTTTGAATTGTAAATGGCTAAAGGCAAACTTTTTTGCCGTTGCTAATAAATGTATGTATGTATGTTATTGTTAGAAAGTTTCTCCATCCAACAAGACCGATCAGCAAGCGATTATCAAAGAAATAAACATGGCAAACTGCGACAAACTTGATTGAATTGTTTGCAATTTCGTAGTTGGGTGCGATAAACGTGATAATTGAGAAGTTTTAGATTCAAATTGTTCTAAAGGAAGGTTTTTCAAACATTTCTAATTCAAGTCCATTTTAAAGAAAGGGTTTGTTTTTCTACATTTCCAAATTTTCAGTTTGATATTCCTTGTCATTTAGAAGTTATTCCGTACTGAATATGTCCATTTTAAAACCCTAATGAGTTTAACCATCTTGATTTACAAGCAAAAATTAACAAAGTTGTGCACAGTAAAACTAAAATACTATGCACTGGATCATATCGTAATCGACATTTTCCTGAAGTGTAACTTTTGCTTTATGGTTGCCCGCATTTTTATAGTAATCTTCGCTTCCATAACGAAGTTATGCCAGGTTAACTTTACCACACAAGCATGATCATGATTGCGGCCATTGTATTTTCAACCAAAATATTTCATACTTGTACAAAGTAAAATGTTTTAATTGAGGTTTATTCAAACATTTCTAATTTATGTTCATTTTAATGGGTTAATATGATTTTGTCGATTTCCAAATTTTCAGTTTGATATTCTTTGTCATTTAGAAGTTATTTCGTACTAAATATATCCCATTTACTACCTTAATGAGTTCAGCCTTCTTGATTTCCAACCAAAAATTAACAAAGTTGTGCACAGTAAAACTATTTACCAGTACAGGATAATTTGATGGGTTTTTTCAGTCTGTGATGACTGTGTTCAAGTACCTGTCCCACATGGAGAAAACTGTTGACCAATGTAAGATCAAACTGAATATGAAGGAGTCCAGACTTATCTTCCAGCTTCACTGTAGACATGGTATGTACAGTTATTTATTGTGGTCAGCAGAATCTGGAGATAGCTGTGTATGCTTTGCCAGTTTGCAGTTCGCTATTCGAAGCCGATTCACTTATTGAACTTCATTCAATACACTTTGATTCGACAACTGGTTGTGAACCTAGCTGAGAGTATACAGTTTGCGATTCGTAAGGGTTTGAATAAAGATGAACAAAAAATAATATTTTGAAATGGCAGCTGGGTGTGAACCTGGTTGACAGTTCGCAGCTCGCTATTCAAAGCATATTTACTTCTTGAACTTCATCAAAAATTGAATCAGCAACTGGTTGTGAAGCTGGCTGACAGATTGCAGTTCGAGATTTGTAAGGTATTGAATAATGATCAACATAAAACAATATTTTGAATTGGCAGCTGAGTATGAACCTGGTTGACAGTTCGCAGTTCGCTTTTCGAAGCAGATTCACTTATTGTATTCGATCCAATAAAATCTGAATTGGCAGCTGAATGTGAATCTAGTTGACAGTTCGTAGTTCGCTATTCAAAGCCGATTCACTTGTTGAACTTCATCCGGTAAAATATGAATCTGCAACTGGTTGTGAATCTGGCTGACAGTTCGCAGTTCGCGATTCGAAGCCGATTCACTTGTTGAACTTCATCCGGTAAAATATGAATCGGCAACTGGTTGTGAAGCTGGCTGACAGTTTGCAGTTCGCGATTCGTAAGGGATTGAATAATGATCAACATAAAACAATATTTTGAATTGGCAGCTGAGTGTGAACCTGGTTGCCAGTTTGCAGTTCGCTATTCGAAGCAGATTCAATTATTGTATTCGATCCAATAAAATCTGAATTGGCAGCTGAATGTGAATCTAGTTGACAGTTTGCAGTTCGCTATTCAAAGCCGATTCACTTATGGAACTTCATCCGGTAAAATATGAATCGGCAACTGGTTGTGAAGCTGGCTGACAGTTTGCAGTTCGCGATTCGTAAGGGATTGGATAATGATCAACATAGAACAATATTTTGAATTGGCACCTGAGTGTGAACCTGGTTGCCAGTTTGCAGTTCACAATTCGAAGCAGATTCACTTTTTGTATTTGATCCAATAAAATGTGAATTGGCAGCTGAATGTGAATCTAGTTGACAGTTCACAGTTCCCTATTCAAAGCCGATTCACTTATTGAACTTCATCCGGTAAAATATGAATCGGCAACTGGTTGTGAAGCTGGCTGACAGTTTGCAGTTCACGATTCGTAAGGGATTGAATAATGATCAACATAGAACAATATTTTGAATTGGCAGCTGAGTGTGAACCTGGTTGCCAGTTTGCAGTTCGCTATTCGAAGCAGATTCACTTATTGTATTGATCCAATAAAATCTGAATTGGCAGCTGAATGTGAATCTAGTTGACAGTTCGCAGTTCGCTATTCAAAGCCGATTCACTTGTTGAACTTCATCCGGTAAAATATGAATCGGCAACTGGTTGTGAAGCTGGCTGACAGTTTGCAGTTCGCGATTCGTAAGGGATTGAATAATGATCAACATAAAACAATATTTTGAATTGGCAGCTGAGTGTGAACCTGGTTGCCAGTTTGCAGTTCGCTATTCGAATCAGATTCACTTATTTTATTCGATCCAATAAAATCTGAATTGGCAGCTGAATGTGAATCTAGTTGACAGTTCGCAGTTCGCTATTCAAAGCCGATTCACTTATGGAACTTCATCCGGTAAAATATGAATCGGCAACTGGTTGTGAAGCTGGCTGACAGTTTGCAGTTCGCGATTCGTAAGGGATTGTATAATGATCAACATAAGAACAATATTTTGAATTGGCAGCTGAGTGTGAACCTGGTTGCCAGTTTGCAGTTCGCTATTCGAAGGAGATTCACTTATTGTATTCGATCCAATAAAATCTGAATTGGCAGCTGAATGTGAATCTAGTTGACAGTTCGCAGTTCGCTATTCAAAGCCGATTCACTTATTGAACTTCATCCGGTAAAATATGAATCGGCAACTGGTTGTGAAGCTGGCTGACAGTTTGCAGTTCGCGATTCGTAAGGGATTGAATAATGATCAACATAGAACAATATTTTGAATTGGCAGCTGAGTGTGAACCTGGTTGCCAGTTTGCAGTTCGCTATTCGAAGCAGATTCACTTTTTGTATTTGATCCAATAAAATCTGAATTGGCAGCTGAATGTGAATCTAGTTGACAGTTCGCAGTTCGCTATTCAAAGCCGATTCACTTATGGAACTTCATCCGGTAAAATATGAATCGGCAACTGGTTGTGAAGCTGGCTGACAGTTTGCAGTTCGCGATTCGTAAGGGATTGAATAATGATCAACATAGAACAATATTTTGAATTGGCAGCTGAGTGTGAACCTGGTTGCCAGTTTGCAGTTCGCTATTCGAAGCAGATTCACTTATTGTATTCGATCCAATAAAATCTGAATTGGCAGCTGAATGTGAATCTAGTTGACAGTTCGCAGTTCGCTATTCAAAGCCGATTCACTTGTTGAACTTCATCCGGTAAAATATGAATCGGCAACTGGTTGTGAAGCTGGCTGACAGTTTGCAGTTCGCGATTCGTAAGGGATTGAATAATGATCAACATAGAACAATATTTTGAATTGGCAGCTGAGTGTGAACCTGGTTGCCAGTTTGCAGTTCGCTATTCGAAGCAGATTCACTTATTGTATTCGATCCAATAAAATCTGAATTGGCAGCTGAATGTGAATCTAGTTGACAGTTCGCAGTTCGCTATTCAAAGCCGATTCACTTGTTGAACTTCATCCGGTAAAATATGAATCGGCAACTGGTTGTGAAGCTGGCTGACAGTTTGAAGTTCGCGATTCGTAAGGGATTGAATAATGATCAACATAGAACAATATTTTGAATTGGCAGCTGAGTGTGAACCTGGTTGCCAGTTTGCAGTTCGCTATTCGAAGCAGATTCACTTATTTTACTCGATCCAATAAAATCTGAATAAGCAGCTGAATGTGAATCTAGTTGACAGTTCGCAGTTCGCTGTTCAAAGCCGATTCACTTATGGAACTGTGTACGGTAAAATATGAATCGGCAACTGGTTGTGAAGCTGGCTGACAGTTTGCAGTTCGCGATTCGTAAGGGATTGTATAATGATCAACATAGAACAATATTTTGAATTGGCAGCTAAGTGTGAACCTGGTTGCCAGTTTGCAGTTCGCTATTCGAATCAGATTCACTTATTGTATTCGATCCAATAAAATCTGAATTGGCAGCTGAATGTCAATCTAGTTGACAGTTCGCAGTTCGCTATTCAAAGCCGATTCACTTGTTGAACTTCATCCGGTAAAATATGAATCGGCAACTGGTTGTGAATCTGGCTGACAGTTTGCAGTTCGCGATTCGTATGGGATTGAATAATGATCAACATAGAACAATATTTTGAATTGGCAGCTGAGTGTGAACCTGGTTGCCAGTTTGCAGTTCGCTATTCGAAGCAGATTCACTTATTGTATGATCCAAAAAATCTGAATTGGCTGAATGTGAATCTAGTTGACAGTTCGCAGTTCGCTATTCAAAGCCGATTCACTTATGGAACTGTCATCCGGTAAAATATGAATCGGCAACTGGTTGTGAAGCTGGCTGACAGTTTGCAGTTCGCATTCGAAGCAGATTCACTTATTGTATTTGATCCAATAAAATGTGAATTGGCAGCTGAATGTGAATCTAGTTGACAGTTCACAGTTCCTATTCAAAGCCGATTCACTTATTGAACTTCATCCGGTAAAATATGAATCGGCAACTGGTTGTGAAGCTGGCTGACAGTTTGCAGTTCGCGATTTGTAAGGGATTGAATAATGATCAACATTAAACAATATTTTGAATTGGCAGCTGAGTGTGAACTGGTTGCCAGTTTGCAGTTCGCTATTCGAAGCCGATTCACTTGTTGAACTTCATCCGGTAAAATATGAATCGGCAACTGGTTGTGAAGCTGGCTGACAGTTTGCAGTTCGCGATTCGTAAGGGATTGAATAATGATCAACATAAAACAATATTTTGAATTGGCAGCTGAGTGTGAACCTGGTTGCCAGTTTGCAGTTCGCTATTCGAATAAGATTCACTTATTTTACTCGATCCAATAAAATCTGAATAAGCAGCTGAATGTGAATCTAGTTGACAGTTCGCAGTTCGCTGTTCAAAGCCGATTCACTTATGGAACTGTGTACAGTAAAATATGAATCGGCAACTGGTTGTGAAGCTGGCTGACAGTTTGCAGTTCGCGATTCGTAAGGGATTGTATAATGATCAACATAAAACAATATTTTGAATTGGCAGCTAAGTGTGAACCTGGTTGCCAGTTTGCAGTTCGCTATTCGAAGCAGATTCACTTATTGTATTCGATCCAATAAAATCTGAATTGGCAGCTGAATGTGAATCTAGTTGACAGTTCGCAGTTCGCTATTCAAAGCCGATTCACTTGTTGAACTTCATCCGGTAAAATATGAATCGGCAACTGGTTGTGAATCTGGCTGACAGTTTGCAGTTCGCGATTCGTAAGGGATTGAATAATGATCAACATAGAACAATATTTTGAATTGGCAGCTGAGTGTGAACCTGGTTGCCAGTTTGCAGTTCGCTATTCGAAGCAGATTCACTTATTGTACTCGATCCATTAAAATCTGAATAAGCAGCTGAATGTGAATCTAGTTGACAGTTCGCAGTTCGCTGTTCAAAGCCGATTCACTTATGGAACTGTCTACGGTAAAATATGAATCGGCAACTGGTTGTGAAGCTGGCTGACAGTTTGCAGTTCGCAATTCGAAGCAGATTCACTTATTGTATTTGATCCAATAAAATGTGAATTGGCAGCTGAATGTGAATCTAGTTGACAGTTCACAGTTCCCTATTCAAAGCCGATTCACTTATTGAACTTCATCCGGTAAAATATGAATCGGCAACTGGTTGTGAAGCTGGCTGACAGTTTGCAGTTCGCGATTTGTAAGGGATTGAATAATGATCAACATAAAACAATATTTTGAATTGGCAGCTGAGTGTGAACCTGGTTGCCAGTTTGCAGTTCGCTATTCGAAGCCGATTCACTTGTTGAACTTCATCCGGTAAAATATGAATCGGCAACTGGTTGTGAAGCTGGCTGACAGTTTGCAGTTCGCGATTCGTAAGGGATTGAATAATGATCAACATAAAACAATATTTTGAATTGGCAGCTGAGTGTGAACCTGGTTGCCAGTTTGCAGTTCGCTATTCGAAGCAGATTCACTTATTGTATTCGATCCAATAAAATCTGAATTGGCAGCTGAATGTGAATCTAGTTGACAGTTCGCAGTTCGCTATTCAAAGCCGATTCACTTGTTGAACTTCATCCGGTAAAATATGAATCGGCAACGGGTTGTGAAGCTGGCTGACAGTTTGCAGTTCGCGATTCGTAAGGGATTAAATAATGATCAACATAGAACAATATTTTGAATTGGCAGCTGAGTGTGAACCTGGTTGCCAGTTTGCAGTTCGCTATTCGAAGCAGATTCACTTATTTTATTCGATCCAATAAAATCTGAATTGGCAGCTGAATGTGAATCTAGTTGACAGTTCGCAGTTCGCTGTTCAAAGCCGATTCACTTATGGAACTGTCTACGGTAAAATATGAATCGGCAACTGGTTGTGAAGCTGGCTGACAGTTTGCAGTTCGCGATTCGTAAGGGATTGTATAATGATCAACATAGAACAATATTTTGAATTGGCAGCTAAGTGTGAACCTGGTTGCCAGTTTGCAGTTCGCTATTCGAATGAGATTCACTTATTGTATTCGATTCAATAAAATCCGAATTGGCAGCTGAATGTGAATCTAGCTGACCGTTCGCAGTTCGCTATTCAAAGCCGTTTCACTTGTTGAATTTCATCCGGTAAAATATGAATCGGCAACTGGTTGTGAATCTGGCTGACAGTTTGCAGTTCGCGATTCGTAAGGGATTGAATAATGATCAACATAGAACAATATTTTGAATAGGCAGCTGAGTGTGAACCTGGTTGCCAGTTTGCCGTTCGCTATTCGAAGCAGATTCACTTATTGTACTCGACCCAATAAAATCTGAATAATCAGCTGAATGTGAATCTAGTTGACAGTTCGCAGTTCGCTGTTCAAAGCCGATTCACTTATGGAACTGTGTACGGTAAAATATGAATCGGCAACTGGTTGTGAAGCTGGCTGACAGTTTGCAGTTCGCGATTCGTAAGGGATTGAATAATGATCAAAATAGAACAATATTTTGAATTGGCAGCTGAGTGTGAACCTGGTTGCCAGTTTGCAGTTCGCTTTTCGAATCAGATTCACTTATGGAACTGTGTACGGTAAAATATGAATCGGCACCTGGTTGTGAAGCTGGCTGACAGTTTGCAGTTCGCGATTCGTAAGGGATTGAATAATGATCAACATAGAACAATATTTTGAATTGGCAGCTGAGTGTGAACCTGGTTGCCAGTTTGCAGTTCGCTTTTCAAAGCAGATTCACTAATTGTATTCGATCCAATTAAATCTGAATTGGCAGCTGAATGTGAATCTAGTTGACAGTTCGCAGTTCGCTTTTCGAAGCCGATTCACTTATGGACTTCATTCGGTAAAATTTGAATCGGCAACTGGTTGTGAACCTGGCTGACAGTTCGCAGTTCGCTATTCGCCGTATTCTGTATGTAGAATACATTGGAGATAGCTGACAGTTTGCAGTTCGCAATTCGAATAGGTTTCTACGTGTGAAGGCAGACGCCAGTTTGTCTTTCGTCAATTCAAATTATATGTACACATATATTTCATAAATTGTTATTTTAAAAACAATTGAATTGGCAGCTAGTGTGTGAAGTTAGAGCGCAGTTCGCGGTTCGCAATTGAATCGCGAACTGCGAACTGCGAACTGACTCCCAACTTCACGGACATAACAATAGTTTGTCATATCCGCATGTTAAGACGTATGGAATAATCATTTAAAGATACTTTCTCAGATATTTGTCCTTTGGGAGTAATAAATGTTAAGAAATGATATTCAGAATTGTTGTTACTAAACCAAATGCCGTTTTCAATTTCTCTACTTTCATAAAAACCCGTATTTCCGTAAATCAATATTAAGGAAGCATACGTGCGCCGGTCTGTTCTTCTTTAGGAAAGCCAGTTTAGTATTAAATGGAAGAATTCTTTTTCGTGTGCATTTATATCATCACGTAACAACTAAAAATGAATACAACAACAACAATATGATGGACTCCTCAACTTCCAATGAAGAAAGTGTGATTTTTTTACTTTTCCTTATCAATTGAGCAATATTTAATATATTAATGTTTTCGCTGTTTGTCTTACTCATTGCTCGATAAATTTTCGCTTGATTAAAATGACTTATGCACCTATACGTAAGCAAAGAAAACGTTTCCGAAGACCGACGTGACGATGGTATTTACAAATACCTCCTCCTACTCCAATTTTAGATTGTGTTTACAAAACCCGTTTAAACGGTCTGCAATATTTGCGATTTTAATGCTCATTATTTTTTCTGTGCAGTTATAAGCAGGGTTGGCAAGCTGGCAATAATCTAGTTATATGGTACTCTAGAAATCTGTAATACTTTATTTACGGTAGAAGACGCTTTATATTAAAATGTTTAAATCTTTATCTCTGAAAGAGTATCTTTAATGACATAGAACCTGCTTTGAACATTGTAGATACATGTAACAGGTTTTAACAGATGAGCAAACCTGGTTCACACAACTTATCAAAGAGACGCGTTTTCCTTGTGTTCATTTCTATTTATTTTTTTTTTTCAGAAGCTGAAATGATCTGTGTCTACCCTATGTCTTTGGAATTGTACATAGTGTTGCGTCATTGTTTAAGTGCTCAAACAAAGATCTTTATCATTTCTGACGTCTATTATAAGCCTCTTTTGGCTTGGAAGGGGTTAATTTTTGTGTGAAAATATCACCATAAAACCCTTATGAATAGTTTTACAAAACGGACTGGCATCTTAAAACTCACTTAATAACATTTCCATTCTTTTCGTATATTAATTACATATTGCAACTTTATTACATAAAGGGTTGGCATCAACAAACGCAAAATATAATACAAGTCAACTCGTTTGGTTATATATATTACATAATGCAACATTATAGGAAATCATCTTTACTTAAAGAATTGCACCTTGAAATAAAATCTTACATTAAAGCCATACTTGCGCTCATTAACACTTCAATTGTGGAAGTTCTAGAATGATTGAAAATTAACTTAAACGTACTTTCAATTTCCTTTTATAGAGGAATTGAGACTGTAACACGTTCTCAGGATGCTTTTAAAAGAGTGAATACTATAAGGTTTGTTTACAATTAGCGAAAAAAACTAGGTCAGCCGAGAAATGTTGGGAACCAATAAAACCCAAGAAATTCTCAATTTTGAATGTTCACGTTGTTGATATTGGATACATGACAGTAACTTTATGTGTTTCACGTGTATTTTCTAACCAAGAGATCGCCACTCATTAATCAGAGCGCTTCTTGCTATATAAGATGTTACTCAAATGTAAACAATGAAGTTAATTAGTGGGCACCAAATTTGTGAAAATCGCACTTTAAAAAATAGATAATAAATAGTGCAGGCGTTATATTGTCATGATCCTGTGGGTTTTCGCTATTTTTCACCATATTCTATCTTAATTTATAACTCATATCACCCAGTTTTGCAGTTTTTATGAGCGCTAGTATGCTTTTAAACCATTTTGAAGTCATCATTTCATGTTGTCATTGGACAATCCAAATAAGATATTTGCTAATACAGGTATGTTCATTGCATTAATTCAAAATGTATATGCTAAACCTAATTATCACATTACTTGTTCAGCCAATTGATCTTGCAACGTTATTTTTAAAACGTTTGTTAAACGTTAAGCTATATGCATGCAACGCAGCTGTTTAGAATCATCAAATATCTTTTGAAATTGTACACTGCAAAAGGCAATTATTGGTTTCTACAAGCATCGATTGAACATATGATCACAAGTAGCAACAAAAAAATGATACGTGATTTGATAAAGTAAAGTGTTTGTTGCAGTCGACTGGCTTTCATGAAATATGGATTTTTTCCATCATCGGTGAATCTATATGTTTTTATACCTCTTTTACGTAATAGATTAATATACTCTTATATAAACGGTTATCATATTGACTTAAGCACAAAATCATCACTTTCACTATACAAACACCTGAAAATCAAATTCGAAATATCAGAATATATCACAAAAATGACCATACCAACATACAGAAACGCTAAATCAAAACTACGAATATCTGCTCACCAATTATTGGTTGAAACTGGTAGGCATAGGAATATTGTAAGAAATGACAGGAAATGTACAGTTTGCAATTTAGACCAAATAGAAGACGAATTTCTATAAAAATCCTAGTATGTTTAAACATATATCTTTTTATAAAAAGCAACCCGTTTCGTAATAATTATTACATATTGCAACTTTATGACATAACGGGTTGGCATCGAAAAACGCAAAATGTAATAAAACTCAATCCGTTTTGTGATAATTATTACATAATGCAACTTTATGACATAACGGGTTGGCATCGGAAAACGCAAAATGTAATAAAACTCAGTCCGTTTTGTAATAAGTATTACATAATGCAACTTTATAACATAACGGGTTGGCATCCAAAAACGCAAAATGTAATACAACTCAATCCGTTTTGTGATAATTATTACATAATGCAACTTTATTACATAACGGGTTAGCATCGGAAAACGCAAAATGTAATAAAACTCAGCCCGTTTTGTAATAAGTATTACATAATGCAACTTTATCACATAACGGATTGTTACACAGCCCTATTGAACAGTTAGGCATGTGGTGTTTTTCCATCGATTATGACCCGGACATTCTAATGTGACTGAAGCTCTGTAATGTAAAATAAATAAACAATAAAAAGAAATTTGACTTATGGATAAACGATAAAAACCTCGCTCCAATCTGCAACATTCATTCCCCGTGGTGTTATCTTCAACTTGCGAACATCTGCTGAGTTCACGACCACCACTACCAACAACAGAGAAACGGCCACGAGCTTCATAATCACAGTTAAATGACTTGGTAATTGGAGTGAATTGATAGGCGAATTTTTATCCCTTATATACACACTTGTCGACTTGATTGATTACTTTCATTTAACCTTTGCAACACTGCCAATAAAATCGCTTTACCTAATGGTCTGTTTAGAATATCATTTAACTCTAGATTAAAAAAGCACCTGCATAATCAATCTTCTTTTATCACTGGTGTTGATGAGTATGTAAAAGAAGAAGGCTTATAGATATAATTCAATATGGCAACAAGACTATTGATACATTATAGACTGGAACATTTGAGATTTTCTTAGAGGACAATGTTCTGACTAATACAAAACTGTTGGTGCTACCATAATGTGAGATGGAGCCCTGTATGAAATCTTCAGCCATCAATCCGCCAGGTATTGCAAAATATCGTGAACAATTGTTTTAATTTAATTCAAACATTCATTTGGAAAAATCCACACAAACATGTTTTTGGCCATACCAGTTCATTAGAATACGTGAACATCATAAATCATACAATTTCAATATATCCAAAATACGCTTCAAACAATACACATATATACTCATGTATATCTAAATAGAAAGACATACATCTAATCCCGCTTAAATTAAAACTACAGCTCTATCAAAGTAAATGATACCCATTATGTTATTGAAAAGCCTCCTTTAAATAATTTGAAGTTTTCAAATAGTTTTTTTTCTGAATTTAGATGACATTATAATAAAAAAGATATTCAGGTAAGTTCACGTTTCATTTCCAAAATACTTGTATCTTACATTTGAATACACTGGACAACTTGGTAAAATTTGGTATTCCGACTCTATTTGGTTATACCTACATAAATAACAAATTCTATTTTGTCTGTTTGTTCCATTATGTGTTCAAATTTCGATTGATAATGTATGAAAACTTAATCTAAAACAAATTGTGTAACGCATCACTCTTGATAATATCGGCAATACAACTCTAGTTTAAACATTGATTGTTCTAGCTTGAGATATAATGACCTCTTGTGCGCTGCTTTAGGATTGGATATTGTTATCCAAGCTATTAAAATATCATTAAAACCGAGAATTTCCAATAAACGTTTGACTCTTGCATCCCAGCCGAATGCATTTTACTATTAAAATATTCACCCAAGATCTTATACATATGTAAGTTTGTATTATTCATCACTTTAACCCGGTGTTTTAAGGTTCGTTCTTTGCAAAGATGTGATTAATGATAGCATCCCAGCTCACCAAAAGCAGCCATATTTGGTGTTTATTTACTAAAATCTTAAAGAGCTTTACATAACTTGATATGCAATTTATTAATTTCTTTAAAATCACAAATATTTATACCTCTGATCAGAGACATAGATCTATGTCTCTGGTGCGAGTAAGGCCAATCCACGAACTATTGCATGAGGGGCATGAAAATAACAGGTGTGACACCATATTTATGACAAACGGTGATTACGTAAAATATTACCCAAATGTGGTCAATCGAAGGTTGTTTGCAAAACAAACGACATGAAAATATAGGATCACAAATCCACCAAATCTAACAAAGTAACCAAGTAAATTTTATATGATCCATACAAAAATGCAACTATGCACAACTGACATAAACATTTAGGGGTTGAAATATGAGTTTCAGACCGTCCCCTCGAACTCGACTGTTCTGGCAATTTGACTGAAATCGAATTTCTTTACTTTATTTTGTATTTTTTTGAAACAATTTTCATTGTGAAACATCTGTGAAACATTTATATTCTTACTTACGAGTCTTTGTTAAATTAAACCATGATATTTGTCCTCTAAACCTACAACTGTCACTTGTTAAAATGTTCTTGAATTTATCAAACGGTGTCCTTGTAAAAATAGCCTAGACTGATTTATCCACTATGATGAAATGACCCATGTGAGTGATCCGAACTACACACAAAAACATGCGAATCATTAACTGTTCTAGGTAAATATTGATTCATGAGTTGGTTGAACATACAGGTAGTCATCTGTTGATGATTCCCAATTATTCAATAACAGCCACAGGTTACAGGCATCAATTTAAAATGTATTTATCGTGAAAAAGTAAGAATGAAAAAGAAGTGTTCTCAATCTCATTACACAAACAGTTTAAGATTTAGTATTAGTCTATTGGAGAAGGAGTAAGTTCTATCTACCACATAATTATGAGAAGATGAGGGCATTGGTCCCAGAGTAAACCGTCTGCCTGAAATATGAAGGTTTGAATCCCGAGAGTAGCTTGGTCCAATTTGTGACCTTTAGATAATATACAGCGAGTACTGCTTTAACCCTTTCCCAAACAATAACGACATTTGACCACATTGTTCCAGACGACTTTAGAAAACATTGTGGGAAATGGACAAATTTCTCGTAACGACCAATTTTTCCTTTTCCCACAATGTTTTCTGCCCTATCAGAAGATTGTTTCCAATTTCATCACATTTTGAAATGTCATCTGCAAACTCTTTCAATTTTGGACAGTCGAAAACTTGGTGTTTGGTGAAGGGTTATGTACCTAGGAAGCAGATTCATCTTTCCTGCCTGCTATATATATTTATATATTTAACAAAGGAGGAGTCAGTGCACAATAATAGATTGAAATTATATAGCACAAGTGTAACGAACCGAGCAAATGAACCTCTCAGAGACACAAACACATCCGATCAGTGAAAAACACTGTTGTACACTGAGCGGTTGTGTTGCCTATATGTATACCAGCATGTTCTCTACAACAATGCATTAGGTTCCTAATTTGCATAAACATTCAACGAACGTTACATAACTCCCACTTCCGATAAGACTCATCCCAACTCTTGGCCCTTGGGAAACACTTGGGGAAGGCAACTCCGACAGAAGGAGAAGTCATAATCCCACCGCTGCCACCAATGTAACGAACCGAGCAAATGAACCTCTCAGAGACACAAACACATCCGATCAGTGAAAAACACTGTTGTACACTGAGTGGTTGTGTTGCCTATATGTATACCAGCATGTTCTCTCAAACAATGCATTAGGTTCCTAATTTGCATAAACGTTCAACGAACATTACATAAGCTAAATAATTTTGGATAAGTTGTAAAACTGCATTTTTCTATTACAGATGACGAGAGACATTTCAGCATAAGCAGTAAGCATGAGTTCAGCAACAGGGCGAATGAGGCCAGTCATTTCAAATGTAGGCATTCTTGTAAAGACATGCCATGTTCACAAGACTATGATGTCACAGCATATATGTAGGCGGCATTATTTAACAAATATAGCAACTAAACCCAAGTCTTTAAACAGAACTCTAGGAGGAGCAAAGTTATGTTTAAACACACCTACTCAAGTAACTACTTGCAGACATTTTGTGCCATTGACTAATGACAGACATGTAGATGATAGATCTAGATTATTCAGACAAGGGAGGTTATTGTTCTGTACTAAAGTGAAAGATGAAGAGAGTAAAATGACAGAGGAAGAAAAACAACTATACAAGGCAATACAAAGTGAGATGGAAAGCTCCATAGAGGATGAGATAGACCATAATTTTAAAACCATACAGTTAACCCCAAAGAAAAAGAAAATGAAGAAATCCGAAAAATATAAAGAAAAAATGGTGGAGAATTTGGTAAGGAAGTGGTTTTGTTTAAAACTTTGTTTCAATAGAAATGGCACAGGCTCAATTGCTCAGTTGGTAGTTTGTCAGACTTGGGATATTAGATGGTCATTTGCTTATCTAATAATCTTGCTAAGGTTTAATGAAGCTGTGGGGAAGAACCAGGATCATGTGTAGGTTAGCTGACTACTGCCATGTAACTGAAATGTTGTTGATCCAAACATCACTACAACTCTAAATATGTTAATAGAATAAATCAATATGATTAAAAAAAAATTGCACATTATAGGCACTTTTCCTATTTTCAGAGTAGTAGAATGTTTTTTTAATACATAAATTTTGCCCATTGTTGCATCCATTTTGATACAAATATCATCATGTGGAATTTGTGACAGTCAAAATAAAGTTAATGTTTCATTCCATTTATTTGCATGAACAAACAAAAATGTGTTTGGCCAATTATGGAGAAAAGAAGGCTTTGACCTAAAACATGTACAAACAGAGATCTGGATTTCGTGATTTGATCCAAACAGTTTCAACATGAACATATAAGACATATTTTACCTTTGTTTATATTTCAGAACTTCCCGAATGTGACAGTGTACAGTTGTGGACGACTAGACCTTGACTCCCTAAAACAAGAGTTTGAAAATGATGACCTTTACATGGTTTGTCAGCTTCCCCCAGGTAAAATATGTTTGTTTGGTTGACTTTAGCATCATTTTAACAGGACCTGTGTTTTTCAGCTATTCAAGAATGGTTGGCTCAACATCTCAGAGTCTTTATTCCTGGAATTTGGAAGAGGCCAATTGTTATTTTTGGACAATTGTGTCAATGGAATTGCTGAATTTTGAAAGCAAAATGGTTGTGTGACTTTGAATTTTTGGGAAATCTGCAGGATTTTTAAAAGAAATCAAATTGATATTTATATCAGGCTCTAATGGGCCCCTAATATATAACGCAAAGAGGGGCCATAAAGATTTGGTCGAGCTTGGTAGTATGCTAGCAATCTTTAAGAAAGCTCTTATATAAGTCCAAATCTACAGTACCAGGATTTAGGGACCCTCCTGTCCAAGTGAATAGGGTATCGTACTTGAAATCACAAAGCACCTCTGTGCATTGACGCAAATAATGGTATTGTAGGTTTTCTGACTGACTAACCGACTGGCGCTGGTTCTTAATGTCTTTAATGTGTACTTATCTTCAGTTGTGTGTTGCACTTCTATCTAAATTAGTATACACATGTATATGGTGGACTGGATCAAATAAAGTATGGATGGATGTTAAACCACTCATTCTGGTAAGACACAATGGTATGCAGTTAAGGAACAAATGACAATAATTCATGCCCTGCCACATTGCTCTTGGAATGTTTTATTTCCATTATTTAGAAAGAATATTAATTGACAGATTAAGTTGATCCCTTTAAAGTGATTATTTACTAAGAACAGAATTCGCCAAGGAATGACTGATGTGATATACTCAGCTCAGAGTTGCCATTGGAAGCAAAATGAATTTGTATTCAAGTATTAAGAGCCTTTAATTATGGTAGTCAATTTTTATGTAGTATAATCCAAAAACATTGCATCGGTTCATAATTCATTGCATACCAGCTGTATATACATGATATATTGAAACCTTCTGGAATGTTAAATGCATTATGCTTTCAGTAGCTAAATTTCATGGCATATAAAACTAAACCAAATTTTTTTATTTTGACTTTCAAATTGCGTAATGTGTGAATAAGAAACTTTATTAAAGTTGTCATTTTCTTTGTACAGAATTCACTAAGGAAGTGTTGATGGTCAGAAGTAAGAGCAAGAAACAAGATGGGACATATACAGATGCTTTCTTCCTAAGGTATTCATGCAATTAAAAATCGTCTAGTTTGAACCATCAAACTGACAATTGCGTTTGATAGAAAAATGTTGGTTTTGTCTGTGTCTGGTATATTTTCTTAAGTTGCCAATTTTTATGTTGTTATAGTGAATTTTTATGAAATAAACTCATTCTTTTATAGGTAGTCACTTCAATTCACCTGAAACAAACTATTAACATGCAGTTGTGAAAATGGATACCACAAGCCTGGTGTTTAGAGTACAGAACTTGAAATCACTTGGCCCTCTAGCATGCATAGGTTTAAAAACAGTAGGGGAAGATTTAGATTTACATTCGAGATAGACTTCTAGCTGACTAATGCAGTGTTGATGCTTTTACCCAACTTGACTAGTCCCTGTGGGTAGTTAAGATTTGAGTCTTCCTCCATGCATAAAAAGTGGGCTT
Organism: Cerastoderma edule; assembly: GCA_947846245.1. Lineage (NCBI taxonomy): Eukaryota > Metazoa > Mollusca > Bivalvia > Cardiida > Cardiidae > Cerastoderma > Cerastoderma edule. Next base: position 6,588,128 of record OX401411.1, on the reverse strand, counting down.
CTATAACTATAACACTGGTAACACTAACTCAGATGATCCAAGCTGTAAACGTGTTACAGCTTGGAGGCACCTTGCAAGAAAAACGCACTAGCCTTGGACGAGAATTTAAGATGTGGACTTATCAGAATCAAAATAAGCAATATTTGCTCCGACGCATTTTGATATACCTGGACCTTTTAAAAGGGTTTTATGTTAAGATTTCTTCATTATTTTCATCTTATTTGGAATTTTAATCCTCTTCATGAAAGTCAACTGTTAAGTATAGAAATAACATTTCTGCAGTGACATTTGGTAGAGAGTAGTGTTGCCTAAAAGGAATTTAGAGCAGTTTCTTCTGTAGGCAATTATTTAGATGAACATGTGTTAAAACTAGTAGAGGTGTGTAACATGATATACCAGGCAAAGTTTGAATTGTTTTTCAGGTCGTTTGGTGTTGCTTGTTGGGCTATGAATCAACATCAGGTTAGTTAATATTTGGTGCCAGGATTCTCAGTTAATTAACTTACTCTTCTATCACATTTTTTTTTTAACTGTTTCAAGTTAAGAACATCAGGAAACAACGAATACAATAACAGAAAGAAAATAATTTCTTTGTGATGTTTTGAACAAATTTGTCTGGTGTTACTTTTTTCTTGTTCCACCTCACCTGCTAGAGTTTTTAAAACTATGAATAAATATGTGCATAAAATATAAGCATTGTATAGTATGTATAATTTAGGAAAATGGATAAATAATTTTAACTAAACATGGCTTCAACTTTTCATAAACAGGGTGAAAAGCTTGTTATGCGAGCTATACAGAGTTATCAGAGAAACATTAACAACTATAGCACAAGTTACCAGGATATAATAGATAACAGAGAAGTCTTCCGGACAGTCCAATCAGAGTAAGTGAAGTACCATTCATTTTAACTTGGAATGTAATTGCAGTACAAGTAAAAAGGATTTTGCGGGCTAAATGACTTTAGCTGTCAATGCGCCTTTAAACGCCATTCATTCATTCATTACAGAGTATAAAAAAGAGGATTTCAGGATTGTTCAGTCTTGAATTTTTGGCTTGTTGAAAGCACAAGTTATAACTGTTGATACTTACAGCACATTTTTAAGTATTGATACTTACAGCACAGGTCTTAAATATTAATACTTACAACACAAGTCATAATGAAATAGCATAGACATTTTAGGATAGCTCAGTCTGAACAAGTGAAATAATTTTATTTAAACTTTTTTAACAATTACAACATAAGTTATCAAGATAATATTGATTATTGCCATATTTTCAAAACTGGTCAGTTTAAATCAGTGAGGTGATAATATCAAATAGTGTATTGTAACACAAAGTATCAAGTCATGTCTTTGTGTTTTCCCAGTACAACATCCAATGTCAAACAAAGTAATGCTTCACATAGATTTCAATAGGATATTACCTTCCTTTGAATTTAACTGATTCCCTCGTTAAGGTTTTAGTGATTTATCCAAAGGGAAAGGAACAGCATACAACAATAATATTCTATTTATAAAAAATTACTTTTTTTTGTAACAAAGAATAAATAAACAGTAATGTTGTAAAACTGGTGGATCCAGGAAAGCCGTTACATAACTGAAGAATTGATGAATCGACGCTAAACCCCATACAAAGATATTTCTTCTTTTGTTTTTACTGTAGTCTTATGCTGCATCTGTCCCTTTTTTTTCAGAACCATCAGAAGAATCAAGGATAGGATCTACTTGCCGTCTGTCACAGATGTCAGTCTCCTTGACGACAAAACGTCCTTGGACATGGACCTGAAGAAATGCACTTTCTCAAAAGCTCTCTTGCAGTCAGGTAACCATATTATTTAACCAATTTACCTCCTAACCCTTTACCAAACGCCAAATTTGTGGCTGTCCAAAATTGAAAGAGTTTGCAGACGACATTTCGAAATGTGATGAAATTGAAAAATAATCTTCTGATAGGGCAAAAAACATTGTGGGAAAAGGAAAAATTGCTCGTTACGAGCAATTCATCCTTTTTCCACAATGTTTTCAAGAGTTGTCTGCAACAAAATGGTTAAATGTCGTTATTGTTTAGTAATGGGTTAATGGAGGGTTCAGTGCAATACTGTAGTAAATGCTTCACGAATGTGAAGCACTTAATGCAGTCTTGCATTGAACCCTTGACATATACCAAATTACAACAGTAATGTAGGACAAGATTTGAGAAATCGCTGTGAACAAAAAAAAGGAACTTCATATGAAGAGCAATGGTGTTAACCTTATATCAATGGGCTTTTATGGCGTAGTGGCCCCTCTCTGTGTGGGTGCAAATCCCAGTGACAGCATTCAAATTTTCATGAGAGGCAGTCACCAGGTTGACTTAAAGCTTGACACTCGTTCTACCAGGTTAGACCAGCCTTTATGGGCAGTTAAGTATGGTGTCTTCATCCATCATGAAGAGTCTGGCAATAACTCAAACAAATGAAGAAATAAGTTTACCTTCTATCAACATAGTACTAAGAACATTCACCTGCTGTTACACAATATTTGTGAATGTCAAAATGGTCTAAGCACAGTTCAGAACAACCCATTTTGTACCCTGTAACCTCTGTACCCTCAATGTTAACAGGGTACTTGGGGGTCTTCGGTTCGAGCCTGACCGGCACCTCTGGTTTCATGGGAGTGACCTTTGGCTAGTCACTTCAGTGCCCTAGCCAAGTCCTCATGGATCCAGGAAAGCCGTTACATAATTGAAAACTGTTGATACTGCATTAGACACCATACAAACAAACTATCAAATACATGTACTGGTAAGGTCAAATCTTTTCAAAATTTAAGATTTGTATCTGACTTCATCCACCCAAAAAGAAATTGTAATTTTCAGTAGCTTGTAAATGTTTGGAATTGCCTTCAATTTTTATAAAATCACAAAATGATATTTTTGTTTGTTCCATTAACTTCCTTTTCTATATGATAGTGACACTTGGTCAATTTGAGGAGATGTTGAGTGACTTCATAGAAAACAGGGGTCTAGAAAAGAGGACAGAGGTAAGAATGGGTTCTCTTGTGTTAAATTAAGTGTTGAGTCCTAGTAGCCAAGTATTTCTCTGATACACTGTTTCTAGCTTGGTTCAATCCTATTGTCTGCAGTTATCAGGTATTCACTGCTTCCTGAGTATCTCATCATTACAATACTGAGAAAGAATGACTTGGCGAAGGATACTCCATAGGGATAGCATTTTACTCAACCACTAAGAGAAAATATTTGTTAAAGTCAACATAGATGTACATGAAGAGTATCTTAAATAAGAATACTTTATTGCAATGTGACATGCTATTGGAACACTATTGGAAGTGTCTTGGAGGAACAATACCATTGGTGTGCTACATTGCAATATTTCTTATAAATCTCAATATTAAAATATGAAGGAATATTGTTTTGAACATGCACAAATTATTAGCGCAAGATGTTTAGTAGAACGCCATTTCGATCTTTGCAATGCAGATCCATAGGTTAGAATGTTAATGTGCCAATAAAACAGAGAAACTATTCCAATCCAACCAAGGGAATATAGGATGTCATCGTGATTATGGGTTTCTCATATTTCCAGGAGCTCAAGCGTGGACATGGATCAAACATGAACAGTAAAACTGTGTACACTGGGTTTGGGGAAATTTCATATATAAGGTAAGGTTGTAAACTTTAACCCTTAGGTAGCTGGGTAATTTTTTAAAAATAGATTGTTGTGTTAACCAGATCCCAGAACCTTAAATATTTGCTTGATTTTGTTGATGAAAGATACCCAGGGTTGCCAACAGGTTAGATCACAGGCAAGCCGCCAATTTACTTGGGGGCTGGCCTTGACCTAACCTGTTTGAATAAGCATGAAATTGTTCCAGCACTACAAGGGTTTTCACCATATTGGGGATAAGGTATATTGACAACCGTGTATGTGGGGGAATGTTCTTTGATTCTGTACATTCATTGGTTCATACCCAAACACATTTGTAGTTGCAATGGCTTTTCTCTATAGCACTCTGGGTAATAGGGATAGCATTATGAATCCAAGGCCAACTCTAGATAAAGATGGGGTGGTGCTGTTATACATGTTGAATTTTAACTGAAAAATTGATTAAGAGAGATTTCATAGACAAACGTTAAATTTGGATAAAATCAACATTTTTACAGATATATTACAATCTAAAGCTGATAACAATGAGATCAGTTATGAAAATGAAAGACAACATTCATTTAATATTTCTTAGTGTTTGATGAACATTGAAAGCATTGTAAATAAAGTAGACTTTGCTTGTAATGAGCAAAAATGATTGATGTTTCATTATTCCCAAAGGACTTAAGCTGCAAATATGTTAAAATTAATCTTTCTCATGATGAGACAATTGCTTTATTTTGATTTGTGATGAGTGATTACTTTATATGGATATGTGACTAGGCAATTGCTTTGTTTCGATTTACGATTAATCAAGTATTTAATATGGATTTATTATAGGAAGACTGCTTTACTTTGAGTTAAGATTAGGTTATTGCATGCTTTATATTGATTTTTAATGAAACAATTGCTTTATATTGATTTTTGATGCAATGATTGCTTTATGATGAGGTAACTATTGATTTCCCCCATTGAGATGGTTGTTTTATATTAAAGATTCCAGGTGAATTTTACATTAGAGATACTAGCTGAATTTTACATTAGAGATGCCAGGTGAATTTTGTATTAAAGATACCAGGTAAATTTTGTATTAAAGACACCAGGTAAATTTATATTAAAGATACCAGGTAAATTTTGTATTAAAGATACCAGCTAAATTTTGTATTAAAGATACCAGGTGAATCTGTCTGACCTGTTTGATGAAGATCCAGACGAGTTTTGGGAGTATGACGACCTTCAGGGATTGTACACGGACATGGTGACCTATCTCTCTATACCTAAACGTATACGGGTTAGTCAAAACTTTCATAGCTGATCCAAAGATATACCGGTAGAAGACATACCCATTATCAAAATGGTTAAATAAAACACCAGAGTTAAGTGTACTGCATGGTAAATCTACTTATAAGAATTTGTCTTTATTTAAAATCTTTTCTCTGGTCATCATCAATTTTAAAATGGATCATAAGCGGGTATTCCCTTAAGTGAAAGGTTTTATTTGGATCCTTGATATTCAATTATGTACATAATTAATATGCCATGGATAGCCAAATCTTACCTTATTTGAAGGGGCAAGATGTGTTATTGTACTAAAACCAGATTAAGAAAACTTCAATTATTGTTCAGTTATTTTTCTTGTTTATTCACTTTTGCTGGATAAAAGCTAAATCTTCAATGATGTTTTATTTGATTATTACAAACGTAACCTTGGATCATCAGCTCTGAGCTGGACACACAATACTTGAGAGTTCTGGGTTTGTTCCCCAGCTACACCACCTGTTTTGTGGAAGTGTCCTTTCAAGACACATGAGATTCATTGGCAAGAACTGGTGAATCAAAGCGAAGCTGTAATTTTGCTGCAACTTGACACTGCAAAAAAACAAACATGCAAAATAATAAAAAAAACATTGGGCAAAACAAAGTGACTTGTATAATTGATAAATCAGCACAGGTAGCATGGATCAGTGAAAATTTGCTATGATATTACCAAACAATTGTCGTAAATGGACATTTTAAAGGCTCATCCCAATTTTATAAAGTAAGTCTACTTTACCAATTGCAGCACTTACTATGGTATAACACAGTTTCACTAAACTGATGATTTGTTAAATTACATGTGTCTGTATTTATTTTCCAGGAAGTGAACAAAAACTTGGATTACTGTGAGGCTTTGATTAAGCTATTTAATGACAGATTAACAGACAAACATCATGTGAATCTGGAGAGGATTATTATTATACTGATCTTTATTGAGGTGAGTAAACCCAACAAAATAGAGCGTGAACCCATTCCCCCATATGGGTAATTGTGTCTGGTCAAAGTTGATAGTGACAATAGGCGACAAAAAATAGTAGCAAAAAGAAAAATGTTCGAGTTATTGTGTAACAACCACTTTGAAAAAAGATAAAGTGCTTGCTAGGAGCAATTTATCCTTTTTTCATAATATTTAACCGTTTGTCAGAGTTGTTTTGTAAGTCCCCTGCAGCAGACACCAAATTGAAAATACCGTGACAAAAGTTTGAATTGCTTTGATTAGGAAATTTATTGTTTTGTCACAGTTGTTTCTTCCGAATTTAGTAGAAGTATGTATTTTCACAATTCTTTTTCTAAACTGCTGCTGCTTTGGAATTGTCACATATTTCAATATGAGGGAATGAGTTAAGTTATTTTAACAAATATCAGGGTTTTTTGGAGAGGAATGTGTGTTCCAAGTCAAATGTTGATTACTGCAGGCTCGCTGTAAAAAGCTATAATTATGATGTAATTATAAAAAACTAATATTGTTGAGTTGGACAGACTAGAAATTTTCTTAATACAAGGCAAACATAAAGAAGGCTTATGATTCTAGTTGGATAATAATGTTAACTTTGATATGATGAGACATTTGCTGATGGTTTGACATGGATCGCACATCAATTACTGATATACAGGTGTATTAAAATATTCGTTTGACATCTAAGGTCACTGCTAAAGGCTATCCCTCACTCCATAATGCCTCACTTAACTGCTTCTGCTGCAGAAAAAAAAACCTGTCTAAATGAGAAATTTTAGTTTCTACTCTAATGTATTGTAGAAGGGTCTCGATAAAGAAGGTAGAGTTAAATCTAAGCGGGCCGGATAGCTCAGTCAGTTGAGCTCTCACATGGTTTGCAGAGGTCTCGGGTTTGAGTCCCAGTCTGGCTGCATGTTTTTCTCACCATGGTGGAACGAACCTTGAGTATCTTTCACTGTAGCTCTTGTGGGTCATTTACGTAGCACCTATGTACTTAAGGTTAGAAAAACATGCAGCCAGATTGGGACTTGAACCCAGGACCTCCGCAAACAGTGCTTACCCTCTACTGACTGAGCTATCTGTCCGGCTTTGAACTCTATCTTCTTTATCGAGACCCCTATTACAATAAAGCAAATGATTTTGAATGTTTGCCAGAATTTGCATGAATAATGATTTGCCTTGTTCATTTTCTGTTACAGATACTGATAGAGCTGATTCGCTATTTTCCCTATCTGAAGGGGTTGACCACTGAGAACATATCTACACAGGAGGAGAAAGCTAGCTGAAAAAAATCAATATTTTAGACAATAAAGAAAATTGAGTGAAAAGAGCTTTCGCCCATTTTTGCTCACAATACACAAATGAACCCAGTTCTTCATGTAAGCTCATCACGCTTGAAGGAGTTAAATGAAATGGGGATTTTTGTAGCAACAAACCAATATTCCTTTTAACCCTTTCCCAAACAACAAATTTTCAACTGTCCCAAATTGAAAGAGTTTGCAGACAACATTTCAAAATGTTATGAAATGGGAAAATAATTTTCTGATAGGGCAGAAAACATTGTGGAAAAAGGAAAAATTGCTTGTTACGAGCAATTTCTTCTTTTCCGACAATGTTTTCTAAAGTCGTCTGCAACAAAGTGGTAAAATATCATTGTTTGGGAAAGGGTTAACCCAATAATTACTCACTTTTATGAAGGAGTGGGCAACAGCAAAAATATTTCATGTACTTCAGTTATCAACTGCTTTTAATATTGAGCTGTCGTTCAGTTCCATTAGGTTTGGGGTGACCTTTGTCCCTTGAGTCAATTGTTTTCAATACCTTAAATTGATGACCTTTGAATATTGAAACAAAGGAAGATATTTCTCTGCAAGGATAAAAATTGTTAGAAAAATTGCTACAACCTCATTTTCTTACAATCATTTCACATCCTCAGCAGCCACTTAATGTTGTTTATAAACACTATATCTGTAAATGCTTCAACACATAAAATGTGTATATATATCTATATGGCCGAGTCATTCATTTTCATTGTTTTTATCCGATATTAAATTATCTACATAACTGGAGTGAACTCTTGTTTTCATGTGGTGATAATGGTCCAAGTCAGGTTTTAGTCTTTCCTTCCTTTATGCATACTTGTATGACACCAGTAACTGAAGATCTGAAAAGAAATTATAACAAAACGCAAAATTGCATGTTTAAAGAGCGGTTTCTCAATTTTGTCATATTTTTCCCAAACAGGTTATTTCATTTTTGTGACATTGGTTAAGAACTATTGAATATTGTTTTAGAAATATTTTCATGAATTGCAGTTTCCTACCATTGCTGTTTATTTAGACATCACAAAATCCTATTTGAGTTAAGAATATGCAAATCACTCCCTAAGGAAAAACGCCCCACTGTGGCTAATGAAACCAAGGTGAACAAGCATGATAAGCTACAGGAACAATGTAGATGACATACAGAAATACCAACCAAAGGTTTCCCAGCAGTTACAGTGGAAAGCCCTTTGTATCTAAGGCATTTCTGGAGGACATAGGAAAACAACCTGTTGTAAAGTCACCAACACACACATGAATTCAAATCAAGCTGTCATTTGTTAAAAAGGTGAAGGAATAGCTAGTCACTGGTTTCCTCTATGGTCCCAAGGCTTTGGGAGATTTATGGGTTAAGCAAATATCTATTAACCCATTACCAAACATTAACGACATTTGACAAGTTTGTTGAAGACGACTCTGGAAAAATGTGGGAAAAGGAGAAATTGCTTGTTAACAGCAATCTCTCCTTTTCCAACATTGTTTTCTGCCCTGTTTGAAGAATATTTTTCAACTTCATCACATTTTGAAATGCCGTCTGCAAACTCTTTTAATTTAGGACAGTACAAAAATTTGCATTTGGTAATTGGTTAACAATGATTTCTACAATCTGCTAAAAACCTTTTATTCATTTAACTTTCGGTTTTGCATACATCATCGATCTTTTAAGTTATATTGCAATGATAAATTCGTCATGGATGGAGGAATATCCAATATTAATCATCCAAAACAAAGAATGAAGACGACAATGGCCATTGGTATGATTTTAGTCAGCCTGTAGCCTACTTCTCATGAAGCTTTATATCTTCCTCTACCGTGATTTCAAGTTGGTCGTAGAACGCCCATGCGATATCCAGTTTAATTCATCTATGGGTTTTATATTGCTTTGACATTACGTTAGTGGCAATGCATTTACCAGACTTATAATGATGGAGGCAGACCCCTAACTTAACTGCCAATAAGATCTGGTCAAGTCGGGTAAAACCATCTCCATTCTGTAGCCAGTAGACTACCTCTCATGGAATTCTAAAATATATCTCAGCTTTGATTTGAATGTACTCATAGAGAGGCCATGTTATTCCCAATCAAGAAATGTAACCACTAGACTCGGGGTCCTGTGTGGTTATGGTGGAGGACTTTGAACTTGGGGTCCCGGTTAAAGCCAAATTAGAGCTTTAGCCTAATACTGGTGGATCAAGGAAAGCTGTTACAATACATAACTGAAAAATTGTTGATAACTTAATTAAGGCATTGAACACCATACAAACCATTAGGCCCAAGAGGCTTCTACTTGTGTGTTGGACAAACACCTCTATCAAAATGATTTCAACAATCTGCAACACAGTTTGGGGACACATGCAAAATAAGTAAAAATCAAAGGTTCAATGCATGACTATTGTAAATTCTTCTCAAATGTGACAGAGGTGAAGTGGTAGAGTATAGGCCTCAGGTACCGAGGGTCTAAGGATTGATCCCCATTAGCAGCAAGGTTGAACCGCTAGGACTTGCACTAAACACTCGAAATATTGTTTTTTATTTGCTCATAAAAGGTGTACTATTGGTTATAGGATACTTGAGCATACAGAGTGCCAGGAACATAACAATGACTTCATCTAGCTTTACCTTTCAACTGAAAATTTGATGTCAAAGATGACAACACATAACTCAAGTTTCGTTCATTTCCTAAGATAAATATGTAACGAGAAATAAAGTATCAAAAGCAATATTTTTTATGACAATGTGGCCTTGTGGTTAAAGCATTTCTTCATAAATTACAATTCAACAAAAGTACTCTTACAATGACAAAACCCCTTTTTCAACATAACACTTTTTAAAAGTGTATAGCTTTTCTTGACCAATTTCAAACAAAAAAAGTGCCACATAACCCTTTCCATGCTTAACATTTTTTTAGCCTAATCAACAGGTGTACCCATTCATATCGTTTTTGTTCTTTTTATTTATTTTGATAGTTCTAGTTTACATTGCATCATCATTCTTTCATTCATATTGCAATGTAATGTAAGTGGCTAAGTGCTATTAGTTTTATACTTCTTTTGTTAGTACTCATTAGAATTTCAGGTTCCCAACCCTGCTCGTAAAGAAAGATCTATAACATTAAAATCGCAGAAATCGAAGACCCTATAAACGGGTTCATTTTGTAAAAAAACGCATTTATATTACAATGTAAGTGCTATTTTATACATCTTTTGTTAGTACTCATTAGAATTATCTTCCTGACATTCTAATAAATAACAACAATATGCAAACCCCAACCTGAAAATCTAGGTCAGTCCCACAGTCGAATATGAAATAGAAACTAACTGATCTCTGTCAAACAAAACGTTATAAGTCACTGGTAGTATAACAAATGTCCATAAAATAACAACTATTTAAAAGAAAAAAAACCACCATGTCTTATTGTAATATTGTAAAAAGGAAATCCAAAGTAACTGAGATTGAAAGGAGGAAAATCAAAAAAGGTCCCACTTTAAAACTGACGGCCAACATCGACGAGTATTCCGATTGTCAAATTTGGAACATTTCTAGACCACCGATTGGTCAACTTTTGGAACTGTCCTTGTATCTGATTGGCCGAAAGTGTTCCAAATGTTCCAAAAGTTAGAGAAATCCAAAATAGCGCAACCTACCTAATCTTCTCTGTATCGTTCCAATTTTAGCGTGTAGACATACTGCCGAAGAGTGTACATTTATCAAAGGGAACATCTTTTTATATACACTATCTCAGTGTTAAGAAATAGCATATAGATCTGGATGCAGAATTAGCATAGACTTGTAAGGAGATAGTTGCTTTTTAATTGCGAAATATCGCTCTAGTATGACACAACACTCGGAATCGACATAGACCACAGACCAAACAGGCCTAACAAACATTGTTTCGACTATGAGGTATTTGCCTATACTCGTCTATTCTGAAATATAAAGGTCGTAAATCTTATGTTTGAGAATGTTCTATTATTGTCATTTTTTTGGTAAACTAAAGAATCCAGCGAACTTTAAGTCAATGGAATCGTTAAAGAACCAGAACGCTTACCCTCTTTCACATTACAGTATTTGGGATATAAATAGCAAAATAATTTGCAATATCCATATGTGAAGAGTTAACAAGATACATATATCGTGACAAAGAAGTATTTGTGCAGTCAAAGTCCCAAGTGTTCGTCGGTAGGTGAATTGCCACAAAGTCAATGATAGGGAAATGGTTTAACAAATTCGCGTATCAATATGCGATTATTTGGGTCTATTAGAACTGATGGAAACAACAATTAACAATTATCGAGTAGGAAATAAAATAGGACAACACTTTATTTAGATATTTCGTAAAAAACATTGTAGGCCTACAATACATCAAAGAGATTGCTAGATACGAGCAGTTCCCTTTTTATCACAGTTGCTTTCTTATATTTGTTCATGTAACATCAAATAAAAACACATATGTGGTTATGTATAGGTCATCCTCAGGTACTTGCGTGTTGCATGATATAAAAACATGTATGTGGTATAGTATATCCGTTATTGATCTCATAACTAAAGGATGCCGTCCGGGATCGTCTGACTCGGACAGGGAAGCCCTGGTCTAGCAATGAACATGAAATGCAGTAAACTAAATTTCACTATTAAGCTGATTTTGAACGTGGTTACCCTTTGCAAAATTGATCATCCTAATCTTTAATACATAAAAAAGAAGGAGTTTCCTAGCGACACTTCGAAATAATATAGGCCTTAAATCAAAATATGTTTATTCATTCAACCCTTGCAAAATGGTGGATGGAAATAACAGCATTATCTTCTTCCTTCATGCTTTCGAAACTTGGTTTTATCGGACCCGAAAGAATTTAAGGCAAATGGTAACAAAGGAGACACAGGTCTATAACATTCAAAATCAAATTTTTTTACGTGACCTATCAAGAACGAAAATGAATTTATGTTGATTAAAGGGGGGTAACTTGTAAAACGGTAGCCAATCAGTAAAGTATAAATTCGAGTTATCTCTCTTTGGCCATAACTTTTGACCATTATGAGAAAAAAAACGTCATTCTTACTTTTGGATGAACTTTTATCAAAAATGTCTTTATGCAAATTGATTTAAATCTAAATGATTACTGAATAAGTATTTAAATCTCAAATGACAATCTGTTTTTGGTGAGAGTAAAGAACCAAATCTAAAAACTGGGCCTCGTTATACGGTAAATCCATTTCCGTCTAGATGATAAACTGCATGGTTGTTTGTCAAAATGACAGAACATTTTTGCAAATATTCACATCTTGCCGACATTAGTAGGTTAGAGCCCAATAATTGGAATATTTCATATTTTCTGAATACCAGTTTCTGCTAAAAATTCAAGGTAATTTTCTCCTAGTTTTTCCTTTACGTATCTGATTCTGAAAATAAAAGAAATGCTGAAAAATCAAATTTCTCTCTTTTTAGAAAAAACATATGGAACGCTTCACGAATTTGCGTGTCATCCTTGCGCTACTTCCTACGTAATCTTTTCTCTGACTTTTGGAACATTTGGAACACTTTCGACCAATCAAATACAAGCTAAGTTCCAAATGTTCCAAAAGTTGACCAATCGTTGGCCTAGCTGTAGCGTTCCAAATTCGACAATCGGAATACCTTGTTGGTGTTCGCTATCCGAATATTAAAGTGCCGCGTATTTTTTTATTTCTATTTCGATCTCAAATCTACGAGTTTCTTTGGATTTACGATAGTACTAAGATATTTTCTTTACAACAACTGTTATTTTATGGACTTAAAAGTGACCAGTGACTTACAGGGTTTCGTTTGACAGAGATTTGTCTCTTTCTCTTTCATATTCAACTGTGGGAGTGACCTACATTTCAGGTATACATATAGTTTTGTTTACCATATCGATTAAACATTTTTTGGGCTTTTATGACAGTTTTTGAGAATAAAATTCTTAACTCATGGGTTGTATTCAACAAGGGAAACAGTCTTATCAAGCACAATATTGGGAACCAATGCATGCAAACCCGATTAGACTTCAACGTAGATGATTTCCTCGATCAAAGACCTAATAAACACAGATAAGCAACTCTGCAAAATACCGTTCTTTCTCGTGTTGACATCTCGTTCGCGAGATTTTGCCTTCCTTTTAATACAGACGCTTTATTTTGTTAATCAAAGCGTCTGCCGTCGCTGATCAGCTATGGTAGCCCTTTTATTGACCCTCCCGACCCCAAAAACCAATAAACAGATGGCCACCAGCTGTGGTGCCCTGCTGTGATAATTACCGGGGTTTTTATAACTTATTGTAATATTGCACTGTGTCAAACTGAAATGTTTAGCTAAATTTTATGACGGAGGAAAATTTCAGCAGCAAAATTTACTGTTAAAATATTAGCTTAAATCTATACTTTTGTGGAATGGGTCTCTAAATGGGAATTCTCTTTTTTTGCGGCATATCATGTACAATATTCTATGAATTAATAATTCGTAATGGGGAACATTCTATTTTCTTTGAAAAATGTACTCAATACCATCATCATCACCATCTGCATCATCATCATCATCATCATCATCAACAATGTTAGAATTATAATATCAAACAACAACTAGCTTAAGGTTTTATCCATTCTAATAAAATCTAGATATAAAAAATAAATAAATGAAGATATGAAAAAAAGTTCTTGATCTTCCCTTGTTCGATAAAAATATGTGTAATGAATCAAAGTTTGTCTAAATCAACCCATATTTTGTTTTTGTTTCCGAGGAGTTAGACAAAAACTATTGCTCTACTACTAAAACATGCAACCATATGATTTAAAAGAACCAAGACCAGATAAGAGAATTTAAATGCCTCTCAACATCACAAAAATGTATAAAAGTCCTTGATCTTCAATTGGTCGATAAAAATATGTGTAATGAATCAAAGTTTGTCTAAATCAACCCATATTTTGTTTTTGTTTCCGAGGAGTTAGACAAAAACTATTGCTCTACTACTTAAACATGCAACCATATGATTTAAAAAAACCAAGACCAGATATGAGAATTTAAATGCCTCTCAACATCACAAAAATGTATAAAAGTCCTTGATCTTCAATTGGTCGATAAAAATATGTGTAATGAATCAAAGTTTGTCTAAATCAACCCATATTTGGTTTTTGTTTTCGAGGAGTTAGACAAAAACTATTGCTCTACTACTAAAACATGCAACCATATGATTTCAAAAAAACAAGACCAGATAAGAGAATTTAAATGCCTCTCAACATCACAAAAATGTATAAAAGTCCTTGATCTTCAATTGGTCGATAAAAATATGTGTAATGAATCAAAGTTTGTCTAAATCAACCCATATTTTGTTTTCGTTTTCGAGGAGTTAGACAAAAACTATTGCACTACTACTAAAACATGCAACCATATGATTTAAAAGAACCAAGACCAGATAAGAGAATTAAAATGCCTCTCAACATAACAAAAATGTATAAAAGTCCTTGATCTTCAATTGGTCGATAAAACTATGTGTAATGAATCAAAGTTTGTCTAAATCAACCCATATTTTGTTTTCGTTTTCGAGGAGTTAGACAAACACTATTGCACTACTACTAAAACATGCAACCATATGATTTAAAAGAACCAAGACCAGATAAGAGAATTAAAATGCCTCTCAACATCACAAAAATGTATATAAGTCCTTGATCTTCAATTGGTCGATAAAACTATGTGTAATGAATCAAAGTTTGTCTAAATCAACCCATATTTTGTTTTTGTTTCCGAGGAGTTATGCAAATACTCTACCATCCCATCCAATTCCAGACATATAGCACTTTCGGTTCTATTGATGATACACATTTTAAAACACGTGTTTCACCAGTGGTAAATGGAAATCAATTGTCTCATATGCAATTATTAATAAAATCAACACACTAATAAAGGAATGTTAAAACTATCGAAAAATCAATAAAATAAACGTTAGTTTTCACACTTTATTCAACCTTCGTTTACATCGTCTAGCTGGCAGACACACTTCAGTGCCGACGAGATAAGGAAGTCTCGCATAGTCTCCCTAAATCTCATCCTCCACGAGATGATAAGGGAGTTCGGACTTTACCTATGGGGAGTTGCTTATCTGTGTTTATTAGGTCTTTGCCTCGATTGAATACGTTTTCAAAAAAATCATCTGATGCACACATTTAGTTAAATTGTAACACTCTGGAGAGTGGAAAAGGTTACATCTTGATTCTGTATACGTTGCTTCAACAAAAGCTATTGAACGTGCATTATAAGCAAATTACAAATGTACACTATTTGCTTTAATGGGCTATCTTTGACAGATAAAATGATAGCACAGATCTTTAAAGTGACATTAAACTAGTTATGTTGCAGATATAAAAAACTGTAAACAGTTTATTACATAAACAATAATCTAAATTTAAATTGACCATCTGTAAGGGTAAGAGTTTGCCATGAAAGCACTGAAAGGCA
This sequence comes from Cerastoderma edule, assembly GCA_947846245.1. Taxonomy (NCBI): domain Eukaryota; kingdom Metazoa; phylum Mollusca; class Bivalvia; order Cardiida; family Cardiidae; genus Cerastoderma; species Cerastoderma edule. The sequence continues at coordinate 6,572,427 of OX401411.1, read as the reverse complement.
TGGTAGTTTGTTTCACTTTTTTAATGATAAAAAACAGATGACCAGCATTAAAGAATGGTATTTCGTTTGATTGGCAATGATTTATTAAATTACCATTCTAATGTTTGTTACATGCAGAGAACAAATTGTGAGATAAGGCCTTTTATTTTTTCACAGTTATGAGTTCAAAGCTAGATCCTGTATATTCAAACGCCAAGCAGATGGATCACTCACCATTGGCTACACCAATGCAGCCTTTGCGCTTACTGAATGTCGTGGAAAGACCCAGCAACCGGCCCAACAGTATGACACTGTGTATAAGTCTGCCGAGTTGTCTGTCCTACGCCTTGGCGGAAGTGTGAACCAGCAAAGACATGTTCTCGGTCAACTCAAGATGCAGTTTGGTAAATTCCAAGGGATGACTTTCTGTTGGCTGCTAGAAAACTCCCTAGGGTATGCTGCCTTCATTTGCCATGATATACGGAGAGAGGCCCAGTCCACCGCACCGATTAGTGTTAACAAATTCAAGCTCAAGGTATTAGATTTTATCAGTTTAAGCATTGAAATTACTGCTTGCAGTGCTTTAATAACAAAAAAGCATTCCATTGTACTAAGTAAAAGTTGATACTATGATCAAATCCTATATAGCTACACAATGCTGCTTCTAATAGAACAATGAGAGAGGGGTTTTCGTGTTCACCATCAATTCAAACATGCTTTCTTGACAACCAGATGTTTGATTTTTGATTCTTATGAGTGTGGACTGTACATTATAAATGTTTGGATGAGCAAGGAAAATGGTGTGGGAGTTCAAGCAACTTTATAACACCAGACAGTTTAAGGTACTTTTACATTGAAAAGAATCAATTGATTTCACATTACTTCTTTTGCATCAATGAATAAGTAAATCATTCAGGTACACTTGAAAGGAAGTTACTATGATGGACATTTTGACTAAGTTTTGGATGAAAAGATAAGAAAAGTAAGGGTTTCGTTCAAACTGTTTTGTTTTTAATCTAAATGCTTGTTTCAGCAATTTCTGTTATACAGTATGCTATACATGATTGTATTGTTAGTGGCTATCATGGATCAAACCTAGGTTGTGGGCCGTAAGTCCAACCGATTGCATGATATGACTTTGATTCTTGGCTAGTTATTGTTTAATTATCATTTAAGGAGTACCTGTTGATGTTTCCGGAAGGAAGGGAGGCTTTGGATATGAAAGCTGCCGAGTCAGAGAAGAAATTACCAAAGAAGAACCCAGTGTCAATCCAAACACAGAAGACTCCTACACCTTGTAAGTCTAATTTCACTAATTTTATTCAATATATTTTTACATTTATTTGTAAAGAATAAAAGGTGCATGTTTTGTTGGTCTTCTTTTAAAAGTCATGTAAAATAAGGTACTGGTATTGCTAGTCATTGTATAAATCATATATCATATCAGTTGATCAATCCCATATTTTGTTTATCCATGTCCTTTGTTGTTTTAAATGTGAAAGTGAAAAGATCCTTGCCACTTGATGTGAGAATTGTTTTTTGATAGCAAATATTGTTTCAGCACCAAGTTATACTACTCCCATGACAGAGATGGATGATGCAGCCCTATTAGATGCTGTCCATGAGATTGAATCTGTGTCATCAGCAAGCCAGCTTGAACCCCCTCTCAACAGAGAAAAACCACACACCATAACTGCTGCCTTGACATACAAAGAAGGTACATATATTAAAGTTAAAAGTAATAAAAACCTGAATAGAAAAAAATATATAAACAAATGACACAGTTGCCTTATCACAGAAAAATATAGTTTGAGCTCAATTGTGATTAAAATCTGCAAAGTGAATAAGTTTGGAATGAGTACATATTTATTTTAAAAAGAGTTAAAGGAGATCTGTGGAAATATATACATATCAAGAACTTTTTACTTAGATTCATCTGCAGCAGATGACTTAAAGATTGAGATAATAATGATAGTGTGGCAATAGCATAGACTGTTGATAATGAGTAAAAGAGAATTATCCTTTTGTCCCAAATGTTTTCAACTCCATACACAAAGAAAATGTTTTTGTAGTGGATTTATTTTTTCTCTCAGTCATCTTTTATTGTCTGCTAATACTTTCTATTTAAAGTCACAAATTTTTAATGGAGTAATAGGTATGGTTGTACATTTTTTAGAAACAATACCAATATTGATAATGTCATGATAAATGATATTTTGATTTGTATGTATGAAATTGTAAAAGCCATTTTTTTTTTTGGTTACAAACCTTGCAGTGTTTGGGTAAGTAATCAATATAACCAGAACTTAACCTATAGCATCTTTTAGATTTTCCATTTAATATGGTGGTTTGGTATATTAATATATCTTTTTATTCTCTAATAAACTTGTTTATGTTTCGGTTAAATAGGTGGAGTGGTGTTGTATTCACTGTTAACTTATTTGCAAATATTTTATCCCTCCCTCCCTCCCTCCCTCCCTCCCTCCCTCCCTCCCTCCCTCCCTCCCTCCCTCCCTCCCTCCTCTCCCTCCCTCCCTCCCTCCCTCCCTCCCTCCCTCCCTCCCTCCCTCCTCCCTCCCTCCCTCCCTCCCTCCCTCCCTCCCTCCCTCCCTCCCTCCCTCCCTCCCTCCCTCCCTCCCTCCTCCCTCCCTCCTCCCTCCCTCCCTCCCTCCCTCCCTCCCTCCCTCCCTCCCTCCCTCCCTCCCTCCCTCCCTCTCTCCCTCCCTCCCTGCATAGAACATTAAGTGGTGCATCTATTTCTGCTTATTAAATGTTTTAAGAAAATTTCTCTCTTGAATTTTTCCTATCTTGGTTATGCATATCTAGCTTTTGATTCTTACAATTAGCAAAATGGATTGTCATTTGGATTTTTTTCATTGAATTCTGTTATACATATATATAATTGCTATTTTGTTTACAGAACACCCCATGCTGGAGGGATGGAAAAGTAGCATCCCAGACGTGGACCAGGCTTGGATTAGTAAGGCAATTTTTACCTATAACCAACAGGGAAAGCCAGCCCTCAATGACAGCAAAATAAACTGTCTCTGGTTTCATCCCCCTCAGCCTGCCTTATCTGTCACACAGGTGCCCCGATTGGAGAAATACTTTGGTCACCGCCTCCTCCTCTGGATGCCACGCAGATTATGGCGTGTAAAGCTGTATTGTCCAAAGTCTACGTGCTTTAAGAAGGGTTTGACATCTGCAGGCGTTCACAAAACTGTTAGAAAGGTTGTGGATGTGCAAGATTATTATCTTGTAGCAACCGAGACATTGGAGTGCCGCAGCTGTAAAGGAAAGGTTGCGGGATGGAGTGGGGTCATCTTGCGCCAGCTAGATGTTGGGTCACCGTCTTCAGTTTCCTGTGCTGCTTACATACAGGTAGTTGCAAGTCGAAAAACCTTGATTCATTGGAAAAGAATGTATATTGGTTATTATTGAATGGCAAATATAAATCTGTGAATAAAAATTCATTGTTTACAAACTACAGACAAAATATATTTAAACAAACATGACATAACCTTTTTAGCTTTGAGGGATTTTCAATATAATAAAGATCTTGATTTGATTAATTTATCTGTTTCAACAATTATTTTTTCCAAAGTCAACAAAAAGTTTTTAAAACTAAATAGAATTTGAACCCAACCAAGAACCTCCTAAGAAATTGTTGAGCTGTCATACTGCAATTGGATTAACCTATTCTATTTCAGATCATTCAATGTGTTTTAAAGTGATATTGCACAATTTAAGTTAATTTCATTAGGATGAAAAGGAGTATTTAAAAGATAGGAGTCAAATATCCCTATTAATACTTGAATATTCATAAGTTGTTTGTATTACAGGTTTGCTTGTGATATCAGTGTGGTGAGGTTCCTCAGGCAGCGCTCACTTGGAAATGGAGCAACTCAACTCCAGAAGCAGTTGATTGAACAGCATGGAGAGGCCTACATTTCCCAAGTTACCAGCTACCTTACCCAATGTAAGGGTGTTCTTTCAGCAGTCAAAAGTGGACTTACACAGCCGCCAACTATTAACCATCCACCAGAACAAATACCAGTACCTAAGTTACCCTGGTTCCTGAAAGTATACTGCATTGATGTCATGCAGCGGGTGGATGAGGTCAAAGCAGCCATAACATCAACTTTTGGCAGAGTTCTGAAGTTGGATTCAACTAAAAAGGTAAATAACACTAATTACAACAACCTATATTTAATGACTTACAGGACTGTTTGAATAGTCATACTTTTTACATGTTACATTAACACTTATAGGCCATTACAGTAGAGTGACAACAGTCTCCCCTGAATGATAGATTCTTCGTTTTGTTTTGGCATTGTAATATACCCACTCTTAATTCAGTGTGAAAACAAATGTGATAAGTCATGCAAATGTGATAGCAAGTCAGATGTAAAAATTGATATTGCGTTGTGGAAATTCTATCACCAGGGGGTGAGCTTATACATGTATGTATGTTTCAAAGCTGGAAACCTCTGTAGTGTAAAGCAACACGCTTTTCTGCAATATGAAAAGAGATCCTGGGCAAGTCCTGGTGGAGGAATCAGTCTTTGATATTCTTCATGCATGTTACAGCATATAACGAATCTTACATTCCTGTAGGTCTTTTCCTTGATTTTCCCCATGTGGGAAAACTGTCAACCCATTTTACATAAAGATTATCAATTGATAAAATTACCTTTTGTTTGTTATCAACACACTCAAGTTATGTCACAAATATGTGACACAGATCAAGTAGTGTTGTGATCCTCAAACCTTTGACACATTCAGGAATGATATTGATTCTCTTGCAACTCTTGTTACCATTTCCTATAAAAAAAAGAAATTCACATGTTTTATAACTGTTTGGGTATTTTAATAAGTAACACATTCATTTGTAAATATATGAAAATGTTGAATAATGTATGAATGCACCTTGGTCCTGATAATGCGCAAAGACGTGTTCACTCTTCTCGATTATTTCTTACGCGTTAACCCTTTACCAAACGCCAAATTTTTGACTATCCCAAATTGAAAGGGTTTGCAGACGACAAAATGTGATGAAATTGAAAAATAATCTTCTGATAGGGCAGAAAACATTGTGGGTAAAGGAAAAGTTATTTATCAGGAGCAATTTCTCCCTTTTCCCACAATGTTTTCTAAAGTCGTCTGCAATACAGAGATAAAACGTGGTTATTGTTTGGGAAAGGGTGAACCGAATCAAATTTGTGCATTAATCCATGACCTTCACATAAGTACAATAACATATCCTCTCTATAAACTGCAAAACATAGACAGATATGCTCACATGATGATAAGAGGTTATATTTCTTAATTCTAATATGGTAAAATAACTGTCCTATCATCTGTGGAAACCAATAGAACTTTTTTTACATAGATACTTGTCCAATTAAAAATGTATTTGTTTCAGGTTGTCAAGAAGTTAGCCGGACACAGCCATGGTACAGCCACATGGGCAACAGATATAGGTAATGAGCATGGTCAGGTGCTCAACTGTGTCCTGACAACTACAGAGGGGTTTGGACTGGAGCCTTTGGCAGAAGGTCTCATCAATAGGTACAAGACTGCCAAGGTTGAGCCACCAGTCCTGATGTATGTGGACAGAGGCTGCTGTAATGACAGCCAATTGAAAAGAATGTTTGGAGCCTGGCCGGAAATGACCATTCAACTAGATATATGGCATTTCATGCGACGTATTGCCTCATGCTGCACCACCGAAGCACACCAGCTGTACGGTATTTTCATGGGACACCTTGCTAGGTGTATTTATGAGGTGTGTGGAGAAGACCTCCAAACCCTGATTGAGGCGAAAAGATCTCAACTTCTTCTACACCACCTTGAAAATCTTTCCAACACAGATGTTTTGGAGCATATTTCAAAGAAGGAACTTTCAAAACACTGTCGGCGCCGAACACGTGGTGTAGAGGAGACCGAGATGATGATTACAGACCTCCTGGCTGCCTTCACTGGACCTGAAGGTTTGGATACCCTTGGAACTCCCCTGCTCCAAAACGACAAGGTGTGGGCTGAGTGGGAATCCCAGAGGAAACATGTCCCCTGTATCCAGGACCCTGAAGGAATTCCTCTCTACACCGAGACAGGATCAGTGTTAAAGGGCAACATATCAGTGCCAACTTATCGCTGCTCACGAGGTTCCACGAGTCTAGAGTCTTTCCATCTTCATTTGAACAGATTTATTCCAGGTATAAACACCCATCAGATCTTGATTTTTACAATTAATATACAGAGGATTTGAGACATTTTTCTGATATTAGTGAAATTACCTTTTTCAGCTCTTTTCTTCATTGACTTAAGTTCAATATAGTTCATGTGATAATTTAATTACTAGGTTGGGGAATGATATATTTCACTATTCTACCATACTCTTTTCACTCGACCTGAATAGGTGCACTAACTGCTCTGATAAAAATCAAGATATCATTTAAAACATCTTTTTATTCCAATACCAAAATACTATTGTAGAGAAAATCAACTGTTGCAACTCAATCAATTAATATACATCATCACATAGAAATATTTTGATGCAGGTTACATTTTTCTGCTTGCTTTCACATTAACCAAAGCACAGACAGATAGCATTTATTCTGAGTATTGGTCATAGGCAGGATAAGGTTGTGACTAATGATAACTAGATACATTTATCTACATATATTTGTAATGCACTTCTCACAATATTAAACTATTAACTACTTAGAAACAAACATGCTTTGAATCACTGATGAAAGGAGAACCTATTTGTTCAAACAATTTTTTCATGATTAATTCCTCCTTTTGCTACAATGATTGGTACAGCAGATCTGGGAAATTATCTAGGTTTGATTCTTTAATGTTTAAAGTAAATACTTGCAATGACAATATTCATAATTGTCATGTTTCATCTTTTCTCCAAGTATTTATAAAGTCACCTAAATAAGTTTTCTCAATAAATATAAGAGTTTATCACAAAAATAATAAATGCAAAAGTAATTACCCTTTTCACTTTTTTAGGAACAAGTGCAAGTGACATGCACTTTCAGGCTTATCTCCTTGATGGATTGGTGAGATGGAATGCGGACAGAGAGAATGCTGCTCGTAAGGTATCTTCAGAAGTTGGACGGTCTTACAGTGGTCTACTGCGCACAGCATGTAATGATCTTAGCAAGGAGATTCTTGGGGAGAATCTTGTTAAAAACTACATTGCCCCAATGAAATACACAGGTAATTGATTATAATGCCCTGTCATTTTTATCAGAGTCACTGTTACAATTTAAAGAGACTAACCCAGAGATTTGTGGTTTGGGAGTAATACACATGCTGAAACGCTTTGACTTCTTTAACCCTTTACCAAACACCAAACTTTTAACTGTCCCAAATTGAAATAGTTTGCAGACAACATTTCAAAATGTGATGAAATTGGAAAGTAATCTTCCGATACAGTAAGAAACATTGTAGGAAAAGGAGAAATTGTTCGTTACGAGCATTTTCTCCTTTTTCCACAGTGTTTTCCAGTGTCGTCTGCAACAAAGTGCTTAAATGTTGCTATTGTTTGGTAATGGGTTAAAGAAGGTGTGGTGAACCTTAGCGCCTGTTAGATTCTATGGGAAAGCTGGTTTATAAATAGTCGCAGGAATTAATTCTTGTTCTACCTCGAAGACCCATTTGCGGTGGTATCTAAAATAAAAGCACCTTTTATTCTGAGTTGAGCTTGTTGTTTACGCAATAAACCCATTTAACGGTTTGCAATATCTGAAATACAAATGAACTATATAGTCTTATGATAATTTAAAAATCTATCTTGTCATTTCCTCAGTAGAGGACAATTTTTGTTAAAAAGTTAAAATCACATTAAAAATATAGTTGCCAAAATTCTCCTTAGTTTCCCTTTGCTATGAAACAATTTGTTGTTAACCGTTATCTCTCAAAGCATATGATTATACTATTTATCAAAACTCTAAATAGCAAAACTTGTGCAAAAGCATCATGTTCATTTGACTTCCAAATGTTAAAAGAGGGTTGTTTTATGTCCTTACAAAAGTTCTATCCTTGCTGCTTTTTGTTAAAATGAAAATATTGTTAGGTTTTAAATTGTTTTTCAGGAGATGGAGGGGTGGAGTACTTGTACAACCAGACCGGACAGGTACTTCCAAGATCTCTCCACTATAGATCCAGATGGGGAGCATGCAGCTGCTTTAGAAGCAGTTGATGATACTGTTGTTGAGGAGGAAGAGGGAGATGAGGGTTTTGAGGAAATTGACGATCTTGTTGACTTCACCATCCCGCATGTTGGTGTTATCGAGACAGTGAAAGCACCATCATCCAATATCGCTAGGGCCTCAGTAACAAAGCCGACTCCACTACCATCACCATCCGAAGAACCAACACAAAGCAGCGAGCACGAGGTATTTGTTTATTGAGTTCCCTCTCTCTCTCTACTGTCTCTGTCCCTCTCTGTCCCTCTCTCTCTCTCTCCCTCCCTCCCTCTCTATCTCTGTCTGTCTGTCTGTCTCTCTCTCTCTCTCTCTCTCTCTCTCTCTCTCTCTCTATGTGTATCTCTGTCTGTCTCTGTCTCTCTCTGTCTGTCTGTCTGTCTGTCTGTCTGTCTGTCTGTCTCTCTGTCTCTGTCTCTCTCTGTCTCTCTCTCTCTCTCTCTCTCTCTCGCACACTCTCCTCTAGCTCGTAGGCGTAGGTTGGTGTGTGTCTCTCCTTCAGTCTGTCACTCTTCTTTCTCTTTCGTTATTCATTAACTCACCTACCACCCTTCACACCCTTATTGACACTTAATATCTACAGTCTCGTTCATACACTATTACACTTTATTAATTGCAGGAAACTGTTGGACCTGATAATGTGGCAGGATTTGAAAAGGTAGATGCTCTAGCAGCGTATCTATTCAACCTGCGTGAACAGACAGCACCACTGAATAATGCCACGGCAGAAAATATCATCAGGCTCTGGAATGACCTTACACCCTTCGATAAACAGCCAGCCAAACTTTCCCCAAGGTCAAAGTCAAAACAGTTGCAAGGACGATTCAAATCATCGAAGGGTTCGTCAGTAGTCCCCGGCCTTGAGAGCACAAAAAGGTAATTGACTAGTGTACTCCTGCAATATGAAAAAGGAAAAGGGAAGAATATGAGAGGCTATTAATCACCAAGTCAAAATCAATGCCATGAGTTATCCCTTTATACAAGAGAGCTTTAAACGGGTTTATGGTGAAAGTAGTCCAAAGTAATGTCTCTTTGAACAAAATAAATACATAGAATTAGACTTAAAGTGTTTGGTTTTAAAGTGACTATCTGACATAATGGGTTCTGTCTGTAAAATATGTTATGAAAGAAGATGATTAAAACTATCCTTATCGCTTCATAAATAGCCATTACCAGTTTCTTCACTTAAAAGGGACACATGCTGTTAACCTGGGTTTTTATTGATAGAAAAGATAATTTAAAACAAGTCATGGGATTGCTTTCTGACAGGCCTTACTAATGCCACATGTTTAGAATTTATTCAAAAACTCATTTCAAGATGCTCTTACTCACTTCAATGATTCATAAGGAAGGAAGAAATAGAATGATTGATCATTATTTACAACACTTTACAATATCTGCAAGACATCTATGCTTTACGTTCACTGCTTGAAAAATCTTGTTTTGTGTATCCTTATACCCCTGTGTTAAAATTTAAGTACAATACATTTCAATTGATAAAGATAAAAAGCTCAATCTATGAGAAAGTCATTTCAATGTTCTCAGCTGAAGCTATTTTAATGTAATGTATTATTTTATGATTTTTAGTTTAACAATATTTAATAAATCTTGAATTTCCAAACACAAATTCTAAAAGATATCATTCTTAAACAGGAGTTTTCTAGGTCTTGGATCTGGTCCAGCCCAATGGCCTAATGCCAATAGATATATGGAGGCTGTTTTGGATAAGCTGTGTGTTGAACATCCAGCACCAGTCCGACAGGAAGGGAAGGTCATACTGCGTTTCACCCTTGTTTCAAGAGCCTACCGGAACATTCGTGACAGAGTGGTAGCCAACGCCAGAATAATGGCTCATACTAATATTCAGTTATTAGAGATGAACAACACCACTCTGTCACAGTGGTTCAACAAAAAAGAAAAGGCAAAGGATCAGAAAATGCTTGAACAAGGAATGTTGACACCAGCTCCAGCTTTGGCATCAAAACAACCCTCAACCTTCCTGCAGCCAATTCAAACACCAGTAGTTAGTGTTGTCCCTCAAGAACAACGCCATGTGTTTCTGCTGCCAAAAGACACAGCTGGACAGGCAATGCTTGGTAGGAAAGGCACCCTTCAACCTGTCCTTCCTCAAGCTCATTTTTCTAAAGTTGACACAATTGTTACTTCTCCTCATAGCAAGGAACCCGAAAATCTCCCGAGATCAACCTGTGTTATCGAAGGCAAAGGGAGCGGGAGGAGTTAACGAGCATAGTGCCAACAAAGAGGTACAAGAGGGAAGTTTCTAGCATGAAATGCAAGAAATGTAATAAAGAAAGGACAGGGACCCACAAACAGTATTATGGGAGTTGGTTTTGTCCTACAACATCAATTATAACATTTGATGAGTGGCTCAAAAACATTAAAGCATCAAGGAAAATTAAAAAGAAGAGCCATTAAATATCTCTGGGACTTATTATTGTTTCCTATACAATAGGATAAACTTACTATATAGATTGGATAATTATTGTTACCTTCATAAAAGGATAGACTTGCTATATAGTACTGTGTTCCTTTACAATGAATGAATGAATGGTGTTTTAAGGCGCATAGACAGCTAAGGTCATTTAGCGTGCATTATGTTGATGTGGATGAATGTATATTGAATCATTCAAAGGTTAAAATGTATTCTGTGTTTCCTATATCAGAGGACAGACTTGCTATATGGAGTGGATAATTATTCTGTTTCCTATACAATGAATGAATGAATGGTGTTTTAAGGCGCATAGACAGCTAAGGTCATTTAGCGTGCATTATGTTGATGTGGATGAACTGTCAACATATATTGAATTATTCAAAGGTTAAAATGTATTCGGTGTTTCCTATATCAGACTTGCTATTTAAAGTGGATAATTATTCCGTTTTCTTTACAAGAGGACAGAGTTGCTATATAGAGTGGATACTTATTGTGTTTTCTCTCCAAGAGGACAGACATGCTATATGGAGTGGATAATTATTGTGTTTTCTTTACGAGAGGACAGACTTGCTATATGGAGTTGATAATTATTGTGTTTTCTTAACAAGAGGACAGACTTGCTATATAAAATGGATACTTACTGTGTTTTCTTAACAAGAGGACAGACTTGCTATATAGAGTGGATAACAATTGTGTTTTCTTTTCAAAAGGACAGACTTGCTATATGGAGTGAATAATTATTGTGTTTTCTTAACCAAGAGGACAAACTTGCTATATAGAGAGGATACTTATTGTGTTTTCTTTACAAGAGGACAGACTTGCTATATAAAGTGGATACATGTACTTATTGTGTTTTCTTTACAAGAGGACAGACTTGCTATATAAAGTGGATACATGTACTTATTGTGTTTCCTTTACAAGAGGACATACTTGCTATATAAAGTGGATAATTATTGTGTTTTCTTTACAAGAGGACAGACTTGCTATATGGAGTGGATAATTATTGTGTTTTCTCTACAAGAGGACAGACTTGCTATATAAAGTGGATAATTATTGTGTTTCCTTTACAAGAGGACATACTTGCTATATAAAGTGGATAATTATTGTGTTTTCTTTACAAGAGGACATACTTGCTATATAGAGAGGATACTTATTGTGTTTCCTTTACAAGAGGACAGACTTGCTATATGGAGTGGATAATTATTGTGTTTTCTTTACAAGAGGACAGACTTGCTGTATAGAGTGGATACTTATTATGTTTCCTTTACAAGAGGACATACCTGCTATATAGAGTGGATAATTATTGTGTTTTCTTTACAAGAGGACAGACTTGCTATATGGAGTTGATACTTATTGTGTTTCCTTTACAAGAGGACATACTTGCTATATAAAGTGGATAATTATTGTGTTTTCTTTACAAGAGGACAGACTTGCTATATAAAGTGGATACTTATTGTGTTTCCTTTACAAGAGGACATACTTGCTATATAAAGTGGATAATTATTGTGTTTTCTTTACAAGAGAACATACTTGCTATATAGAGAGGATACTTATTGTGTTTCCTTTACAAGAGGACAGACTTGCTATATGGAGTGGATAATTATTGTGTTTTCTTTACAAGAGGACATACTTGCTATATGGAGTGGATACTTATTATGTTTCCTTTACAAGAGGACATACTTGCTATATAGAGTGGATATTTATTGTGTTTGCTTTACAAGAGGACAGACTTGCTTTATAAAGTGGATACTTATTGTGTTTCCTTTACAAGAGGACATACTTGCTATATAAAGTGGATAATTATTGTGTTTTCTTTACAAGAGGACAGACTTGCTATATAGAGTGGATATAAGAGGACAGACTTACTTTATAAAGTGGATACTTATTGCGTTTTCTATACAGGAGGACAGACTTGCTATACGGAGTGGATAATTATTGTGTTTTCTTAACAAGAGGACAGACTTGCTATATAGAGTTGATATAAGAGGGCAGACTTGCTATATAGAGTTGATATTGTGTTTTCTATACAAGAGGACAGACTTGCTATATAGAGTGTATAATCATTGTGTTTTCTAAACAAGAGGACAAACTTGCTTAATTGAGTGGATAATTATTGTGTTTTCTTTACAAGAGGACAGACTTGCTATATAGAGTGGATATAAGAGGACAGAATTGCTATATAGAGTGGATATAAGAGGACAGACTTGCTATATATATAGTGGATAATTATTGTGTTTTCTAAACAAGAGAACAGACTTGCTATATAAAATGGATAATTATTACATTTTCCCCAAGAAGAGTATACAATTGAAATACTTAAAAATGTTAACACCTGAATTATTGCATTATACACTCTCCTAATGCTGCCTACATTTAATTAGTATTTCTATTTAAATATAGAAGGTCCCAAGCCCTTGAAAAAGCAGAGGGGGGGAGTTTATAATTTAATTCAAGTTTGTATAGGATGGCTTTCAAAGCTGGGAACCTCTGTAGTGTAAAGCAACACGCTTTTCTGCAATATGAAAAGAGATCCTGGTGCAAGTCCTGGTGGAGGAATCAGTATTTGAAATCTTCCATGCATGTTACAACATAAAATTAATATTTGATGCAAAGCACGCTCTTGTAGGTGTTAGATCTGTGTAATATACTATCAAGTATCCAGTGGTTCAATTTATTAGTTCCTTGTAAATAGAATCTTTATTTCGGATGAATACCGAATATTACACCGTAGTATCTTTCGAGAAGTTTGTATTTGCTTTGAGTCACGTAAGAAAAGACGAAGGTTCAGCTAGAAGCAATTTTCTCTTATGCAACAAGAATCTGATAATTCTGATAATTCTTTCCCCTTGAAAAAAACATAGTAGTTTATCTTTTCAGCTTGCAGCATCATCATCTAAAGTGTGATAGAAAATATTGGAAAAAAATCCTTGCCCCAACAGAATGCAAATTATGCTTATAAGTGGTTGCTGAAACCCCTCACTATAACACACTAAGTGCAGAATTCTTAACATGTATCAGTTGAAAACAGGATAAAATGATCAATATGACCATTAATAGTCATGGATGAATTCTCAATTTAATCTATAAAACAAAAGAGCCTGCTATGCATAATACATTCATTATTATACAGTTTCCCGGTTTTTATTCTCCATAAGGTACCGGTAGATCCCGGATTGCGTGTACCGGTCTTTTTCTTCTTTTTTTTTTGGAACGCGGCACAGAAAAGATTGAGTTGGGAGCTAAGCAGCGCAACCTACCTAATCTTCTCTGTATCGTTCCAATTTTAGCATGTAGACTTACTGTCGAAGCGTGTTCATTTATCAAAGGGAAACGTCTTTTCAAATACTATATCTCAATGTTAAGAAATAGCATATCTGGATGCAGAATTAGGATACACTTGTAAGGAGATAGTTGCTTTTTAATTGCGAAATATCGCTCTAGTATGAAACAACAAAATAGTTCTCGGAATCATACGACATAGACCACAGACCTAATAAACATTGTTTCGACTATGAGGTATGCATATACTCGTCTATACTGAAATATAAAGGTAGTAAATCTTATGTTTGAGAATTTTCTATTATTGTCATTTTTTTGGTAAACTAAAGAATCCAGCGAACTATAAGTCAATGGAATCGTTAACGAACCAGAACGCTTACCCTCTTTCACATGACAGTATTTTGGATATAAATAGCAAAATAATTTGCAATATCCATATGTGAAGAGTTAACAAGATACATATATCGTGACAAAGAAGTATTTGTGCAGTCAAAGTCCCAAGTGTTCGTCGGTAGGTGAATTGCCACAAAGTCAATGATAGGGAAATGGTTTAACAAATTCGCGTATCAATATGCGATTATTTGGGTCTATTAGAACTTATAGAAACAACAATTAACAATTATCGAGTAGGAAATAAAACAGGACAACACTTTATTTAGATATTTCGTAAAAAACATTGTAGGCCTACAATATATCAAAGAGATTGCTAGATACGAGCAGTTCCATTTTTATCACAGTTGCTTTCTTATATTTGTTTATGTTACATCAAATAAAAACACATATGTCGTTATGTATAGGTCATCCTCAGGTACTTGCGTGTTGCATGATATAAAAACATGTATGTGGTATATAGTATATATGTTATTGATCTCATAACTAAAGGATGCCGTCCGGGATCGACTGACTCGGACAAGGAAGCCCTGGTCTAGCAATGAACATGAAATGCAGTAACCTAAATTTCACTATTAAGCTGATTTTGAACGTGATTACCCTTTGCAATTTTGATAAGCCTAATCTTTAATACATAAAAAAGAAGGAGTTTCCTAGCGACACTTCGAAATAATATAGGCCTTGAATTAAAATATTTTTCATTCAACCCTTGCAAAGGGGTGGATGGAAATAACAGCATTATCTTCTTCCTTCATGCTTTCGAAACTTGGTTTTATCGGACCCGAAAGAATTTAAGGCAAATGGTAACAAAGGAGACACAGGTCTATAACATTCAAAATCAAATTTTTATACGTGACCTATCAAGAACGAAAATGAATTTATGTTGATTAAAGGGGGATAACTTGTAAACGCAACGGTAGCCAATCAGTAAAGTATAAATTCGAGTTATCTCTCTTTGACCATAACTTTTGACCATTATGAGGGAAAAAAACGTCATTCTTACTTTCAGGTGAACTTTTATAAAAAAATGTCTTAATGCAAATTGATTTAAACCTAATGATTACTGAATAAGTATTTAAATCTCGAATGACAGTCTGTTTTTGGTAAGAGTAAAGAACCAAAACTAAAAACTGGGCCTCGTTATACGGTAAATCCATTTCCGTCTAGATGATAAACTGCATGGTTGAATGTCAAAATGAGAGAACATTTTTGCAAATATTCACATCTTGCCGATATTAGTAGGTTAGAGCCCAAGAATTGGATGGAATATTGAATATTTTCTGAATATCTGTTTCTGCTAAAAATTGAAAGCAATTTTCTCCTAGTTATTCCTTTACGTATTCGATTCTGAAAATAAAAGAAATGCTGAAAAATCAAATTTCTCTCTTTTTAGAAAAAATATGGAACGCTTCACGAATTTGCGTGTCATCCTTGCGCAGGGGCCATGCTAATCTTCTCTGTATCGTTCCAATTTTAGTATATGTACAGCCGAAGCGTGTACATGTATAATGCGGGAAACATCTTTTTATATACACCATCTTACCTTATAAACAGGTGCACCAGGTTGTCATATTTACATACATTTTTAAGGGAGATAACGTGGTTGTATATAACATTATTCCTTTAAACCATTCTTTTAAACTTACAAATAAATGTCTTCCACAAATATAGTTTAAAAAAAAGAAGCAGTTTCAAAATATTATTTTAAAAGTATTTGAAACATCTCCTTTAAGTTACTAAATAGCAAAAACGTGGAAAATATATCAATTAAGTCGTTAACGAATCAGTGCGCTTACCCTCTTTCACGTGACAGTGTTTGAAATATAAATAGAATCGTCGATATTGAGAAATCGTGATGGGGTAAAACGATAAAGATCGTGACGATATTCGGTCCATTCCACAAACATAAAATGTGTTTTATAAGATATCGACAATATGCTTTAAATATTTTGAACTTCTCAAATTAAAAATAAATATCTGTTAACCGGATTCACCTAAGTTGGAGCCGTACGTCGGTGCATGTAGGCCTAGATCTTAATATTGAAGAAATGGATCGGTCCTTACAGAAAAATATACCAATTTGTTGGTAAAGGAGAAACTATATATATGGTCGGTATCTTTTGCATCCCTGTTTTTATATGGAGTTTGTTTTGACGTAAAATCTTTGTTAAGCTACCATTCAGGAATTTCAGGAACAGCGTCTTTCCACTTGAATGATGACTCAGCAATTTCTGGTTGGCGTTTGACCCGAACATCTTAAAATAGAAAATTACAAGTCTAAAAATAGAATACCCCCTCCGACTTTACAAACGTTTGGCGAAACCTATCCCTTTGGCTTGTAATTAAAAGCTTTCGCCAGCCCACCTTTGAAATGAAAGTTATTTGACAATAAGAATAACCCGATCTTTCAAATGTGAATTTGTGACTGTTCCAAAGTGGAATCGACAGCAGACGAGAAAAATAGCTAGAGATGGGTACATGTTACATATGGACTCATTTTAGGGACCATTTTATTAAAGTGTTAAATTGTTCATAAGGAACCAGAGACATAGATAACATCTTCAATATCTGTTATCTATGTCTCTGTAAGGAACATTTCACCATGTTTGCACAGTAGTTTTAGAACACTTCTACAGCCGATGTACCAATGGACATTGGGAAGTAACGGATTTTGACAAAAGGAGAAGCAAGAGGGTATGGTACAAACCTTTTCCCGCATTCATGTCCCCTTTCTTCCTATGGAACTTAAACTCGGATGATCCAAGCTGAAACTGTAATAGAACACAATATCTACGCCTGTATCATTGGAACATGACAAGATCAGCTCTGTGGAGTGAAATAAATACCGTGAATCAGGATTCTAGTGAATCTGCCGCACTCTAATTCCATTTATTTCATAACTTATAGAACCATTTTTTCTTTTCTTTTTTTTTTTTTTTTTTTTTTTTTTTGCAGTAGAGAAGACGATACGGACAACAACATCACTTATGACACAACATTTACGATTGGTAGGCTGTAAAATCAATCATAAGAACTCAATTTTTATTGTGACAAAAGAAAATGAAAATGGTGGTAATGGCGGACATATTTTTCCTTGTTGAGACGTCGATTTTCTGCTTTTCGTTCATAAGTACCAGAAGCGCTGCGTAAAATAGTAGTTTATGCTTGTGAAACGGTGGAGTTGTACATAGTGCATTACTTCAGGAGTTCTATTGTCCAAAATAAAGCAAATAATTCGTTTAAAAACGGAGTTACAACCGATCAGTGAAAACATTGTGGTTTATTGATCAGTTGGAATCTCTAAATAGATGGAGAGATGTCGTCCGTTGAATAGTCTTCTGGTTTGCATACATGTTCTAGAACCGTTGCGCCATCATAGAAATTGATTGAATAATGAGGTAGGCAGCTATCAACAGTATCTTTTTTCAAACGTGAATCCGACACATGCAGTTCCAAATAAAGGTAATTTTACTTACTCTGTTGTGACTTTGCTAACCCTTTCCCAAACAACAAATTTTCGACTGTCCCAAATTGAAAGAGCTTGCAGACAACGTTTCAAAATGTGATGAAATTGAACAATAACATTACAATAGAGCAAAAAACATTGTGGGAAAAGGAAAAATGCTCGTCAAGAAAACCCTCAATGTTTTCTAAAGTCGTCTGCAACAAAGTGGTCAAATGTCGTTATTGTTTGGGAAAGTGCTAAGGAAGGCCAGCCAAACGTCAGCCATATGGCATTACGTACGATGCCGTAACCTCTTTACAACATGAAACTCTGAGGGCTGTTGGCTCCGCACGTGATCCGTAATACATATTCATGTTGTCTGAATAATTCTGTCTGGGAAAGAAAAGTGATTTCATTTAAATCTACTTGTTCACAGATGTAAGGAAACTTGACATTACATGTTCACTTCCTTAAAAACCGAAAAGCAGCTCATCTGTTTGAGATTAAACAAAAGTATTTCTCTGTATTCCAATAAATCTCAAACCGAGAGCTGTCAAACGAGCTCTACGCAAATGCAAGGCTGGCAAAATCAATTGTCCATACTGCCCAGCTTGTCCAAAAGCCTAACCGACAAGTGAATTTTCACTGAAATTTACTTTATAACCTTCATACGGACAAGTGTAGACAAAAAAATGACATTTACGGACAAGTAAATCAAAGTCAGATTTCACCACCCCTAACAATCGGGAAATAATTTGGTAAAGGGCAATATATCCAGTCATTTAGACTGCCCTTTAAAACCTATTGAGTAAACAGTACGTTATATTATTTTGACAATTACCAAGATTTTGTTATCATCCAAGTACCAGGATTCTTTTGTAACGGTTTCATCAAGTTTAACTAACTTGATTATCAAAATTAGAGATGCTGAAGATTAACTATAATGCGTCAAAATACCAATAAAACAAAATCGCTCACTCAGTATATTGCACCAAAATATGATTGAACAAAGCAACTTACTCTATATCCGTGTATTGTCCGTTCCTATACCACTTTTTATCAAACAAGCCATGTAACGCTTAAATATCTTTATTCCTTTGAAGCCTTTCATAAGTTACTAACAATGATTCGCGACGCTTTTCTGCATCAAAACATCATTTAAACGTTACAAAAGCACTTACTTAAAGCCTATGTATCAATAATTCCTACATCTTACCCTGCCGAGGTGAACTTGCGATATCAAATGTCCCTCGAATACACAAGTCCATCATCAACATATGTCACATGATCGGGCCGATTAGCGGGAGTATTCTATAAGGCGGCGAGTTGGAGGTGGTGTGTGTATTTGTTCCAACCAATTAATTGACCTATTTACATACACTGACCAAGAACTGTTAAATACATACACCTTACTCCATTGACCCTTATATAGTTCAGCCTGGAACCGATTTCATGCTTATGCAAACAGGTAATATCCATGCCAGCCGCCAAGTAAATTTGCGGCTGGCCTTGGTCTAACCTGTTTGCTTCTCTGAGCATCTTTCTTCAACAAAATTAAGCAGATCTATATTTAAGGTTTGGGAAAGCAGACGACACACATATATTTTCTAAGAAAGTTACCCACTGATGGTTAATACATCACTTTGCTGCATCTACTGTCGAAGGGTCAAGAAACAAATGTGACAAAAGAATAAGCTGTTCCTCATTAGCGATTTACACTTTTGTCTCTATGGTTTTAAGGCAAATGAAATGTATTTGTTCTTCCTACTATTGCCATCTTATGTTGCTTTGAACAGATCTATGTCTCTGCTTTGAATATTGGGGCTATGGGTTTACCATTCTGACCATCCACTCTTATCCCATTCAATCACACGGAATCTTATGAAAGGACCAAATTCAAAGCAATGACAGATTACAACTATTAACATAAATATATTCTCAATGGTGTGGGTAGAAACCACTGTGGCAAAAATGATATATAACTTTTTAAAGAGCAACTTCTTTTCAGTACAATTGGTTTCCTCAGAGAAAAGACATCGTGTGTCATGAATCTTTCAATTTGTTTGTTAGAGTATTTATGGTGAAGTGAAGGATCAATGCAGTGCAAATAAACACGTGTCAGTGTAAGTCTTTTATCTCCCGAACGTAAGTATGTAACACCATCAACATCATCTTAACCCATTACCAAACAATAACTACATTTGATCACTTTGTTGCAGACGACTATGGAACACATTGTGGAAAAAGGAGAAATTGATTGTAACGAGCAATTTTTCGTTTTCCCACAAATTCGTCTGCCCGATCAGAAGATTATTTTCAAATGTCACCACATTTTGAAATGTCGTCTGCAAACTCTTTCAATTTAGGACAGTTGAACATTAAGCGTTTGGTAATGGGTTAACGCAATCCCCCGCATCCACTTGTCACAAGTACCAAGTCTGTCAGAAAGTAACAGCAGACAAACCATTGAGGCAAAGGAACAATTTGGTCTTGCACCAATAGTTTCAGTGTTCCAATCGTGCACAGAATCTAAGTTGGTAGAACTTGTGACCAAACCCTTTTGCGTAAATATTCATTAGCTTGAAAGAATATACATGTTTCTTTTGTAAAGAGTTATGGCAATAAAGTATGTTTAATCTATAACTATAATTATAATTATATTTTATTGCATTATAAACATAACATGTTATATGGCAATACAAAATTGTACATGACAAAAATAAACATGGATCAGCAGAAGAGCTCATGATGTTAAAGAGCTTATTCAAACACATAGATAAAAAGATATAGATTGATAATTTATTATGGTAAAAATGCTTCATGCCCACAAGTACAGGCATATATCATTTAAATTACAAAAACAAGTCAATAGCAAGGTAGGCCAAATATAACATATTCTTAGTCGTTCATTGCTAAGAAAGTAGAAAGTATTTGAAGCTTTCCTGTTGTGAGATACATTATTTCATCTCATATAAGATAAAGATTTGTTTACAGTTTTCAAAGAACAAAAGAGGTACCAACAAAAACAACCATGTATATACACATTAACATGTGAACAACATATTAACAAGGAAGACTACTCTGTTGTAAAGAACCCCGATATAAGAAAAAAATGTTATCTACACTTTATTCTTTGTTGTTTGTTTGGGCTTTAACGTTGATTTCAACTGTTTATTAGAATACATCACTGTAAGACATCATACTCTCATCTTCGTGAATAAGTTAGTTGCAGATTGGTGTAATGTATTGATCCAGATTACATTTAGACAAGCAACATTTACCTCCTGGTTATGGGCCAGTCTAAATTGATCTCGAGTCACATTTCAGTAGTTTAAAATGAGATCAAATCTTACAAGATCTAAATATGAAAGAATTGGTTTCGTGGTTGAAAAATTCCACATTGCATATTTACACACATATGATCAGAAAAAAAAATCAAGCTCAGATCACACTGAATGGGAGTCACAAAAGGATATCGACAACATTGATGTCCGTTCAAAATGTTGGCTTCCATACAGCATAACCATTTTCCGCGCCGAATGGGATTATGTTTATTCCGGGTTGTGGTTCCGTCGTATTCCGGATGTTTCCACTCACTTACAAAGTCTTTAGAGATACCTGATTGTGTTTTCCTTCGCGTAGATTATTTTTCAGTTATATTGCCATGCCCGGCTAATCGTGGAGTGAGGAAGACCCGGGCCCCAACTTACATACCCGTTATGACCGGTCAAGACAGAGAGAACCATCGACATTTCGTTAGACAGTCGGGAGGTTACCTCTCAAGAAAATATAGATATAACGCTATTTGAACTAATACGAAGAGAGATTTTTGGGATTTTACGTTCAGTACCATAGCCAATTTGGAAGTTAAGAATTAATTTCTTTAAAACTGCACATCAGATGGAGATCTACTGTCATATGATACGCATTGAATCGCAGTAATTCGAAACAATGTATAGCGACATTTTATTTTGACTTTCAAATTTTCTTTTATGTGAACAAGCACCTGTAATAATACGTCGCACCATTTGAACCTACGATCCTCGCATTCTGGAACCAATTATCCAAAGACCTAATTAATACATTTTTTTTGAGATTTTGGTCTTTCCCATAATCAATGATCATTCTGAAAACGGTTGTGAAAGTTCGCCTGGAAAAAAATATGTAGGTACTTCATCTTAGACGGTCTGTATGTGCTCTACGATAAAACCGCATTCCGTAGTCTCTCATATCACATACATTCAGGTATGTAATTGGGCACATAATGTAAAAATCGACAAACGAGGATCGTGTCCTTGACCAGAGACATAGATGTCTCTGTCTGGACGCTGGTCTCATATCTCCAAACATTAATCACATCAAAAGATTCCACTTGTTTTCATGTAAACTGTCTGCGCAGGTTCTTCGTTTGATGATGAAAATTCGCAGGTATTTGTTTCCCTATGGGAGACGGTAGATGATTTTGAAAAGTGTAGACTTTCTATGTAAAATGTCTCTTCTCTTCTTATCCATGATCAAACACACGACTCTTTGTCGATGATTGTATACTATACCGCGAAATCCACTCTGAACAAGACTGCCAGGTACTGCAAAACGACCTTAGGAAACAAGCTGAATGGAAAAAAACTGGGCTTTCATCCACTAAAGTGTAGTATCCTTAGGGTACACAGAAAGAGGAACCCCATCATATGCCCGTACTCACTAAAAGGCCACACCCTTAACCCAGATTCTACCACAAAATACTTAGGTATGAACTTATCACAGAATCTTTCATGGAATCATCATATAGGCATAACGGCAAAGAAAGGTAACAGCACTCTATGCTTCCTTCGGTGGAAATTGTGCATCAGCAATGAAAGGATTAAAAGCACTGCGTACACTTCTCTTGTACGTCCAGACCTTGAGTACTAGTACACAATGTGGAATCCATATACTAAGGATCACACATATAAGCTTAAAATGGTGCAGAAGAGAGGAGCTAGGTATGTGACCAACAGATATCACAACATCAGTAGTGTCCTCTATGATAGACCACCTGGGATGGGAAACACTAGAGTCACGACGGACAAAAGCACAGCTCACGATGCTTTACAAAATAGAAAACAACTTGGTTGACATACAGGCTGACAAATACCTGATCAGAGCCTCAATGAGACCGAAAGACCACCACAGCAAATACCATCAGCCATCTTCAACTGCATTGTACCACAAAAACTCTTTTTTCCCGCGTTCAATCAAAATTTGGAATGGACTTCCTGCACACGTTGCAAAGGCCCCTGACTTGGTATCCTGCAAGCGGGGGCTATCAACTATCACTTTCTAACAGTCGCTGGGCACCCAGCTAGTAGTAACCACTAGTGATTCCCATTGCTGGGTCGGTCGCAGCCACTGTAACCGGAGAGGTCTGGGATGAAGAGGCGAAGCTAGCTGGCATTACTTTACTTTTAATTCTTTCTTTTAACTATCAAATCTTTTTCGAACTTTCTATCATTTCCTTAGCCTACGCACTCTTGACCTAGCACCACCCGTCGCGTAATAATCATGTGTGAGTGTGCTGGCGTATGATGTAGATGTAGAAGTACAGGGCTCACTCTAGACAAAGACCTAATAAACATGTATGTTTATTAGGTCTTTGCTCTCGAGCATTGTCGCACTGGTGTCACTGCAGGCTCAGACTGAAGTAGACTAATGGTGAGTTCAGAAGTTATGTGGTATGAGGCATCACTTGTCTTGTTATCTCTTGGACAACACAAGTAATGAAATTGTGACTGAAAAAATATAAGAGTTAACGCTGTCATATGTTAACAAGTCTTGACCCTCCATGTTATTGGTGAAGTCTGCTTTTTTCTATGACGCGGGTCCGTTTGCCTGCTTGATTAAAACAAACAACAACAACAACTACACGAAACAACAACAATACAAAATGGCCGACAATGATTGGCGCAGCGAAACTTTTCGCCGTAAAGTCATTACACAAATGTAAATATATTTTTTCGATATGCTTAGATGATTTGATAGCAAACTTTAACATCATTACAAGAATGATACTTGTCGCATGACTTTAATATGGCTTTATTCTGACAAAAGTCGTCGGTTTTCGCGAGGCTTGTTTTTGTTTCAAAATGAACTCGATCGGTTAAATAAAATAAACAGACTAAGACTAAGTGTGCAAAAATGTCATTTGAGTGAATTAGGTCCAATACCTTTTAGAAGATGACGAACATTTTATAGATTTCTTAAGGTCACCATCTGAATGTTGAGCAAAATCAAGACTTCTTAATTTTCAAAATTTATAAGAAAGAAGTGTAACAACTGAGCAAATTACTCCTTTTCTGTCTTTTTATGTGTTTATTTATACTTTTGTATTTGTAATGTCAATGGTTTCAGTTAATAAAGGGGGGATGTTCTTAAGAATTGCTCAATCAATCCCTTTATCATGAAATGTAACTATTCTCCAACCTCTGAGAAGATTCAGATCTGGAGTTTTAACCCATGGGCAAGGCAACACCGGTAAAAGGAGGGTTCTTCATTCTACCGCAGCCATCAATGTTTCAAACCTAGCAAATAACCCTGTTAGATACAATCAAATAACTATGATTAGTGAAAAACTCTGTCATCCACTGATAAGTTGTGCTATGTGTATGTGTACATATTCTACATAACAATGTGTTAGGTTCTCAAATTTGCATTTAAATAAATCCTTCGACAAACATTACAGAGGCATTGCTTTTTAACTGATACAGGGATACTGATTCAATTTCCCCAACTTAAATGGCCAAGACTTCTTCCATATTAAAGGAAAAACCCTGTCAGATAGTCTCCCTAAACTGTGTCTTCCTTATAAACATTGCTACTTTTCCTCAGAGTGAGTAAATGTTATGAAATATTGTTTGAATTGGCATCAGTGGAAACATTAATCAGAAAGATGTCGCTGCACTCAGACATTGTTGTATCTCTGTTCATATAATTATATGCTTTGAAGCATGCCAGTTGTGTATCAAGCTGCTAAAATATTTCAATGATTAAGCAATTTAAGCAACAAAAATCGTACAGTGCTATATATGAACACACAATCTTGTTTATCGCAACTTTAAAAGTGTGATACTTGTAATTTTTTGTGTTTAAAAGTAAAAATATTATTGAAGATCCTATTTTCTTGTTAAATTAAGAGATAGCTGCCAACTGAAACAATTATTCAAATTTTCTTAAAAAAGATATGTGCATTTAAAAATGTGTTTCAAACCACCAAAACACTTTCAAATGATAAATTGGGGGTGTTTGAGATGTGTTAGCTACAACTAATTTGTGTTTTATTTGATTATAAGATAGTTGATTTTACTCCAATTGCTCATGAGCGATGAATTGTAATGATGGTTGCCTGCTATATATCAGCCACAAGATGTTACGACAATATAACTACATGGTTAAATAAAGGTTTGTAAGGGTTGATTTCATTGTTTGTTTTAGTGACGAGGCAGTACGATGTTCCAACACCCCAATGACTAAGTCCAGTATTGAAATGGAAAATCATGTCTACAACAAAGCGAAATCAAGGGTAAGGATTTTTTTTTACTTTTACCTGTTATCTGTTACAAGTTTACAAGAATAACTAAAATAAACTTGAAATGATAAAAAGATTACAATTAATACAATTTATATAAAGAAAAATTGAATGTTTTCTAGTGCATGACAAGGAGAAAAGGCTTTTCTAAAATCAAACATTTTGTCTTCATTGTGTTGCAATAGTTAGGCACAAGGGATTTTAGACTTTACCTCCCTGGTAAGATTACAGTTTGGGTTGGGTTACTTCACCTCACAGTGTTCAGCCAAGTACTGGTAGAGCACTAGTGTAACATGTACACTAAGATAATTGATCCATGTACAGTGATGTCTCGTTAATCCGAATTCGTCCGTTCCCAACAAATGTCCGGTTTACCGAATAATCCGGACTAATGAAGCAGAGCATGATCTTATACACATTAAGACATAAACGGTCTGTATGCAGAAGTATACTTATAACCCTTTAGCAAACGCCAAATTGTCGACCGTCCCAAATTGAAAGAGTTAGCAGACGACATATCAAAACGTGATGAAATTCAAAGATAATCTTCTGATATGGCAGAAAACATTGTGGGAAAAGGAGAAATTGCTCGTCACGAGCAATTTCACCTTTACCCACAATGTTTTCAAAAGTCGTCTGCAACAAACTGGTCAAATATTCCATTCCCTTACAATTTCCTTCGGATTGCGAGACATCGGGATAATCGGGGTCCGGATAAATGAGGTCTTACTGTATGTAAAGGAAAGAAGAAGAATATGTGTTCAATCTTCTACAACTACTAGTATTGAAATCCTGGTGAAAGCTTTTGGATTTTCATGAGAGGCTATCTCCTGATAGACTGACAGAATGATACTGATTGTCCTTTATGGGCAGAAAGTTTGTGGTCTTCCTCATATCATTATGAGCTCCGCATTGCAGAATAACTAAAGTATGTAAAATCCTTTTAATGATGATGATGGTGTTTCTGATGATAATGAGAAAAATAATGAAATGGCTGGTGCTATTTACCCATGTTACCATAATGATAAAGGATTTTGTTTTACTGATCCAAAACATACTACAATCATGAAGCTCTGATGTCCCAGAAAAATTGTTATCGCATAAATGCTGAGGTTTGTCGATATCAAACTGGCAAGGGATTCTTTAGGAAAAGTGATAGATTAAAAGACAAAGCCAGGGTTTTCATTCAAAACCGATTGCAGATGCAAACCATCGGTCAAAATCCCTTGTGAATCAGTTACTTAATGCCAAGTTATAAAGTCTGATTAAAGAGGGTTACCTGGCTGAATCTGTTAGATCTCAAGCTGGGTCTGTCGCTTCAAATCTTAATGAAAACCCTGTAAAGCTAATGTGTATACTTCTTCAGCGAACCAAACTTTTTTTCTCACTAATGATATGTTACAACCCTGACTGCTATATTCAAAGTCTAGTTCACTACTTAATTACCATTATGAAAAAGCTTATGATAAATGTCAGTTACATACTGAAATCCTCTTGATTCCAACAACACCAAAGGTTTTGATCGAGAACTACCAACTTGATTAAGTGGAAGTAACATTCCCTTATCTATATGTTAAAAAATGAAACCCAAATGTTCAGATGGTTGTAATGTAATATTACACTTGAGAGTTTTTCTTCATTTTCAGGAAGAGTATTTGGCATTGGTGGCTCGACTAATATTGCATGTGAAGGATTTCAGTGAGTATTTCTTTTCATGTTGAATGAAAGATAAACTATCAAAACAGATTACAATTATACATTACTAGTTTAACTATTTAAAGAAAAATAAATTTTCTCTTTAATTTTGTCTTGGTCATTCTGTTAAGGTTTTGACAAAGACCCAGCCTTGTGTTTCAAGAAAAATCAGTTATCTTTCCTCAACCTCAAATATTACCTAAAACTCCGTTACACAATCAATCCTCCAAATTTGTAGAGTCATTTTATATATCCATAGCCACTACACAATTTTTACTTAAAGAAACGCAGCTATCTGAATAATAGATGGTTAGATAATGATTTTTTTTTTGCCATCATGGTTGCATTTGTTTTTGAATAAGGATGCCAAGGAGATTTCTATTGCCTCTGTTTCTTGACTTCATATCCAGAATATTATGTCTCAGATGGATGACATATTTAAATTTAGGTTTCCTTCAGTATTGATGCTGTTAACTACAAGTTTATGCATAATAATGTTAAAATTTATTTGAAGTGATCTCCCTTGAAAATAAAATATGTTACATGATGGTATTTGTTGTTAAACATTTTCAAGTTTAAAACTGTTTAGAAGTCAATATGCTACAGATCTGATGACAAAAAACATTTGCTTTTGGGTAATCCTCTTTTCCTGTCCAAATCTTTTCATGTTTTCTCGAGAAGAGAAACAACAAGACTCCTAATGGTTTGGGTTAAAGACTGACAGAGAATGCAAGTTTATCAAAGCTTGTCTGTATGACCATCCCATAATGCCTAAGGCCTCCTTGACCAGGTGGTAAGAATAAAGAATTGTGAAAAACAAAGTCCCTCTTTGTGTTGGTTCATAATTTGCACAGGTAGCTTGGAGGCCTTATGTGTAATTTGTCTTTCCTCCCATTAATTATAAGTAAGCCATTTGAATTTAATTGACACACTGTTGACTTGATATTAAAACCAAATACAAAAGGAAATATCCTGGGGTCTGGGTACCGTTTTACCAAACAGTTTACGCTTAAGATTTGCATATGTCTAAAACAACAATAATTTCAATATTGGCCGAAGCATTATTGCAAAGTAACACATCAATGGAATCGTCTCTTATATTTTCATTGAAGATACTATCCATGTGTATCAGTTATGACTTACGCAAATATTTTCCGTAAGTTGTTTGGAAAAATGGTACCCAGATACTCCTGTATTGCATCCCTAACTCCTATATTGTGTGTACTCATTAGATTTTGATAAACATGATACTTCTACTGAATGGGTGACAGTGGTCTCTTATACCGAGAGTCCCAGGTTTGAATCCCCTTTAGGCAAGGTGAAAATTGCAGGGACTAATCCACAAATGGGTGCGAGTACAGGTGTAGTATCCAGGAAGCAGTCATTGAGAATGAATTTGATAAGCTTCAAGCTTCTGTCACAATCGATGTAAAATAAATAAGTTTAAAAAAAACTGGATACCCACAGAATAGAGTTTGTCTTGTAGTTTAATGAGCGTTATAGACTCTGATACATTCCCATATGTAGATCCCTTGTACTCAGTCGACATATTAATTAAATTTTGATTTTATTTTTACAGACAGTCAGCGTCGTGAGAAGCAACAAGCAGCCATGCAGCAGGCAGCAATGGGAGGTGGTATTCCTGGTCAGATGGGTTCTGCTGGGACTATAGGTCAACCAGGGGGCATGCAGGACCCTATAAACGCCCTACAGAACATGGCCATGAGTGGGGCCGGAATGAACCAGGGACAACAAGGTTAGTTAACCCTTTACCAAACGCCACATTTTTGACCGTCCCAAATTAAAAGAGTTTGCAGACGACATTTCAAAATGTGATGAAATTTAAAAAAAAACAGGACAGAAAACATTGTGGGAAAAGAAGAAATTGCTAGATATGAGCAATTTCTCCTTTTCCCAAAACGTTTCACAGGGTTGTCTGCACCAAACTAGTCAAATGGCGTTATTGTTTGGTAATGGGTTAATACAGTGAAACACTTCCTTCTTATAAACTAGCATGGTCTAGCATGACCTTTTAAATAGGGCGGTCTTAGAAATCCGGGCTCCCGGGTTTGAGCCCCACAGACACCTTGTCTCTTGGGAGTGACTTTTGGCAAGTCACTGCAGAGCTCTAGCCTAGTACTGGTGGATCCAGGAAAGCTGTTACATAACTGAAAAATTGTTGGTACAGCATTAAACACCATACTATCCTACTCTAATATATATAAGGTATATATCTCAGGCCATAAAAATACCTGAATAGTTACGATTGGGAGATTGACTAACAGCTTTTGTCCTGCAGGAATGATGAATGTGAACCCCCAGCAGATGCCTCTTGGCCAACAACAGAGACAGCATGTTATGCAGCAGATGCAGCAACAGAGAATGCAGGCTGCCCAACAACAGCAACAACAACAACAGATGAATCGCCCACAGCTACAGGTACAAGTATGTGGATTCCATTGTTGTTTTGTTTACCCCGAACTTACTTACTGACCCAGACCTTACTTACTGACTCCGACCTATCTTACTGACTCTGACCTTACTTACTGACTCCGACCTAACTTACTGAATCTGACCTTACTTACTGACTCTGACCTTACTTACTGACTCCGACCTTACTTACTGACTCGGAACTTACTGAATTCTTATTTTTTTTTCTTATAAATTATCCACCTCTTTAGATCAAAGGGGGTCTTGGTCATCCACCATTAAATCTTACAAAAGCATAATAATATATGATATATTAATAAATCGTATTTTTTAAAAAGGCTTTTATGAGAAAGCGTAGGACAAAAATGAATTAGAAATTGTAATATTGAATAAAGCTATATGAGTTAATGAAATAGACAAAAATACAATGCAAATTATGTGTTAAAAGTATTATTACATATATATATATATATAGAAACATTTATTGCAGAGACAGGATGCGTTTATTGTAACCTCCTCCCAAATGGTTCATCAGGGTCAGCCTCCGCTTCAGGCAGGACCACAGTCCACGGTAAAACTTTTTCTTTATACATCAACCATGTTACAGGCAACATCTTTTCTAGTATACAGTGGTATAGATACGAGGCATAAAACCCATTACCAAACAATAACAATGTGTGACCAGTTTGTTGCAGGAGACTCTGGAAAACATAGTGGGAAAAGGAGAAATTGCTCTAAACAAGCAATTTCTCCTTTTCCCACAATGTTTTCTGCCCCATTAGAAGATGATTTTTCAAAAACATCAAATTTTGAAATGCCATCTGCAAACTTTCAATTTTGGACAGTCAAAAATTTGGCATTTGGTAAAGGGTTAGGGTCTTATTTTCTCTTACAGTATTTTAAAATATACTTGACAAAACATATATTATAAATGACTTGTTAAGACATGAATTTCAATGATATAGGGTTTAAAAAAAGCAATGGAAACACCTCTTATCTAAACCTCTGTATAAATCATATAATGTACTGCTACGGTAATAATAACAAAAATAGATGATTAAAACATGTTTCAATGTGCCTATGTTAATTGTGCTGTTAACTTTTTTCTTCAGGTAAATAAAACATTTTCAATAAATTGGGGCTAGTTTTACTGCTTTTATGAATGTTGACTGATAACATCAAATGCAATTTGCTTTGTGCACTATCTGTTTTTCTTTGTTTTTACTTTTCCACATGA
Source organism: Cerastoderma edule (assembly GCA_947846245.1). NCBI lineage: Eukaryota > Metazoa > Mollusca > Bivalvia > Cardiida > Cardiidae > Cerastoderma > Cerastoderma edule. The sequence goes on along the minus strand of OX401411.1, from coordinate 6,541,737 downwards.
AATGGAAACCCCTCTACTAAGGTTCAACAAACCTCTTATTTTAATGTATCTTAGTAATGTATCTACATCTTCAATTTGTGGCCAAGTTCATTGCTTTAAACATAAGGGTCACCACTTTATTGAGAGTCAAATATTGGTATTGCTCTTACATTTGAGAACCTGTTTCTTCCCTACCCCTACCTGTCTGTTTTATGCTGCTCAGTCAGAGGTCAAGTTTATGTCTTTCTAAAACAATTATAGAAGAAGTACAGAGTCTCTTGAAACGCTAGAGTGGCATGTATCTGAATGATAAGTTAAGGTCTATTTAAAGGCAATTAAGTCAAAGGTAAAAGTCATGTTGCTTGGCAAAAGATCAAATTTTAACCCTTCTCATAAAAAGAGATGTAATTTTGTAATGTTGTTTTTATGTTGTCTGTTGCCAAAGCGTATGATGCTAGCTAAAGGTTTATCTGCAGTTTCTTAGGAGTAAGATAAATTACAATGTTATTAATCCGTTATTCCATACAATCTCACTTTGAAACGTTTGCAGAGCTTTTAAAGAAATTGCTGTGATAAAAGTATATACTGTTCATAAAGACCATTTTATCCTTCTGCCACAATAATTCCTTCGTAAGATTTTGAAGAAAGCTTATCTGTTATCCCTTATAGTTCTGAAACCTACTCAATGCTTATACAAACAAGTTGGGTCCAGGCCATTCGTCAAGTAAATTGGAGACTGACCTGTGATCTAACCTGTTTGCTACTCTGAGTATCTTTCTTCATCAAAATTAAGCAGATATTTAAGGTTTTGGAAAGCATACACCAAAATCTATTTTTAGAAAATTACACAGCATTCTAAGGGTTGCTATGTTTTGTCTCTGCTGATGCTACCAATTTAGTCGAGTCTTAAATTCCCATATGAGGAAATGAGTTAAACATATTCTTGGATAAGCGCATTGTTAATTAGCGGATTATATGTCTAGAAAAGAGTTTTCTTACATGTTTCTATTTATATTCAACACAAATGTATTATATACAATATATATTTAGAATATGATAATACACACTTATAACTACACATCTTTCAGAAACTAAACCTAGTTTTCTTCACTATCTGCAAGTATAAGGAAATCTATTTCCTATCATACTGAGTATTATGCTTTAGTTAAGAATTGTACATTAGAATATGTTTGTTTCCACTAAATACAAAAGTCATAAAAACAATGGTATTAATAGCTTTGTTCATGAGATTCCATGGGCATTGACATAGCTTTAAGACTTGAGATACCTGTTCCATGTCATCATAAGGTAGTAATTGTTTATACCTAGGGAACACCACAATATAGCTGAAGAACTGTTCTGAAATGACTCAACTGCCTGCAGCTTAAAGGTCTTTTTTTTTATGAAACTACAGACCTGTTTCTTTGATAAAAAAGTAATGTCATATGAAAACAGAAACCTTCAGTTCAAATTGGCCTTTTAATATTATACTTCAAATAAAAAATTTCAAAACCTAGTTTAAGCTATCAGCAGATATATTACAGAGTAGGTAACATCTTTTCTTGAAGGCTTTGATTTAGGATTTGAAGGCTATGAATTAGCATTTGAAGGCTATGAATTAGCATTTGAAGGCTATGAATTAGCATTTGAAGGCTATGATTTAGCATTTGAAGGCTATGATTTAGCATTTGAAGGCTATGATTCAGCATTTGAAGGCTATGATTTAGCATTTGAAGGCTATGATTTAGCATTTGAAAGAAATGCAACTGTACATCAATAATTACACCTTTATTTAGCAACTATTTTATAAAAGCAACTAACACAATCAATTAAAACGGATATTCCAGCAAATGAGTTATGGCGGTGGTAACTTTGGCCTGGTTCGTCAGGGCCAGTACACCGGGGGAATGTCCTCGCAGGTAAACCTTGCCGTGGTGGATGATGGTGATCGTATAAAACTCTTCTCTCACACTGGACCGTATCTCACGTAACCCATTACCAAACAAAAACGACATTTGACCAGTTTTTTGCAGACTTCTCTAGAAAACATTGTGGGAAAAGGAGAAATTGCTCTTAACGAGCAATTTCTCCTTTTCCCACAATGTTTTCGGCCCTATCAGAAGATTATTTTTCAATTACATCAGTTTTTTAATTGCCGTCTGCACACTCTTTAAATTTGGGACAGTTGAAAATTTAGTGTTTGGTAAAGGGTTAATGCCATACAAAAATGCTCCTTTTTTTGTACTTGTCTGATGCAAATGATTCCAGAATGGGAAGAATGAAAATATGAAGTGCAGTGTAAGGACTGTAGTTTTGATGAGGTCCAAGCCTGAGGGAAAATTATTATACAAATTTGGCACTTTTTTTCCTAAATATATCTGGGACAGGGCTTATAACTCATCCACCCATTTGATTGGCTGTTACTGCATCTGGCATTGTCATCATTTCATTGGCTTTTGGTCACTTTATATCACATTGCCTTTATTTGATTGGTTGTCACTGTACCTTGAAATGTCATCATTTGATTGGTTATCATTCGATATTCAAATTCATAATTATGCATTTCATGTTCTGATAAGAAAATGTGGTATACCAAATTTCCCTGCTAGCACAATGATAAAAAATGGTTTAGGTAAAGGGAGTATGAGGGTTTCTCATGACAATGTTTCCTAAAATCTATGAAAATCCTATGTTGTGGATACTTATTATTGGTGTTCATGGCCTATTGGTTAGAGCACAGAAGCTGAAAACTACTTAGCCCCTTTCAGCTTGGGTTCAAATCAGTGACAGCATCTGGAATTTCATGAGAGGCAGTCTCCCTTCTGACTTTTGGAGTGCTGATGGATCTACCCGGCTTAACAAGCTCATATGGGCTGTTGAGTATGATGTCTTTCTTCATTATTATAAACTGGGCATTGCACCATTACTGAAATAATGTAAAAACAAAACCTTAGCGAAAGGTTACTTTATAGATTTTTTTAAGACAGTTCTAATAAGTACCAACAATACATGTATAGGGTTAAGAAAGGTTAGGAAGGGGGATACATAACCAAACATCTGTGGGGGTGGTTGCAGGTATGAAACCTGGCATGGGCAACTATAAAACTGAAAAGCAATGGTAGTAGTCACTTGCATCTTTCACACACTTGGTAATGGCTTAACAATTACAATTTAAAAAAAAAATAGTACTGGTATTGATCTAGGAAATGCTGCAACATAACTGAAAATTGTTGAAAGTGATGTTGAAGATTCAAGGTAAACCCCCCAAAATAGATAACTTTTTTATGTTTTTCAAATTCAAATTATGTTATACTTTAAATGTCGTAATGTCCATAAATTTCATGGTATTGATTGCAACATGAAACTGATTAAGAAGACCTTTTGCATAATTCAAAGAGAAAATCTAGTTGACAGATAAAAGAGTTATCAATCATTTATCATCTTGCTTTAACTATAATCACCAAGAGACATGGATTTTATTGCCATAATAAGAAAAGCATACAGATGGCCAACTGGATTTAGATACATTAATTTACTGTAAACTGACTCTATGATTTTACGTACAAACTTATTCTGCTTCAAATTAATATTCTCCAGTGCGTATTATTGATATTCTCCAGTGCATATTATTGATATTCTCCAGTGCATATTATTAATATTCTCCAGTGCATATTATTAATATTCTCCAGTGCATATTATTAATATTCTCCAGTGCATATTATTGATATTCTCCAGTGCATATTATTGATATTCTCCAGTGCATATTATTGCTATTCTCCAGTGCATATTATTAATATTCTCCAGTGCATATTATTGATATTCTCCAGTGCATATTATTGATATTATTCAGAGCATATTATTAATATTCTCCAGTGCGTATTATTGATATCCTTCAGTGCATATTTTAATATTCTCCAGTGCATATTATTGATATTCTCCAGTGCATATTATTAATATTCTTCAGTGCATATTATTAATATTCTTCAGTGCATATTATAGATATTCTCCAGTGCATATTATTAATATTCTCCAGTGCATATTATTGATATTCTCCAGTGCATATTATTAATATTCTCCAGTGCATATTATTGATATTCTCCAGTGCATATTATTGATATTCTCCAGTGCATATTATTGATATTCTCCAGTGCATATTATTGATATTCTCCAGTGCGTATTATTGATAGTGTGTATTATTGATATTCTCCAGTGCGTATTATTGATATTCTCCAGTGCGTATTATTTATTCTCCAGAATATTATTGATATTCTCCAGTGCATATTATTGATATTCTCCAGTGAATATTATTGATTATTCTCCAGTGCGTATTATTGATATTCTCCAGTGCATATTATTGATATTCTCCAGTGCATATTATTGATATTCTCCAGTGCGTATTGTACAACAGTACAGCCGTTGTATAGTTAAAAGAAATAAAGCTTAACTTCTAAATTTCCTGACATCTGTGATCAAGTAGCTTTAACCCATTACCAAACAAAAACGACATTTGACCAGTTTGATGCAGACAACTCCGGAAATATTGTGGGAAAAGGGGAAATTGCTCTCAAAAAGCAATTTCTCCTTTTCCTACAATGTTTTCTACCCTATCACAAGTTTGTTTTTCAATTACATCACTTTTTTTTTTAAATGTCGTTTGCAAACTCTTTCAATTTGGGACAGTCGAAAATTTGGCTTTTGGTAAAGGGTTAAAGTCTGATCTGCTAATTTTTCTATTTATGGCAATATAAAACTTGTTATATAGTAATGGGCGATCCAATGTAAGTGGTGTTATGATGGTGTTATGTGATGCTTGGTGTTTTTTTTTTTTTCACTTTACATTTACACATCCGTACAATCCCATTCACTTGTGAAATATTTTGTATTCCAGATGAAGATTATGTAGTTCCCATCTCAATTGCACCTTTAGACCCTTATACATATAAAACTAGATATACAGCTCTTTAACCCATAACCAAACAATAACGACATTTGACCACTTTGTTGCAGACGACTTTAGAAAACATTGTGGGAAAAGGAGGAATTGCTCATAACGAGCAATTTTTCTTTTTCCCGCAATGTTTTCTGCCCTATCAGAAGATTATTTTCCAATTTCGTCACATTTTGAAATGTCATCTGCAAACTCTTTCAAATTAGGACAGTCGAAAATTTGATGTTTGGTAAAGGGTAAAGCAGAAGATTAAAGAAATCAATGTGACAATTGGAAAAATTACTTGTGACAAGCAATACTTCATTTTTTCACATTTTTTTTTTTTCCTAATACCTCAAAAAGAGTTGTATTTTCTTAATATTATTAATTTTTTATTTGCTGTTGTTAACGATTTGCTGTTGCTAAGATTTACAACATTTTAACAAGCAGATTTGAGGAATTATGTGACAAAAGCAAAGACAAGGAGTTATTTCCTTTTGTCACATTTTTTTTTTCCTATACCTCAGCTTAAGTGATCTCTTCTCATATAATTCATTTTTGATTTGCTGTTAACAATGTGGCATATTTGCTAATATTCTCAAAGATTGTGTAAATTTCGTAACTTTATGAGGTAAATAGTCATAGGAAAGGTTATGTGATAATGGTCTTTTGAATACCTACAACACGGAATTCATTGAAAATGTGTTATTATTCTGCTACATTTCAAGCCCTTATATTTCAAGGTTTGAAAATTGTTGAAACAGTGTACAACCCCCATCAATACAATGAGTCAACATTCATCACTTTTGGGAAGCATTTATTGAACAATATGTGTTAATGATATGCATAAGTTTAAAACAATGTTTCCACTTATTTCAGTTTTAGAAAAGCAAAGTTACATGTCATTGCAATTGTCCCGTAGAGACACCTCCAATTGAGTCTCACATTGCATTATTTTAATTTTGTTTAAGAAAACATCCATGCATAGAAGCAGTTTTAACTTAAGGCAAATATTTTCCTCGAGTTGTTTAGTAAAATGCTATCCTAGTTTTTAAGAATGAGTATAACATGGTTGAGGGGCAAATTCAACCTTTCACAATCATAAACAGTTAGCACAAGGCTGCTTAGATTTGAAATGTCTATGTAACTAAATTGTCCATAGAATTATCAAAGATGATAAGCTTATTCTTTTTCACAACAAAATTAACAAATGATTACTTGCTGTTAAAGGTGTTGAATGTCCTTGCGAATTGAAGTGAAAACATATTCCCTTCTGAACAGAGAGTTCTCTGTTCAATGTAATGGTTTCAAAATTTATTTATCAGTTGCAATTTTTGTGTGTACATTTGTGTTTATTTTATAACTGATAAATATATTTTTCCTTTTAAAACAGATAAGCTCCTTACAGAATCATGATTATTTTATTTTGTTTACAAATAAAATCTAAAGCTGTATTATTATTTTTCTTATACTTTTCTCGAAAACTTTTACCAAACTGTTGCTGTTTCTGCATATGTGTTATGATTATTATGTATTATTTTTGTAATGGCTATAAACATGCCTTTTGCTATTCTACGCTTATTGATTTGAATTATGATATTGTTTGTTGTCTGGCAGGTCAGCCCTCAGATGGTGATTCCCAACCAGCAAGGTCAAGGTCCCGTACCATCACCTGTACAATGGTAAGTTTGTCAAGCCAGGTTGTATTGTCCACCAACATGCGCCATCTGTTGACCTGCCTGATTAGCATGAATTACAAGCTATACTGAGTATCTAAAAATATCTGCAGAGCCGTCTGTAATGTTCAACCACATGATTCATCCACATGCATTATTTGATAAATGTCACTAAGCTTACCTGTTGATATATAATGTGTATAGCTCTATTGTTTATCAACTGTGTTTGGAAGACTGTGGAGTATTGAATATACCGCATCATAATTATTCATGCATAGAGGGAAACAAACAGTGAATGTTGGTGGACAATACCTCATGTTAAATCCTTATAGTGCTTGAGCCCACTTCATGCTTATGCAAACAGGTTAGATCAAGGCCAGCTGCCAAGTAAATTGGCAACTGACCTGTGATCTAACCTGTTTGCTACTCTGAGTATCTTTCCTCAACAAAATTAAGCAGATATTTAAGGTTTTGGAAAGTAGACAACACAAAAGTCTATTTTTGGAAAATTACCCAGCATTCTAAGGGTCAATTCCCTCAATCATCTGTAGATGGCATTAGAAACCAGTAAGACAAACAAATTGTTCTAAATGACACATGCTAATATTTCCGTAGAATACGTGTCCATGGGTGATGAATTTACAAAAAGCTCTTTGTTGTAGTCAAAGTCGGGGGAATGATCTAAGTTGCTTGTCCGTGAATTGGTTTAAAAAAACGATCAAATGACTGCTCTGAATCTACATTGATGTCTGACCTGCGATCAGAAACACCAAAATTTATTTGCTAAATATTTTAAAATAGCCGTCTTTATAACGTCAATTATTCAACGGCTTTATTTTCAATCGCCTTTAAACGTTGAACAATAACTCTGTGTCATAAACATCCTTTACAGGTGGCGTGCCGTATGCTCTCGTTATAATTGGATAGTATTTTTAGAAATGTATCAAGTTTCTAAAGAATTGCATGAAATCCTTATCGAGTCTTTACAAATCGGCATTGTTTTGATCTTTTATGACCGGATATTGAAGGCCTCTCATTAATTGGGTTGGTAATTTGAATTCCCTTCATCTCAATTTGATAGCGTTATTTTCATTGGGGTGTCATGAGACCATTATCAAAAGATTCTCTCTAGAGCAAAAGTTAAAACTTTGACCCTATGATTTTATCATCGGAAATGAAAGAATACATATTTATTTTAGAGGAAAATAAAATTTGGAGAAAGTGACGTGTGTGAAAAGGTGTGTAATTAAGGGTTAAAGTTGAATCAATTTTTCAGCTGTCAAAAAGCATTCTATACGGTCATCGATAGAACGTCAAAACAGGTTTTATACGGTAATAGGTATAACGCCGAAAAGGGTTTTATACGGTAATCGATAAGGTGGCGAACGGCGCTGTCTACCGTAAAGGGTTAAAGGAATCCCCAGTATTTTATTACTCAGCGCAGGACAAAGTCCCTACTTAAATTCAATTGCAAAATTCTAGTTTATCATGATTAAATCTTTCATAATTACCTTTTTATGAATTTGATTTAGCATTGAAGGAGTCTGCAAATCATACTGTCTTCTGGGGATGATATTGAGTTAAATAAATAAGTATTTAATGGTCCAATTATGGGTGTCAATTGATATAACCTTGATAAGTGATATAATCTTTTGGCAACATATTTATATACTTATTGCAAAAGCTATTTGATCATAAATACCTTTTTCATCTCTCTCCTTTCTGTTAATGTTTTATAACACACCTGCAGAAGATGATTTGTCACACTGATTTCTAATCAATGCCGTAATCCTTTCACCCCTGTAGTAGACTCTTCTCAACAGCTTGGTTGACCGCCCAAGGCGACTTTGATCAACATAAGGTGGTATAGCTGTTATAGGTAGTATATCAAAATATTTCGGCTTAAGTCTCCTACAGCAGGCAACAAGCTGTCCACAAAAGTCAACTAGGGCAGTAAAAGACAATTATAAAAAAGATAAAATAAAGAGTTATATAACATTTCGAGGGTTCAATGCAAGACTATAGTAAGTCCTTCATAAATATGAAGCACTTACTATAGTATTGCATTGTACCCTTTATTTGTAGTGTACATACTACTTTTTTCCTAGAAAGGGCCAGATCAACTTTTTGCTATTTATAAGGTGGAAAAAGGGGTAAATGAAAATGTTCACTTATCATACTTGTTCTTTTCATAATTTTCTGATTGTGGTACCCAGCTAGCGACCATTTATTATTAACCTTCCAGCACTATGCAGCCTGCTGGTTCCCCCATGTCAACAATGATGACATCACCACCACAGATAGTACCATCTCCACGAGGGAGCATGTCAGTAGGGGCACCATCCCCGAGCACAGCCTTAAACACTCCAGGTAACTCTTACATCCCTTCACATGGGATCTTGTTATTGAGTGTAGTTTAATTACGTTGATTATCATTTAGATAGAATACCCAAATCGACCATTTTAAATTTTATTCTTTTGTCAGATTACATAGGTAATTCTTGGTAAATATTGAGTAAGGCCAGAACGTTTCTCATTTTGTCACTGTGCTTGTTGGTCCTAAGTCAATTTAGCAATTTTTGACACAACTTGTTGTAAAAAGGAAAAATCAAAGGGAAATGGTACTCGCATTCAACGATTTCTGAGTAATATAAGCAAAATCTCTGTTATCTTTTTAAACCTGAATGCCTCCTCTTTTCAATCATAAGACACTGGGGCAGATGTCCTGAAAGCATCAAGACTTCTCCTGAATCTAACAATACCTTGTCTTGACTTGATAAGTATGCCTTAATTTAAAATTGTGCTTATAAATTCGATGAAAGATGAGCTTGTTACTGCTTTCACACTATTCATACCAAGAAGGTGTGGCTTAAAACCCGAAATTTATTCAAGTGACCTTGACCCCTGTATGTTTATACCTGTCTCCAGGTAACCCCGGATCTGTTGGACCGGTTCCCAGTCCAGCTAGTCAGGCTGAGGAGCAGACATATCTGGATAAACTGAAACAGCTTTCAATATACATAGAACCTCTCAGACGAATGATCAAGAAAACAGAGGAAGGTGAGATATTCAAGCATGTTTCTGTAATTTCATACTTAATTCATGATTTAAATGGAATTGACTTCTAATGAAGAGGAGCAGAAAATTCTGTTTAAACTGATATTGTTTAATTGTTTGATATGGTTTTACATTGTGTCAACAATACTTTAGTTATTTTGTGATATCCTTCTCATTATCAATGGAGGAAGATCCCAAGCTTACCACATTACCACCTTACACCACACTTTTGCTCCTTGCAGACCCAACTTTCAAAAACATTGTGGAAAAAGGAGGCATTGCAATTTCTCTTTTTGCCTCAATGCCTTTTCAATTTATTCATGTGTGACAATAGCAGAACTGAAACGCTTTTCACATGTTTACCTAGTTTCAAGGAAAATAAATCAGACTTTTAATTGGTCAAATTGGCTAGAATCATTGACATTCACATAATCGGCTAGAGACTACCTCAGGAAGGTTCAAAACTATCTTGGGTTGAATCATTGTGAAGAAGACCCATATGATATCAGGTTCTGTGTTTTAACAACTGAGCCATTTGGGCCCCTGGAAAAGCCAATGCAACTCACTACATACATTAATGAAATTAGAGGAGGGTAGATGATATAAAACACCGGCACCCCTGGTTAGGAGTTTAACAAGTCACTTCAGAGCCCTAGCCTAGTACTGGTGGATCCAGGAAAGCTGTTACATTGTTACATAACTTAAAACTTGTCGATACAGCGTTAAACACCATACAAAAAAAATGGTTTAAGAAATGTTTTTCTGACTGCTTACATTAATTCTCTATGCCTGTATAACAGGGACTGAAAGTCTAATTGGGTTCTGCATAGGTCAGTAGTTGAAGCAAGGGATTTTAAATAGGGGGTCCCCAGTTTGAGCCAAGCAGATACCTCTGGTTATGTGGGAGTGTCATTTGGCAAGACATTTTATAGCCTTAACCTAGGACTGGTAAATCTAGGATAGCTGTAACTTAACTGAAAAAATGATGTCATGATGTTAAACCTCATATAGACAAACAAACAAATAGTCTTATTATGTGTTTATAACATAGATGAACAAGAAATTCAATATTTTGTCTCCCTATTTGCACTAAATGGCATGTTTATTTTTATTTATAATTTCAACTTAAAAAGGTTTGCAGATAATATTACATACAAGTATGAGATATACCTTTGTCAGATTCAACATTTGGGTTGGAAAAAGATGCATTGCTCATGGAGCATTTTGTCACTTTCAACATTTTAATTTATAAATTGTCTGCAATTTAAAACTCTTGAAGAATTATTGAAATGAATATCCCATAGGTGTTTTTAGTTCCCTAGCTATACTATGCAAATTTAAGCAAGAATTGTCATCAAACCAGATTGATGAAATGTAAGATTAATGATATATTTATAAAATTCCTATCCTATTTTAGGTAAAGATTCAGAAAATAGACGAAATGAAATCAACAAACTGAGAAACCTCCGTGATATTCTCATAAATCCTAATAAAAGGTAATTTTGAATATCACTGCATAACTCTTTTTGTTAACCCTTAGAGTGCTTGGTAATTTTCTCTATTTCTGTAATTCTGCTTTCAAAAACCTTAAATATCTGTTTAATTTTGATGAGGAAAGATACTCAGAGTAGCAAATAGATTAGATCAAAGGCCAGCTGCCAATCTTTTTGGCTGCTGGCCTGGATCCAACCTGTTTGCATAAGCATGAAGATGGTTCAAGCACTATAAGGGTTAAATTATAATGCCAACAGCAGTAGAAAGTGTTGCAACAATATGTCGATTGAAGTGTATGAAATCATAATATGATCTACTGTTCCTGATAAATTTGTACTAAATGCAGTTTTCTTTTATTAATCTCATGTCTCAAACATCAGAAAACTTACTTTAACGTTTAGATGACGTTCCGTCTATTCCAATTTGTGGTAACAGTGATCAATTTATTAATTTTGCTCTATCATTTACTATTGTTTCAAAACAACTTTGCTATTACTCATAGCGAGTTAAATAAAAGAATAAAGATGCATATTCATTATGATTGATATCTGTGTTAAAAAGATTTATTTATCATCTGGAGCAGGTTATCATGTTGTCACACTGTTTTCTAAAACCTTAAATATCTGCTTAATTTTGTTGAGGAAGGATTCTCAGAGTAGCAAACAGTTCTCTGTTGCAAAATACACTCCTTAATGATCCAGATATTTTGATAGAAAGGAAAAACGCCTGTAATTCTAATGTGTTTGTAATGTTTTTCAGGGTACCTATGGCAACCCTTTTAAAGTGTGAGCAGGGTTTAGAAAAGATGCAATTTTCCACCAAATTGGCACCGGTATGATTTCAAAATAATGTCTTTTAAATTACGTATCTCATACGTTTTTGTTTGTTTTTTTACTTTTTTGACTTTTCCAGATTGAAAGCAACAGCTAATAGAAATTCAAAAGTATAGAAAACACCTTCAGCATCTTTTCCTTTATCAGTATTATCGTATAAATATGTCATTTTGTAAAGAGATAGTTGTGAATGTTACTGTCTACTCTATTTCTTTACCAGTCTAGCTCTATACCTCATGTTCAAGTGGCTCTTGGTAAAGAGGAAATTTTAAATACCATGTGACTCTTTATTTATGTGTTTATTTATTGCAAGGCTATAGGAAGGGACTAAATACAGTCTTGCATTAAACACTTGATGAATGTGAATGACCCATGTGACTCAGTTTCAGTTCAAATCCAATCCTCTGTACCCTTAAGTTCTTATGATTTTTGCTATAGAGGTAATTGTGAATAATTAACAAATGTGAATATCTTTTTCATGTAATGGTTCATTGCAAGAAAATGGTAAGTCTTATTTTGTTAAGGACTTACTTCAGTAATGCATTCACCTCTAGATAGCCTTGATGTTTATGAACCCATGTGACCCTGTATCACTTAAAGGCACATCAAAGGAAAGGATTACAGATAAATTACTGAAAAGATATATGGAGTTCTTTTATTATGTTTATGAAAGTCATGAGAATTAGTTTATGAATGCATTGAGACCCCAATAATGGGACTCATTTAAAATAAGTTATTTTGTGCTTGAAATATAGTTGTCTCCAATGCAATCATGTTTATCAACAACCTGTTTGTTTAAATATTTAAAATAACAAATTCTGATTGGTCGGTTCAAAAATGTGTGCATCAACTGTCAAGGTCAGAGGTGAAGAATCAGGAAATCTGAATCATAAAACTTGCTAAACTTGGTTATTTCTGGTTTACTTTCACATTGTAGTTGTGCTGATGGTGTTTTCTGGTGATAACTATTTGAATCTGTCCAAAAGTTTACCAAATAATATAGTTTGATATAGCATTAATCTCCTTTAATGTGCCTTTAATTCCAGTCCAGTTCAATGACCCCTCATGTACACATGTGTCAGCCCCTATTGGACGCTGTTGCCCTTCATATGACCTCCCCGACCTTTAACCACACCCTCCAGAGGACATTTGGACCCTCAGTTGCAGCCATCTACGGGAATCCAATCAGGTAACCCATAGCGATAAAAGTTTTTCTTTCTTTTTTTTTATAAATCTAAACATATAGAATTTAATGAATTGATTGCAGCTGCATATCAAAGGTTCAGAGATAGTTGAACAGTGGAAGAGGTTTGGCCAAAGGTTCCAGGTTCGATCTCTATGGTGAAGAGGTGAAAATTGAGGAGACTAGCCCACAAATCAGTGTGATTGCTTGTTTAGTATCCAGGAAGCAGTCATGGAGATTTAATTTAATAAGCTTAAAGCTTCTATCACAATTAATATAAAATGAATGTATTTGAAATAAGGGATATGGAGAGGAAGTGTGACTTACAGAATGCTGATGGTTCTACCCAGCTTGATGAGTCAAGCATTGCAACATTAGAGCAATTTCTCTTTGTCCCACAATGTTTTCTGCCATATTAGATTATTTTCCAATTTCATCACATTTTGAAATGTCGCCTGCAAACTCTTTCAAGTCGGGACAGTCGAAAACTTTGCGTTTGGTAAAAGGTTTAAAAGACTTAATTGGAAAAAGATTAAAGTCCTTGTGTCAATGTTTCAATCTTTTTCAAACTGGTATCTGCAGACAGACTTTTATTGTGTTTATAATGTTTTATGGTAAATGTTGTTTGCAGGGTACCAAGTCCGCCCCCAAAGCGCAGGAAGATTGACAAGGATGGTCGACTGCCCGATATTTTACAAGGGGAGATAATGAGACTAGACCACAGGTTCAGGATAAAGTTGGACCCCATACAACATGCAGAATCAAAGGATATCAACCTACTGTGTAAATTAGGTTAGCATGAAAAACTTTTGTATCAATCAAGCAAACTTGTATCTCACTTCCATCAAGGATTTCTGTCCAATGCACGATAGATGAAGAAAAGCAAATGTTGTTTTTTTTCAATTTTTCAACTTAATTTACATATTTACTTTCCATTTTTGTGAGTTCTGTCCTTTTTTTGTGTCTTTGTACATATTTCACCTTCTAAAAGTATATGTATAGAATTTAATGGGATGGTTTTTGTAACACAAAGATATGAAGCTGAAAATTAAAGTATCACATTAGTTTGTTTGGTAGAAATGACTTGGTTCAGATATATGGATGAAGTATTCAAATGAAGTTTAGTCACATTATGTCGAAATTTTGTTTTGCCTTTTCAATTAAAGATAATTGGACATAAAGGACGAATTTGTTAAGGAGAAAGGAATCTTCAGGCTTTATGTCACTTTTTGAAGTAGAAGATGAAGTATCGTCAATTTCTCCTTTTCCCACAATGTTTTCTAAAGTGGTCTGCAGCAAAGTGGTCAAATGTCGTTATTGTTTGGGAAAGGGTTATAGATTATTGATTGTGATTGCCTCCCTTTGTATTATTTGAAGCAACTTTGAGACTTTGATCAGAATTATTGTACAAATGACGGATTGGATAAAGAGGTTGATTGGATTGATTTTATAATGATCTTCGGATTAAATTAAACTTATCTCATGTATTTACAACTTACCATATCATTTTGACAGAGGAAAGTTTCACTCATGATATGCCAATGTTCAATGTTAGTTGTTATTTCAGTAAGGTATTGGGCTTAATACCTTTACCTGGTCTATTATAGAGTAGATTTATTCAAGAAAGAATGAATATGTGAAATGCTGTGGCCATACAACAGAACAAATATTTAACCCCTATAGTGCTGGAACCGACATCATGCTTATGCAAACAGGTTAGATCACAGGGCAGCCAGCTGGCCTGTAATCTAATCTGTTTGCTGCTCTGAGTATCTTTCCTCATCAAAATAAAGCAGAAATTTAAGATTTTGGAAAGCAGACGACACAAAAATCTATTTTCTGAAAATTATCCAGCATTCTAATGGTTAAGAATAGTGCAAAGTCTCAGTATAAAAAGAAATGTTTTATGTTACAGAGGACAACAACCTGCCCAGTGTACCACCGATTATTGTAATGGTGCCACAAAATTATCCACACTGCAGTCCGGAGCTTGTCTCGGCATCAAAACGGGAATATGGTAAGTAAACTCCTTCATTTGTTGTTGTGTATTAAGACACGCCTATCTGCTATGCAATGCATACCAATGCCCTGCCCAGGTCATACATACATGTATAATGCATGTTGACCTCCGATCTTTGTTAGTTATATTCTACACATTAAGTAGTTTATTATATTGATTGCTTGTGTTCCATAGTAATTAAAGTAGCCACTGACTTGATAAAGCTTATATCATTTGTTTACCTAAACACAACATTTTTTCCGAAGCCATAAAGACACCTTCCTGTTTCTATACTTTTTCCCTTATTCAACAGATTTTAGTCAAACATTGAACATATGGTTTATGTGATTATTAGTTGGCCCATTTCAAGTAAGCTCATGTTTGTTTTGCGCCACTTTATTTATGTTATTTGTTCAAATGTTCATGTTCTAGAATATTTAACCCTTAGGTGCTGGAACCAACTTCATGCTTATGGATCCAAGCCAACTGCTAAGTAAATTGGTGGCTGGCCTGTGATATAGCCTGTTTGCTACCCTGAGTATCTTTCCTCATCAAAATTAAGCAGATGTTTAAGGTTTTGGAAAGCAGACGACACAAAAATTCCATTTTAGAAAATTACCCAGCATTCTTAGGGTTAAAGTGCAAGGCATGATATTTCTGCACCAATCCAAATGAGTTATTTTGATTGGTCCAAATTGAAACCAACAGTAGATAGTTATTATGAAGTATGTTTTATGTACATTAATATTTCCTTTTGGAATTAAAACTTAGCAACAAAAGGAGAAATTGCTTGCTGTTTGGTGCCTGCTCCATATGCAGTAAGATACATAACGTGTATAAAGAAATGGTCAAGTTCTGCTTGAAGAATGCTTTTACTCTCTTTCTCGAGATTTATTTTGAATGCTCAAGAAAATCAGTATAATGCTGGTTTCAGAATGCATACACAAAAGCGGATGTCAAAGATTCTCTCTCTATAATGCAGCTGAAGCTAAATTGCTTTTAATGGTTCTTGTTCACAGAAGGGAAAACTTGAAAGTCACAACAAAGTGTCATTGAATCAATACAGTTAAATTGTTGTTTGATATGCACTTAAAAGTAGCATAGTTAATTCAGGAAGTGTCAATTCATCTAAGCATGTACAGTTAATGTATAGTAGATCTCAAAAGCTGTCACGCTTTTGGATTACGATACATGTTAATTCACCATATTTACACAAATTAAAAACAATCTAATTTTTGCTTCCTATAACTACTCTTCATGGCATATCATTTAACAGTACATCTGTTGTGCAGCTTTAAGGAAATTAATTCTTGACTTCCAAATTTACTTACATCTTTTAACAAGCAACATTACCGGTAATGCAAATTATTTTTAGAAAAGAAAGAATATTGTGAGAGGGGACTTATGCGCTCACCTTTGGCAAAGTCTCCCCTTGCCACAAAAAGTTCAATACGTTAAATGATATTTGCCCAATTTGTTTTCATGTATTTTTTATGAAATATTGACTTCTGCTGAGTTGAAGGAGATATTGGTGGAGGTGATTGAGATGTTTATAGTGTAGATGGTAATTCAATGGATGATTTGAATTATAAAGATATGATTTTTGTCTTTCATCTTTATCAAACACAATCTATCTCACAAATTTATCTTTTTAAGAAATTGGCTAATGGTAAAATTAATTGTAAACAGAAACGTTGTATAAACCAGATGCTGACAAATCTATGTTTAATCCTTTTTGTATTAATTCTTACTTTGTATGTTTATACAGTGTCTTAGGAAAAGTAAAGATTGGTAGTTGATTAAGAACAGTTTCATCTCTTACATAATGTTTTTGTTTTCTTTGAATTTAAATTTAAAAAAAAAAACTGAAAATTCATTTCAAAAGTGAAGAGTTATTACATGAATATATAAGGTCATTGTTATTATTATCATTATTATTTGTGAAGAAAAAGGTCAATTTAAAATTTAGATTTTTGCAGTTGAGCTTTGTATTCTTTGGCGCAGGCTTGTAAATTTTCTAGATTAATTTTTCTGCTAAGAGAACCAATTTTTAAAATTGGATAGAAAAATACCATGTTTGGTTAAGGTTGACTTTTATTAGAAATTTGCCCCGACTTTCTTAGATACACTGAAGCCTCTTTATTATGCGCTCTGTTAAACCGCGATATTCAGTTAGGCTTAAAACAATAGTTTAAAGCCCTCCTTTTCCACCGACACTTTTCTCCTTTTGTCTCAATGTTTTTTCTAATTTCACAAATGATTTGATTTAACATTTCTGGTTATAATTGTTAGCATGTTGTCCAATCTGGATCAGTCCAAATATCTTATATGGGGGAATGGATAGAGAGAAAAGGCACTTGTATTTATTGTATGGCTTGGAATGGGAGATTGAAATCATTAGACATTTAATAGATATTTGCAGTCGGATCTTTGTTTTCTTTGGCACTGGTTTGTAATCTTTTGTATAATTCCCATAATTCTATCTCTTTGCACTTGAGTGGAATTAATTACACCATGGGGTATATAAAGAATAGTGTTATTCAATCAATTGCCCCATACAGATTTTTCAGTTTGTAATTTTTCTGATGTTTAATATGAACTAAGGCATTGCCTCTAGACCGCTCTCTCAACTCAATGGCATGGGTTCTGTGAAAAAACTTGCATACTGAATATGCATTTCAATCTTAATTCGTAGTACAACTTTGTGGAAATATAAGAATTGGCTTACTTTGGGGAGCAAATACTCATTTTGTCACAAAGCTGTCATCTTTGTCACATTTAGGAAAGGCTCAGTAAAAGGATAAGTCTCCTTGCAGACTCGTGGTAAACTTTTTTGATGGTATATGTTCTATTGATATGGATATTAGTTTAGCTTGATTGGGCTGTGTATGAGGGCCTTTAATCAATAAAGAGACATTCGTCATGTAAGGACAAACTGCTCATGCCATGTCAGAACCACCAAACTATGATATTTTAACCACAAGTGTCTCAGCATAAAATCATACAATTTTCTTCACAAAATCATGTGTTGTAGGTACTGGTTTAAATCATCATGACAACAAACAACATGTCATTTGGTGATGAAGAAGGGTCAGTTGGGTTATTATTACCAAACAATATTTAACAACATACTCATCTGCTTGTACATGGTTAGGGCTTAGTTACATCATTATAGAAAGTCAATCAGGTCTTTGTTTGAATTGCTCTTTATTGTTTAATGTAGATAAGAAAATCCCAAATAGATTGCTTTGCTGATCTCCAAAAGGTCATTCAATTACAAAAATAGCTTTGTTGTAGCCAAAAGGTCTTTTGTTTAACTTTCAAATGAAAGAAAAAGATTTCATAAATTTTCAATAATCTTTTATTAGTCTTTGTTCACACATAAAACGCTGCTTTTTTATGTGTTTTTCTATTAGAGCACTTAAACATAAAGCACTGTATGCAATAAATGATTAATGAAATGAAGTTAAAAGACATATAAGTGATACTCAGCATACAGCAAAGGTTCATGTATCATAATTCTTTCCTTTAACACATTGGTTGAAAAATAGTCACAGCTTGATATTGACATTATTTTAATTCTTGACATCAACAGTTCCCTGGTCTTCATAGTTTGAATAGAAAAAAACTCCTGAAAGTTGGAAAAGTATGACAGAAAAATTAATGATCAACTTTTTAAATAGAAATTTCAACAAATATTCTTTGACATATATCCTTTAGACTTTCATCAAAATTTTCCAAATTTTTGTTTCAAATTTAAAGCAATAGCAGATATAATTGGAAATTTCTTTAACCAAGGAATAAAAGCAATTGTGACAAGGCAAACATGCTTTCAGAGAATGTTTACCTTTGTCATAATTGGTTTTAAAATGTTGAAAATTAAGGTGTTTACAATGCATGTAAACTCTCATGTTTGTTTCCTTGAAACATTTCATTAACATGCAATAGATAGGAAATTAGTTGAGTTTTTCAAAAAAAGAAAAGAAAATGAGGACCATGAAACATGTGTAACATTGTTATCATTATAGAATATTCCATTGTCCATAGACAGTTTGTCTATATTATTGTCCTTTGATATTGTCAATACCAACTAACACTAAACACTATCCTTTAAATATGGTGTATCACTGTTTAGGTTTATTTTTATCTTCATGAAATTAGTCTTTTGAAGAGAAAACTAAGCTTTTGAACATTTCATTAATCAGGTAGTCAAAGTACATGTGAATCTTCATCTGTTTTTGATTATATCAAATCCATGTGTCACTGAACATTTTGTTGTTGTTACCTTTTCCTTACTCTGCCAGATAGTCATCAGATATGGCTGTTAAAAGAGAAAAATAAAAAGATAAATCTTTTGCCAAAACTGACCACCTTCATCTGACTGATTATTGGTAACATTGGAAATAATTCATTCCCCATAGTTATCAATTAAAGCAGTTATCTGACAGAATGAAAAAGAAGTGATTGGTGATAACAATCTATATTTTAAGCTGTGTATCCAGGCAGGGTTATCCCATGATCAATGTTTGCAATATAAAACAGATTGCAATTTTTTTAAGCAGACTACTTCTGGTTTCCACTATTTTATATATGCCATGTTGCGACGATAAATAATCTGCAACCGCCGGTGAATGTTGTTTCAACTTTAGCTGTGCCATCCCCTCCAAGACCATGCAGAGAGTTGCGAGTTGTGGGATGCGAATAACCTTAAAACATCACCCATCGATCGCAATATCTCTACCGAGTGTTAGAAATAACGCCATTATAAACAATGGGTTATCATATATCACCAGAACCGGAAAGTTTATGGTCGGAACATGGCATAAATAAAATAGTGCAAAGCAAGAGTAATCTACTGAAAAGAGTTGTTGCACGATATCTTGTTCGGACCTTTTTTCGTAAACATTGGTCACATGATCACCCCAATTGATACCTGTCTTGATTCTTTTTTGGTTTCATTCTCATTCTAGGTTTTTGTAAAAGATTATATTAATTTCAAATTGTGAGCAACACCAAATTCATCAACATTTGTGGATAATGACTATTTGAAAACAAAGTGATAAAAGGAGGACATTTTAAGGAGTTCCATCTTTGTCAGACTTGCTTGTTTCCTTAAACCTTTGCTGCAGATGTAATTATGCTAAAATTCCATCAGAACTGTTTGAATTAAAGAGAGAACTACATTGACACTCAAAAGATTGTTCTTTGTTACATTACTTTCATAAGTTATATTCTATGATTATGACATTTCTGTTTGTAAAGTTCATATGGGCATGAGAACAATACTTTTACTTACTTGTATCTAAAAAATAGAACCAATGTTAATACAGGTCTGCATCATCTTTCCCTTTGAACCTTGTTTAAAACTGACATTCTTCTTCAAACATCATGCATTCTGTTAAATAAAAAAAACACAACTAAATCACCCTAAACCTTTTAGGAAAACTTCTTATTTGCAAGAACATCTCAATGTTTGGGAATCATATCATCACAGTACCAATCCACTAAAATAGAATACTGCCAAACGAAAGGTGACATATTTAACAAACTTAAATATCTCGTTATTTCGTGTTAGTTAGTCGAAATAATGACTTAATTATCTTCCTATTTCAAATTAGTAAGTCGAAAAAATGACTTTATTATCTTGTTACTTTCGAGTTAATAAGTCGAAATAATGACTTAATTTTCTCGTTATTTCGACTTACCAAATCGGGAAAAAAAATCGCATACTTGTCACCTTTATGCCACCGTAAATACTGGCTACATTTTAACTGACTGATTATTCTTAATTGGTAACATTGGAAACAATTCTATCCCAATGGTAGTCAATTGAAGCAGTTATCTGACAGGAAGAAAAAGAACTGATTGTTGATAAAAATCTATATTTCAACCTGTTTTGACTTATATTGGTTTCATTCTCATTCCTACGAACGTTTTCGAAAAAAGAAAGAAGAAAAGAAAAAGTCAATCACACATTTTGAGCTACAACAAATTCATCAACATTTATGGATAATGATTTTTTTTAAACGAAGAAATAAAAGAAGGAAATGTCAAGAAGTCAGACCTTTGTCAAACTTGTTTGTTTCCTGAAAACTTTGCTGCATATGTAATTATTCTATAATAATCTAATAAGAGATGTTTGAATTAAAGAAAAAAAAACTTTGACATTTGAGAAATTGCTTCTTTGTTATATTGCTTTCAAAAGTTGTCTTCTATGGTTATGACGCTTATGTTTGTAAAGTTCAAAGAAGCATGAGAAAGACTATGTACTTACTTGTATTATAAAATGGAGTCAATGTTTATGCGGGTCTGCATCATCTTTTCTTTTGAAGCTTGTTTGAAATTGTCATATTTCCAACCATCATGAATTCTGTGAAATAAAGGAAAAACAACTAAGGGATCTATTACCATAAACCTTTTGGCCAAAATTCTCACTTGCAAGAACAATTCAATGTTTGGGAATTATATTATCACTTGAATCAAGTAAAACAAAATACTGCCAACGGATAAGATGACATATATCCAAATATGGGTCCTGCATGGCTCAGTGGTTAAGATGGTGGACTCAGAACATGGGGGTCCTGGGTTCGAGCCCCACCGAGGCCATTTAGTTTTGGTAGGATCGCTTCAGAGCCCTAGCCTTGTACTGGTGTATCCAGGAAAGCCACTTCAGAACTGAAAAATGTAGGAACGGCCCTTACGAAGAGGACCCATATGGGGCATGTGTCGGGTAATGATTCTAAATTAAACTAAATACTTTACAGGGTATTTTATTTTTTAAAAAGAAAATTTACCTGTCATTGTTATTTAAACTATCGCCCCATAACGCTATTGAATTGTCAAGAAGGTACCTTGTACCCAATTTAAAAGCTCCAACAATAACAAATAATCAATGTCCGCAACTGACGAGTTGACATCGTTGCTTTATTGGTCAGCATAATAGTGTATTCCATCTACAACACGATGTGTACCTAATGCTTTACTTACACACCGCGAAAATGGCATAGACCGTCTACATAAACATTAGATTATGCCAAACTGCAGGGTGTAATCGCCGAAACGATAGTGGAGTGTTGTGGGCAACACACATCTTCTAGACTAGTACTGCAGGGAACATGAACTTTAAAATAAAAAATGAATGCTGTAGTTCTACTTAAAAGGGAGAAGTTTTTTTCAAATGGATGTTTGTTTAGAGGAAGCATCTTCAGCGAGGCGTGACGAGGGCTCACATTCTCGATTTTTCTATGACGAATTTTGGTGAAAATGGTCTATTTAGATATACTGTTTTATAACGAAATGAAAGAGTACAAAAAGTTCTCTTACCTACAACCGGCGATACGTTGTCCTTTCAAGGAGTTGAACACTGTGTCCAATTTAAAGTTTGAAGCGGTGGCGCCGATCTTGTTGTTCGTGTTTTGTTTTTCGATAGAATGGTTTATGGTTTGTTCAAGATTGGCGGAAATCAACTCAATGAGCGGCAATGAATTTATGTAAAACCAGTCCATTCCATAAAGCCGGAAACACCCGAAGCAAACCCGAGTTTTCTCTTTACAAGGAATGGTTCACTATTGGTAGATATATTGGTAGATAAAGTAATGCTTGAAAATAAATTTAGATAGAACCAGTCCATTCCGTAAAGCCGGAAACACCCGAAGCAAACCCGAGTTTTCTCCTTTAGGTAAACCGGAAGCCACCTGTTTTTTTGCTAATGGTATAACCGGTGTTAACATAACTTGTTACTCGTACGTATGTTACCGTTATCCGCTCTCCGAGCGCTTCGCGCTCTGAGAGAGCGGTATTAACCCTTTATCAGACGCCAAATTCTCGACTGTACCAAATTTAAAGAGTTTGCAAACGACATTTCAAAATGTAATCAATTGAAAAATTATTTTCTGATAAGGCATTAAACATTGTGTAAAAAGGAGAAATTGCTCATTAGGAGCAATTTTCCTTTTCCCACGTTTTCCAAAGTCTTCTGCAACAAACTGGTCAAATGTTGTTATTGTTTGGTATTGGGTTAAGTTCATTGTAACATTATGTAACTATCTCTCACCAGTGATCAATAATGTTCATGTGGGATAGCAGTCTGTGGCTTGAGGATCCTGTGTGGCCAAGTGGTTAAGTTTGCGGACTTAGAATCGGGGTTTCCTGGGTTAGAGCCCCACCAACACATCTGGTTTTGTGGAAGTGACCTTTGGTAAGTCACTTCAGAGCCTTAGCCTCATTCTGGTAGATCCAGGAAAGCAGTAACATAATTGAAAAGTTATTGATAGGGTGTTTCAATTCCATCTAAAAAAAAAAACAAAAAAAAGTCAGTGGCTTGAAAACATTGTTTAATACTTGCTAGAAAATGTCTTGATCATGGATAGATGTGCTGACTACCCCATTATAATAGAAACACGGTTTATGACAGTGGTACAGCCTCAATCCATTACCAAAACAGAATTTTCTCAGCAAAAGTCTGCTGTTAATGTTGATTATGATAAGTTACAAAATGCCACATACAGAAGTGGGCGTAACCTCTGCCTTTTTTTTGGGTATCTGAAATAAGTCATTTGGTTTGATTCAAAATGGAGGTAAGGGGTTTGATACTTGAGAGAGCCCAGTCCTAGTTCCCATGGTTTTGGGGGGTGTGAACGTACCTTTACCTAACTTCCGGGAGGGATCTAGTTTTCATCACCATAGTTACATCTGTCAGCGATTACCCTTGCAACACCTGAATAACAGATAAAAGTCACGTCAGATTTATTGCTGCCATTTGCACCTTGGCTGCACATAGCACTTCAAGTCTCTCTTCATGGGTGCACTGGTATACTTAGTGTCATGTTGTTTGTCTGCTACGGGCTGTTTTTGTTTTCTCTGTTTGTGTGTCCCATTTTAACCCTTAGAATGCTGGGTAATTTTCTAAAAAATAAATGTTTGTGTTGTATGCTTTCCAAAACCTTTAACATCTGCTTAATTTTGATCAGGAAAGATACTCAGAGTATCAACCAGGTTAGAACACAGGCCAGCGGCCAATTTACTTGGTGGCTGGCCTGTATCTAACCTGTTTGGATAAGCATGGAGTTGGTTCCAGCACTATAAGGGCTAAGAGAATGGTATTTCTTGTATGAATAGTTTGGATTCCTATTTGTCTGGTTTTTCTCTCCTGCATATCTGTCTGTTTTCCTGTTTGTCTGTCTCTTTATATTTTACCAAAATTAGTAAGGACTGATCATTTGGATTAACAGCACCTATTGGATCTTTCTGAATGATTAGTGTCCATATTAAGCTGATAGTCTTATTACACACCATGTTTCTGTCGAATTTTACAATGGTCCCTTAAAACAAGATTGATTGCACAGATTTATTTTTTATGTTGCTACCTTTATTAAACCTTACTTTGCTGTGACTAATTTAAACAAACTCATATCAAGCGCTGGTGGTGTGAAAATGTCCTAGTAGGCAGAGTAGTTCTCAAAATGTTATTTTTTTTAAAGAGATGACTTTAAATTGGTTATTGCTTTTTAACCAGAGGAAAGCCTTTCATAAAATTGCTTTCCCATACCTTCATATAGGATATTTTTTTGCTGCTTAATTGAAAGTGACAGCACATGACAACTTTAGAATTTGTAAAATCATCATTCTCTGATTTTGAAGGGCAGTCATTTGGACAAAAAGTGAAATTGCATGTTTCAAGCAATTTCTCTTCATGTTGTTCGTTTTTAACAGTATTCCCAGTAGTTGGGGAAGGATTGATAAATCGCATGTAAGAAGCATCTTTGATGCTAAAGGTTCTATGATGCCATATCAAAGGTTGCTAAAAACTTTTAACCAATCTGAAAGGGTTTCCAAACAGCAATTGAAGTTTAAAAAAAGTTAGGGTTTACATGTACTCTTTTGTTATAGCAAAAATGATGTTTCAAAAAGGACAAAATATCTTCATTTCTCTCTAAAAAAAAAACCAAGAAGATGTATTGTCTACAACAAACCATTTTTAATGGATTGTTAACCCTTAATGTGCTGGGACCGACTTCATGCTTATGCAAACAGGTTAGATCCAGGCCACCCACCAAGTAAATTGGCAGCTGGCCTGTGATCTAACCTGTTTGCTACTCTGAGTATCTCTCCTCAACAAAATTAAGCAGATATATAAAGTTTTGGAAATCAGACGACACAGAAAATTACCCAGCATACTAAGGGTTAATGAGTGTGTTTTGTGATGCCATGGTAAAGGCAGCTGTTAAGGTATTTATTATAGTATGAGTGCATTAAGTTCTACCTGGAAAGCAGTCACCTGGCACTTAGAAAGCTTACTTACTAGTGACCACCCAACCATTTATAGCATGATTTCTGTATACATTGAAAGCATTGCAGACAACTAATTGCCAAATATGATGGGGCATTTTTGTTTTCAAATATTGTACCGAATTTATATAAATAAAAATGAAAAGGCCTCATCTTCTTTTTTCCACAATGATTTGCTAAGTCTTCTGTTGTTCAGTCTTAAACTGCAATTTCTCGTTTTCCCACAATATTTTCCAGAGTCATCTGCAACAAAGTGGTTAGATGTCGTTATTGGTTGGTAATGGGTTTAAGTTGGGTTTAGTAAATTCACCAATTATAAAACAGGTTTGAGGTTGTGTAAGGGTTAACCTTGAGTGTTGGTAATCCAGAAAGTTCAGTCAACTGGTTCATGGAAAAATGTGTTAATTGCTAAGAATTAGCGTAGCGGATAATACATATAATGGATGTGTGAACTGATTGCTGGAAACACTTTTCCCCATGTGGGAACTTGTGACTGGTCCAAAATGGGAGGAATAGCAGACAACTATAGATAGCAAGGAAGAAATAAATTTTTGCTGATAGGTAGAAACAATTGTGACAGATGGGTGAATTGCTTTTCAGGATCAATATCTCCTATCGTCAAGGTGGTTTACAAAGATTTCTGCTGTATATGTTAAAAGTGAAAGTAATATGGAGGAATTGGGTTTAACCCTTTGTCTCCTGGAAATAATATGCTGAGGGCTTAATGAAAGACTATAGTAAGTGCTTCATAATCATAGATCATTTACTATAGTATTGCATTGAACCCTTGATGTTTTTTTTTAGAAATGTGCTTTATCAAAATTCCACCATTTTTCTTGTTTTTTCACCTCTAAAACATGACCCCAATCATGTGTTTGTGGTACAAGGATAACAATTAGCTGAAACTCTATGATACCATACTATAAATCAGGCAGATCTAGTTTCCAGTCAAAATTATTTTTATGCACCTGTTACGACCCATTTATATGTAATCATTAGAATATATAAGCTGAGTCTTTTGAGATTTGGAAGGGTGTCTGACTTAGAAGACAGGGGTGCTGAGTTTGAGACCTAGCTTGCCCAATACCAACACTGATCTATAATGTATATGGGGGATACCAGTTTGGGGCTAAGACAGAATATGAACAGGAATGGTGTGAAATTACCTGGAGCATGGATGGAAGCTTTGATTATCTCTGTATGACTGAAATATTGTTGAAAACATTAAACCTAAATACAACAACATTTTGCTACATCTAAACACAGCTGTTTTGAGTCCCTGTCAGGCGAGGTGAAAATTGCCGGGACTAACACGAATCAGAGCGAGTACTAGTGTAGTATCGAGGAAGCAGTCATCAAAATTGAATTTGATAAGCTTCAAGCTTCCATCACAATTATTGTAATAAAATGAATTTAAACTTAAACAGATCTGGAACTTAAAGATGATTTAACAAATCATTTAAGAAACTATTGTAGCAAAAGAACTATTTGTTCATTGCAAAATATTTTTTCTCTCGTCACATCAATTTCTTCTCAATTATACTATTTTTTTGTTGTTTATGATTGACGTTCCCTGGTGTTTTGTTCAGTGGCCGAGTGGTTAGAGGTAAAGAACTTGAAATCATATGGCCTCTGCTTGGGTTCAAATCCTGGTGACGGCATTTGGATTTTAATGAGCGGTAGTGTCCCGATTGACTTACAGAATACTGATGGTTTAACCAAGCTAAACCAGCCCCTATGGGCAATTTTAGTATGGGGTCTTCCTCCATCAATAAGAGTCCGGCATTGCAACATAACTGAAATAATGTTGACGCTATGTAAACCCCTTTAATGATAAATAAATGGACCAGTCAAATTTCCTATTTGGGGAATGGTTTAAAAGAGTATGTTGTTGATCCAGGGCTCTCGAATTGGGTCTGTCTCAACATTCTTATAGAGCTGATTAATTTCAGGCGATAAGATCCACTTTGAGGATTCAATGCAATACTATAGTAAGTGCTTCATGTTCGTGAAGCTTCATGTTCGTGAAGCCCTTACTATAGTCTTGTACTAAACCCTCAACTTGCGGTTTATCTTTGACATAGATAGAGACCATTGTTGTCTTTTTGGGAAAACATTCCATAGGTTCATCCATTCCCCCCTTTATGTCATAATGTAACTCATCTAAAACTGTTCAAAAGAAACTTTGTCAGTCACAATTTCCACATAAAACTTCTTTTTTAAACAATTTTTTTTTATCTCATATGTTGCCTGCAATGCTATTTTCATTTCACCCTTTCCCAAACAATAACGACATTTGACCACTTTGTTCCAGGCAACTTTAGAAAACACTGTTGGAAATGGAGAAATTGCTCATAATGAGCAATTTTTCCTTTTCCCACAATGTTTTCTACTTTATCAGAGTGTTACTTTCCAATTCCATCACATTTTGAAATGTCGTCTGCAAACTCTTTCAATTTGGGACAGTCGAAAATTTGTTGTTTGGGAAAGGGTTAAATTTGTTGTTTGTTAAAAAAAGGTAAATACCAAATTCATGTACATGTGTGTTTGTGTGTGTGATTGGGGCAGTTTTCTAGCAGCATCATACCCAGTGTGACAGCACAATGTAGTGTAAGCACACACAGAACCCATGTTACCTGACAAAAAAAAAATATCAAAGCATTTTTTTCCCACTTGGTGTTTCCATAGCAACCAGAAAAAAAGAGAATTCCCATTATAATCCAGAAAACTTTTGCTGATTAGGCAGATGATATTGCCACCGTGTGCCTCCCCCGAATTCCAGATTGTACCCCTCTCCCAGGTCTTAGAAAATCCTTACTACTTTTAACAAGAAAAAATCTTGATCTTTTGTCACAATTGTATTAAAATTGTTCTGCTGCTGATGCATTATAATGGAAATATATGAAGAAATAGATTTCTTTATCACTGCTATTACAAGATTGAGTTGTTCAAGCCATGCTGATAAGCCCTATAAAGATACACTTTAACCCTTTACCAAACGCCAAATTTTCGATTGACCCAAATTGAAAGAGTTTGCCGACGTCATTTCAAAATGTGATGAAATTGGGTAATAATCTTCTGATAGGGCAGAAAACATTGTTGTAAAAGGAGAAATTTCTTATCACAGGCAATTTCTCCTTTTCCCACAATGTTTTCCAAAGTCCTCTGCAACAAAGTAGTAGAATGTCGTTATATTGTTTGGTAAAGTTTTAACAACCCATTCCTTCTTATGAGCTTTAATTTGTTGTCCAAATGGAAAGTTAAGGTAGATGCTAGCTATAAAGCATTTGCACAAAATATAAAAATTATATTCAAGAAACTTGGTGGAGGCCATTGTGAGAAAGTGTTTGTTTTAACCCATTACCAAACAATCACTACATTTTACCACTTTGTTGCAGACGACTTTAGAAAACATTATGGGAAAAGGAGAAATTGCTCGTAACGTGCAATTTCTCCTTTTCCCACAATGCTGTCTGCCCTATCATAAGATTATTTTCCAATTTAATCACAATTTAAAAGGGTTAAGGTAGATGCTAGCTATAAAGCATTAATTTTTCACGAAATATAAAGATTCTTTTTGAGAAACTTAGTATAGGCCATTATGAGAAAGTGTTTGTTTTAAGCTATTTCTTCTTTTTACAGTTATACATGATACTCTCAGAAGCAAATGTGGAAGAGAAAGGGTTAAAAAAAATGTCCTGAAATCATTGTATGAAAGAAGTTAGAGATATTTATTTGAGAGTTAAGTGCAATTTTATAGGGAGTACTTCATGTTTAAGAAGCACTTACTATAGTCTTGCATTGAACCATGATTATGACATCAGAACAATCAACTCATTATGAACTTCTTTTTCACTGTAAGCCATTTTTTGGTCACATTGATTTTGATGTATGCCTTGGATGCATTGTGTCATGCTATTGTCTCCTTCAGTTATGATACAAGTAATGCTGATATTACATCGTCTGGCATTTAATTGTCTAAAACTGTTGCATCAAATCGAGCATTCAGTGCAATGCTATAGTAAATGCTTCATGACTTACTATAATCTTGCATTGAACCCTCGAAATAAACATTTGTTATAGAGGCATGGAAAAGTCTGACACCAATGCTCATGTCATCTTTTATAAGAGAACCAAATACATGATGGGTCTGGGGAGAAATGCAATTAACCTATTACCAAACAATAACAACATTCAACCACTTTGTTGCAGACGACTCTGAAAAATATGTTGGAAAAAGGGGAAATTGCTCTTAACGAGCAATTTCTCCTTTTCCCACAATGTTTTATGTCCTATCAGAAGATTATGTTTCAATTTCATCACATTTTGAAATGTGGTCTGCAAACTCCTTCATATTCGGACAGTCGAAATCTTGGCATTTGGGAAAGGGTTAAATCAGATTTGTTCACACAAACCAGTTTTATGTGTCTAAGTTTGAGATGTTTTGAAATGTATGGCTGATTCTTATGGGTCTGTATCAACCATTATGCCTCAAGCTATTTCTCTTTCTTCAGACACATTATTAGCCAAACCTTAATTGCTCAGTTAGTGGTGTGTCCGACTTTGAAAATAGGGGTTTCAAGTTTGAGACTGAGCCTGGCCTGTACTTTTCAAATATTTAATGTAGCGCTATTTGACAAGAAACGACAAAATTCTGTTAAATGCAGCACAAAATTCAAATCCAACGTATTTAAGTTTTTGTTAAAAGTCCTACTAGAAAACCCTGTTCCAATCATATTTCATTATAAGTTATCATGGGCAAACACCTCTTATTTCTGATGATAGAAAATTATGGAGTGGTAATAACTCATGTAAGGGGATTCTTTATTTGTACCACATTAGAGTGATAGTTGTTACAAAGATCACACAAATCTGTAAGTTGACTGATAAAATGCATCTTTGCAGGGCTTATCAGCATGGCTTGAACAACTCAATCTTGTAATAGCGGTGATAAATTCAATCTATTTCTCCATATTTTATTATTTGAAGCAGAAAATTTAGAAAAAAACAAATGTGACAAAAGATCAAGAATTGTCTTGTTAAAAGGACGATCTCACAGATAAGTTATAAACACAATAATATGAATTATAAAAGATCTAGTGAAATGGATTGGAATGGAAGCTAAAAACTTAAATTTCACAGATTGAGATCTTAATCTTTTGTAAAATAAAAGGTTTTTTTATTGAAGAAATTACATCACTGATCTATTAAGTTTTTGTTAGTGATACTCTTCTCACCCTTTTTGATTACCATGTGGTGGAGATATACAACAATTATATTGCAGATTTGGTTAACCCAATACTAAACAATAATGACATTGTACCACTTTGTCGCAGATGACTCTGGAAAACACAATGGGAAAAGGAGAAATTACTCTTGACGAGCAATTTCTCCTTTTCCCACAATGCTTTATGCCCTATCAGAAGATTACTTTGCAGTTTCATCACATATTGAAATTTCATCTGCAAACTTTTTCAATTTGGGACAGTCGAAAATTTGGCATTTTAAGATTTGTTCCTTACAGAGCACATTCACTGAAATAGTACCTTAAAGTTACAATGAGAGTTGATTCCTAAGAAATGTCATTCAATGTTAATAATAAGTTAATACATATTTCATTCAAGAAATAAACACCATTATATACATAACAAACAATTTTGTGAGACAGATTGAAACGGAAGCTGAAGTTTATTTTAATTTGGGAGCAATGTGTGTTGTAGGTTGCAACTCTCTCTCATATAAATATACAATGAAGATTTTGTGACTGGTCCAAATTGAAACCATTAGCAGCTGGTTATAAACAAATATTACATTTCATTTTATTTAGATAGTGGTAAAAATGATTAATGAAAATGGTTAATAGCATTTTTCAAACAAATGTTCTTTTAGTAGCAATGTTGAACATTCATTATAACAGAGAATGTCTGCTTTTTTTAACCCTTTCCCAAACAACAATTTTTCGACTGTCCCAAATTGACAGAGTTTGCAGATGACATTTCAAAATGTGATGAAATTGAAAAATAATCTTCAGAAAGAACAGAAAACCTTGTGGGAAAAGGAGAAATTGCTCTTAGCGAGCAATTTCTCCTTTTACTTCAATGTTTTCCAAAGTCGTCTGCAACAAAGTGGTCAAATGTCGGTATTGTTTGGGAAAGGGTTAATGTATCATTACTACCATCTACAGATGCCTTCAATTTTGACCAGTTCGAAAAGACTGTTTGAGAAAATGTGATAAAAATTCACCATCAAACATAAAAGACAAATGATCTGTTGTTTAAAGATTGCAATGAGAATGTTGACTTTTTCTGAAATGACAAGTAATGATTAGATACTTTATTTATTCTTAAATAAGAATATAACGAGTCTTTCATGTTTTTAACTGTCTTGCAACTATCATCGACTTAGCCTTCCATTTGATTTATAGCCTGCATTTACTTAGATTGCTGCTATTAATGCTTTAATGTCTTGGTTATTTGGGTTATCTGTTTACATTTTCCAACCTACAGACAAGTCTGATTTCTTCTTCAGGGGAATGTATTTGGGGAGTGAAAAGGATTTTTCCACCATTAACAAATTCTTCATTTATTATGATGATTTCAATGTTCAATATTTAATTTTGAAGTTTTTTCATTGAAACCTTTGCAACCTTGATAAATGTTTTAGTGCTAGAATCTGACAGAACCTTCTGAGAAATGCAAATGTCTAAATGATGTATGGAAAAGGTAAAGGTGATTTTTTGAGTGGGGTCAGAACTACAACCTGTAAATAGGGTTGGTCTGTTTTTCACATGATTTGGCATAAGGCCTATAAACAATTTGCAGATTATCATCCAGGATTAGTCATCAATATGAAGTTCATCTTCATAGCAATGTACAATACTTATTTATTAGCATTATAGTACATGTTCCCTGGATTACCTACCACTACTAGGCTAGGAAATGTGTCTTGCCAAAAGACACTTCACAGTGAAATGAGTAAACCTTTGGGGATTGAACCCAGGTCGGCTGGTCTCAAGTCCCTGTTGCTGACCATTACACACCGCGGAATGTTGTAAGTTTCTCGCACATGTACCAACATTATCATCTGAGATACATAATAACATGATAATAACTGGTCTTTCTGATTATACCCATTTTCTTCATTTATATACACATTTTACTTAACTTATAGAAATTTGAGGGTTCAATGCAAGACAATAGTAAGTGCTTCATAAACATGAAGCACTTACTATAGTATTGCAGTGAACCCTTGAATTGTTTTCAGAAACCATTGTGACTAAAGAAGAAAGAGCATTTAGGCCTTACAAAGAAACTCTTTCATCCTTTATCCTTGTCATCTGCTATTGCTCATAACTTGGAGGGTCCTGCATGGCCCAGTGGTTAAGTTGATGGAGTACTTGGCTCGAGCCCCAGCAACACCTCTTGTTTTATGGGAGTGACCTGTGGGAAGTCATTTCAGAGCCCTAGCCTAGTACTGGTGTATCTAGGAAAGTCATTGCATGACTAAAAGATTGTTGATACAGCATTAAAAATCATGCAAACAAAATCTTAGTTTGGACCTGCCACAAATCAAAAGAAGAGACAATGGGTTACAAGTTTGACAACAACTTAATAAAGTAAAACTGATGCATACCTTTAAACTCATGAATCTTTACATCATATCTGACTTGGATTGATTGAAAGATTTTCCTTGTTAGATTCCTCAGAGCAAAACAGAGCAACGAACATTTTCAAAGAAAGGCAGTTTGTTGTCATCAGTTGGTGTTTCTTGTAGATAAAGACAATGATATTGAGGGTTCAATGCAAGACTATAGTAACTGCTTCATTAACATGGACCCCTTACTATAGTAATGCACTGAACCCTTGAATTACCTCTTTGGTAGGATAAAAATTATCGTTGGAAAGGAAGGTAGTTGTTGAAATTAACATTTTCTCCTTTCCCGAAATGGTGACGACAGTGTACAGCTGGTACCAGAGACTCTTTGATAAAATATTGTTATTTTCCTGCTGCAATAAAACAAAAAAACAATGCTACAGGTGATTAGTAAAACAGCTAGGTTAATAAGGAGAACTCATTGAGTTTATAGCCCATTATTTCTCTCTAGTCACAATGTTTCCGTAACCCAGTGCTCCTGCATATAAAAACTGTTCATGATTTGGCATGTTGTGACTCCTTCAATCGTATTCCTTTTGTATTACAGTGACAATAAACTAGATTGTAAAACACCTCATGATGAACCCACCTCCAAATGGTCATAATACTGTCTGGATATTTCTAATATTTATATACATGTAGGTCATAGGTCAATCATGCTCTCATGCACTGTTTAAGTTTCAATCGATAAATACAATACCTGAGAAAGGTAGATAGATAGATATCTTTTATTTGATCACCACACATGCGTATAGTCATTTTTACAATATAAACAAAATAAACATACAATATATACCGGTCAATAATCAAAAATACAATAACATACATTTTTCAATAATTACTTCCATTTCAATGTGGATGAACTACATAAATGATTAGGTAATATTGAAAGGGGTGATTGGTATATCTGATCAGAGTTACCTACCGTTTGCATTTAGCCTATATCACCTGATTAAATTTTTTTTAAATCGGCCATATACTGTGTTGGACCTATATCTTAATTTTCCTAAATACAAATGATCAAGTTTAAATTTGAGAGGAAGTTTATACTTTGTTCGCTTTTAGAAAATGAATCTGCTTCCAAATTATTATTGATTATTTTTTATTGGATTACACCTTACTCCATTTATATAAGTACAACTAAAGAAATCATTCTGACAAAAAGATTTTGCTTTCGTCAAGCAACTTGACAGTTTGTCACATTGGTTTGTATTCTTAAAAGTTATTTTCCATGCATTATAATTTGAAAAAGCTGTTTCACTCAATTTTGACAAATTTCGAAATACTATAAACAGGATTGAGTTAATAAGCCACAGTTTAGTTTTATAGATATAACAAAAACCATAGTTTCATAATAGAATGCGTATACAGTATACCATAATTAACTTTTTGAATATTGTCATGTTAAAGTTCAAATGTTTATTCTCCCAAGTATAACAGAGAAGTAATTTGATTTAAAATAAGGTTTTAGATAAGGTCACATTTCTATTTGTATAGGATATAGATGGAGTGACTACATCTCATTCAACTAATCATGATCTCACCTTTGTCTTCAATATACCTAGAGATGAGAATTTCCTCCCTTGTTGCTAGTATCAGTTTTATGGTGAGCCGACTCTGTCTCTGACTCTGAAAGTGAATACAGGTATCTCCAGAATGCTAGCTTGACAATGCACACATTGCTTACATTTGGAGAAGGGGACCGCATGATCCGAAAACCTTCCCCTCTCAGAAAATTATGTTAACCTTGGAAACTGTCTTTTTCTATTGTTGTATATTGGTGTATTTGGAGATGTCTTTGTCACTTGCATGTTTTGGTGAACAATTTGTGAAAACCATGGGACTTTGATGATTTGTATCAACAATATGTTGAGCTAAGAGTTATGACTTATCAAATGTTTTCTGTCAGAGAATGACAAAAACTCGCTGCAATTTCTTGATAGTTATCAAAATCCCATATGATTGGTATTCATTAATATGAGAAAATGAAACGATTCTGATGTTTATGAGGGTATTATTTGGAGGAGATATGGTTTGAAGTTTATGAAAGACTTACTTTAGTCTTACACTTAGCCCCTCCATTTTTCACAAGCAATCATTAAATACTGTCCTTGCTTTGAACAAACACATAAATTTGACTTACTTTTGAAGAAAGTTTAACAGACCCTGCTTTATGAATTGTTATCATGTTAAATCAGAAGGTTTCTTTATTTCAATTAACCTTATAGTGCTGGATCCAACTTCATGCTTATGCAACAGGTTAGATCTCAGGCCAGACTCCAAGTATATTGGCGTCTGGCCTGTGATCTAACCTGTTTGCTACTCTGAGTTTCTTTGCTCATCAAAATTAACCAGATATTTAACTTTATGGAAAGGCAACAACAATAAAATCTATTTTTAAAAACTAACCCAACATTCTAAGGGTTAAGAACATGCATGCATGTTCTTCATGTACTAACTGTAGAAGATACTTGTACAAGGATAGAAGCGTACAGACTTTCTTTCATATGGCACGGTTCCCCTATATACATGCTGCCAATTTCTCTTCCATTGTCTGCTGTCAGAGAATAGATGACAGGAAAATATAAACACTTTTCCAGAGGATTTCCATATACATGATTTACATTCTATCCCTTAGAATGCTGGGTAATGTTCTAAAATAGATTTTCGTATCGTCTGCTTTCCAAAACCTTAAACATCTCCTTAATTTTTGTTGAGGCAAGATACTCAGAGTAGCAAACAGGTTAGATCACAGGCCAGCCACTTGGTGGTTGGCCTGGATCTTACCCGTTTGCATATGCATGAAGTCAGTTCCAGCAAGGTATTGGTTGTTTCAGAGATGGTACCTTTTGGTAGATATACCATCATATATCTACTGGTGATTTCTTACATGACACAGTAAATCAAATACTTTCTGTAATGTTGCAGTTTATCTGTTCTACAGAAGTAATCCACCATCAATCCTGATCTCAACATCAGTGTGTGGGCTTAAAGGAGGTTTGGAAGGTTGTAAGTTTAATACCCAGGCCTGGGTATAATCAAGACCAAAAATTCGCTGATGGTTATGACTTCCCTCAATTAAACGGTTCAATGCAATATGATAGTAAGGGCTTCACAAACATGAAGCACTTACTATAGTATTGCATTGAACCTTCGAATTGCACTCAGGGAGAAGTGTGATTGCTGGTAAAGTAAGTTCCAAGTCAAAAATTATAATATTGGTATGGCTCTTGTTGATGTTGTAATATGACTAAAATATTGTTCAAAACTGTGTTAAAGGTGCTACATTACTGAGGAGAAGATTTGAAGAAGAAAAATTGTTGCTGTTTGATATACAATTAAAAAAAGCTATTGAATGCATCATCTATTCAGAAAGCATCACATATTCAGAAAGCATCAATTTATCTAAGTATGTACTGTTTATAGGTGGTAGATTTCAAAAGCAATGTCACACTTTTGGATTAAAATACATTAAAATTTAGTGTATACAGACTGTAAAGCATTATATACAAAGTCATGTACAATCTAATTTTGCTTCAAATGACTTTTCTTCGGTGCATAATTATGATATAACAGTTTAGCTGTTGTGCAGTTTTAAAGAAATTTATCTTTACCTTCTAAATTTCCTCACATCTTTGAACAAGCACCTTCGATAACCCCTTCCTTTTAAATACCTCAGTTTACTGCATCTGCTGCTAAAGTCTTTACTTTACTGTATTCTTTTTTATAAAATTTTGAGGAAAACTTGCTTACAAGGAGAATTATGAGGAAAGGGTTAAGGGTGTTATAGCTATACAATGGGAATGGGTCAATTACCTGGAAACTATTTTGTCATACAGGAGCTATGGGAGAGTGAGTAGCAGATCACATGCTGATCTAACAGGCTTTGTATAAGCCTTCATCAATCAATTCCATTGTCCTTTGTGTTCAACATTGCTGGAAAGTATGGCAAGTTGCTGTTATCTGAATAGATATGTAATATTTATCCTTTCCTTCATGTTAACTCTGTTTTTGGACATTGCAGAAAATGACAGAAAAAAAAATGTGACCAAATTCAATCGCTTGAAGAAAGCAATGGTTTCAGCTCAATTTCTCTTGGAAAATGTCCTTTTTCATCCTTTGTCATTGTCATCTGTTGTTGCTTTTTATGAGGACCAGTTCACAAACTTAAGTCATTGGTTTTGTTTTGGTCTTTTTGACTATTTTGGGCAAGATTTGTAGATAAAGAAGTAGAGAATCAGAGTAGAATTCAATGTTTTACTCCATAGAACTTTACTTTGATCCATTAGCTGCAAAAGTCTTTGCAAATCGCTTTGACAAAAGGATGAATTTATTTTTGTTATCATAATTTCTTGAGGAGGGTTAAAGGAGAGAACAGTTGATTTTCCATTATAAAACTGATGCATTATCCAGACATGATTCTCTCCCTTTGGATGTTTAACTTCTTAAGTTCTCTCCCCTGATATGAATCACATCTAAGATGTTTGATAAATTCTTGTGGATGTAGTTTTCAATAAAATCACAATAAATTCTTTTAAATTCTTTAATTCTTTGTAGTTATTTAGTTATACCGAAAGTCTTGATAAGTTGATTCTAATGTGTACCCACCAGCTAGGATTTGTTTCAAGAATAATGAAGCTTACAATTGATAATGTCTTCTTTCTTGACCTGAATAACCTCTGTTCTGTCTGCTGAAGGAAGGAAACTTTAAATTAATATTCAGTCAATCTCTACTTATTTTCTGAAAGTTGTGACGTGACTAAATTGAATATCCTTTCAGATGAGAAGTATGATTTTAACATATCAAAGATACAGTACCTTGTTTCTTAAGACTTGGGTAGAGACAATAATTGTATGCTCAGCCTCAGGTCATAATACTCTATTAAGGTAGAATACCCATAATCCACCATATTAAAGCTCATTCTTTCGTGATATTACTTCAGTTGATCTTGGTATACCCTGATCTAGGCCAAACCTATATGCATTGAACTGATTAGTTCAGGACCCCGACTGAGGTTAACTGAGTACTACCGAAGTAATCGAACGACAAAATGAGTTTCAAAATGGGGGATTATGGATATTTTACCTTAAAGCAATGTTTACTTTTGTCACTGAAGTATCTTTTTTGTTGGCTTGGTCAAATCAGAAGAGATAAAGAAAGTGCATTGTGAAGGAGTTACTAAAATATCCTTTTGATGCCAGAATTTTGACATTAGTTTGGATTATCATTGATTGAATGTTGGTCTCATGATGAGGAAAATCTTTGATGTTTGAGATCTGAGGTTGTTATAGAATTTATTTTGACTTCATTGACGCAAACATTTTGTTACTTCCACTCAATTATAAATCTGTTTTATACTTGATACAATTGAAGAAACTATTTATGAAATTGTACATCCTTTAGAAAATAAGAACAAAATGGCACAGTAGAACATATTTATCTGTTTTTTAGCACAAATTATGCAAATACATTTTTAAAAAGTTTCTTCTTTAATTCATTTTAAACATAATGTAACAAAAGGCTATTTATTTTGAAAATGTATGACTGTATTGGGCACAGGTTATAAATCTGTTATTTTCTAAATAACAGACTACAATTTACACCATTGCAGGCAAGCACATTGATCACACAAGTTGGCTGCTTTGACCCATTACCAAACAATCCATTACCAAACAATAAAGACATTTGACAAGTTTGCTGCAGACAACTCATGAGAACATGTTAGGAAAAAGAGAAATTGCTCCTAATGAGCAATTTTTCCTTTTCCAACCATGTTTTCTTCCCAATCAGAAGATCATTTTTCAATTTAATCATATTTTGAAATGTCGTTTGCAAATTCAATTTGGAACAGTCAAGAATTCGGCATTTGGTAAAGGGTTAAAACTTTTCAAAATCCTGAAATTTTTTGTTAAAGAGTTCTTATGCTTGAATCTCGCAAGACCCAAGGTCATTTCCTAGAAAACTGCAGAGCAAAAACGTCATACCTCTAATGGGTCGGACCAGAAGTTTGTGACCGTTGGCATTAAAACATATGTATTATATGGCAGCCATGGTAAGATATGTTTTCCAGAAGTGTGCTTGCACACCTGGAACAGCTACTGATAGGCCCATTAACCCTTAGAATTCTCGGTAATTTCTAAAAAAAAAAGATTTTTGTGTCGTCTGCTTTCCGAAACATTTAATATCTGCTCTAGTTTGATGGGGAATGATATTCAGAGAAGCAAACAAGTTAGATCACAGGCCAGCCACCAATTTACTTGGCGGCTGGCCTGGATCTAACCTGTTTGCGTAAGCATTAAGCCATTCCAGCACTATAAAGGTTAACCTTTTCCCTGTTTGGTAATTTTTTGTCAGAAGCCAACATTTTCTTTTTATCAAATATACAGTATGTAAAAACATTTATGAAAAACTTCATATTGGAAAAACATATATTGAAATCATTTTGCCAAAAGGAAAATTTGCTCATCCTTGAGCAAATTCTCCTTTTGGCTCATTGATTTCATTTTGTTTACCTTCTGTTGCAGATACGTAGGACGTTACCTGTATAAAGGGATTGGATAATTAATGATATACATGTGGTACCTTTTGGTGCTTTTTCTCCATTCTCTGTTTTCTGGACCCGAGATAATCTGTTCAGCTTGATTCCTGGAATGTATAAGATGGATTACAGTTGACATTTTAACCTTCACCTGAACCTGTTACCCCATTCACACTCTATTTAGCATGGCCCAAATTGAAAGAATCAGCAGATGAGAATTGTTATGTGTGGTAAATGGCATTTTTATTTTTTGAAATTGATAAGAAATGTTTTGAGATGGAAAAAAAGAGATAAAAACCATGCAACTCACAGTGTCTTTTGCCAGTTCACAAATCATGAGTCCCTGTAGATTTGAAAATATCTTTTAACACATTACCAAACAATAATGACATTTGACCACTTTGTTGCAGACAACTCTTGAAAACTATGTGGGAAAAGGAGAAATTGCTCTTAACAAGCAATTTATCCTTTTACCACAATGTTTTCTGCCCTATCAGAAGATTATTTTTAATATCATCACAGTTTGAAATGTTGTCTGCAAACTCATTTAATTTGGTACAGGTGAAAACTTGGCATTTGGTAAAGGGTTAAACACTGCCAAATATTTTCTTCTTCTAAAGTTTTATATCTTTGCAAACTTTGTCCAGCTCTGAACCACTTTTTATTACATACCATTTATTTGATGGCTATTGTAGCATATGAACAAATATTTCATATTTTATTTCATTTACATCCATAGAAGCAAATTTTTTACATGTGGAAAGATGACAATGCCGAGACTATCCCACAAATTGGCAAGATTGCTAGTTTTGTTTTCAATAAGCCGTCATCAAGAGTAAATTTGATAAGCTTCATGATTCCGTCATAATCTATGTTAAATAAATTTAAACCACCCTCACCCCTAGTACAAATTTCAAGCTTCTGTCACAATCGATGTTAAATGAATTTAAACCACCCTCACCCCTAGTACGAATTTCAAGCTTCTGTCACAATTGATGTTAAATGAATTTAAAACACCCTCACCCCTAGTAAGAATTTCAAGCTTCTGTCACAATCTATGTTAAATGAATTTAAAACACCCTCACCCCTAGTACAAATTTCAAGCTTCTGTCACAATCTATGTTAAATGAATTTAAAACACCCTCACCCCTAGTACGAATTGCAAGCTTCTGTCACAATCTATGTTAAATGAATAAGTTTAAACTAAGTGTCAAAAATGTGTACTTCTGCAGTAGAAATGTGAACTAAGGAACATGGAGAGGCCTTTAAGCTGTTCTAGTCAGACGAGATACTAAAACAATATTGTTTAAGCTGGTGAACCTCTTATGTCTATGGTATGATTAATGATTATGATATAATAACATTCAGGCAAGAACAATTATTATTGCTTATCATTCATTTTATGTCATAATGCTGCAAAAACATGCAATTCTTCTGGGTTTTTGTCTCAACATATTGCGCGAGTTACTAAATGTTCAACATTATTTGATCATATTTTTCAAGGCTAAGATGCCAACTGATTTTTGCAATACTGTTTTCTAACGAATGTATGGAGGCATCCTTATAAATGGATGGATTAACCTGTTATTGTTCTTAATGCTTCATTTTTCCAAATCTTCTTCAGAGGACTCCAGACACCACAGTAACAAACAAAGCAATTTATCCTAATGAGCAATATCTCCTTTTGTCAAAATAGTTTCCTACTATTTTCTTAAAGTAATTATTCTTGTTCCATGTTAGAAATAACCAGATAATGTTGATTTATACTTTAGTATTGTCTCAAGATTATAAGTCAAGTACCTGTATATATTCAAGGAAACAAGAATAAATGAACTGCCAAATTATGTTTGTAATATGGGGAAGCAAGCCATTTATTGTGATAAAAAAAGAAGTTACTCATGTTAGATTTCTTGGCCTAAAAACCAAAGGTGCATAAAAACATGTATGTTAAAAGCAATTGAAATGAATTAATAGACTATACTTTGCTTATGCTATCAATTTAGACCTATCGCAATATTTATTAATGGAGGATGGGCCTAGTGTAAGGAATAGCAATGAAATAAGATCAAAGATTTAACATCTGAGATCATGAAAAGGTTTGTTGTTCATCTCAAAGGCAGAATACTAATCTTGTAGCAGAAATCCATTCGGGAAAACATATGATATCTAACAAACATTTATTTTTATCATTTATTTTATGCCTTGGATAATACAAACAATCATAAATCGATTTGGGAGGCTCTTTGTAGTTGTAGCAGATAGACAATAAGACTTGAATGCTTTTTACAAAATACAGAGATGATCAGGGCAACTTTTTACTGAACACTTTATGCTTAAAAATTGCAGAAGTTCTAAACAACATTCTCTCTTATTTCAATATTGGGATAAGCAATTTTGCAAAGTAACACATCATTGGAAGCATCTCTCTCAGGTGGATCCAGGAAAGCTGTAACATAACTAAAAAATTGATGACACTGCATTAAACAACATAAAATTAAAGAAAGAAGAGGAGAAGAAGATCCCAATTGTTCCTGCAACATTTGCTACAGAGTTTTTAACAAGTATATAAAGAATAATTTAAGACTGGTTTATATTTACTAAGATCAATTAATTATTTTGCATCAAAATGCTATGAAAACTGGTCTCCTGCAGACAAATTAAAGATGCTTGTACATTATAGATAGTGGCTTTATCCCTGCACTTTTCATCTATAAATGGGAACAGAAGAAACTGGTCAAATAATCAGTCATAAGCTCTGAAGTACATATAAGGAATATAAGGGAAACGCTCTAAAGTAAATACAAGGAATATAAGGGAAATCCTTGAGACAATAAAAAGAAATAAGAGAATATTTTTTGTCCTAAACTATAGATTTCCAAGAAAATATCTCATGCACATTTTCATGGAAATTAATTAATTTCCGGGATCTATGGATTTTATGACAGGTGCTCATTATCCATGCCTGTTTAGTGTACATTTCAAACAGATTAAACCAAGTACCACCTAACGCCATATTTGTGCGTCTTGCTGCAGATGACTTTCAAAAAGCATTGTGGCAAAGGAGAAATTGCTTGTGACAAGCAATTTCTCCTTTTTCCACTATGTTTTTTTGATCCAGTCACATATCACAACACCAGAACTGAAAGGTTTTGACATGTTTACAAAGCTTTTCTAAAGACGTCTGCTTCAAGCAAAAAAATTTCATCTGCAGGTGGTAGAGAGTTGTCGTGCAGTTTTAAGGAAGTTTTTTTTTTAGCTTCCAAACTTAATCACATCTGTGAACAAGGACCTTTATAATCAATTGAAATAACAGTTTCGTGGTCATATCAGCTTGAAGCTATTTTGACCAATGGAGAAAAGGTTTGCCTTGAACAATTACAATTTTTTCCTCAGTTGTCTGCTTCTGATGGATAGCATGCATGCATTATTACATTTACATACGGCAGATTATAAAGTCCTAGCATTAATATTGTCAAGTAGACTTAACCCTTTACCAAACACCAAATTTTAAACTGTCCCAAATTGAAATAGCTTGCAGACGGCATTTCAAAATGAGATGAAATTAAAAAATAAGCTTCTGATAGGGCAGAAAATATTGTGGGAAGAGGAGAAATTACTCATAAGAGCAATGTCTAAAGTCTTCTGCAACACATTTGTCAAATGTCATTATTGTTTGGTAATGGGTTAAGTTAAAACAGATTTGATTCAACTAGGGGGTTTATCTTGTCCTTTCAACACTGCTAGATGCAATGCTCACTGAATGGTTTCCCTTTTCTAAAGATTTAGCATCACATTCACTAAAAGACAAAACAGCTGGGGGTCCTTCTTGGCCCAGTGGTTCCATGTTTGGGCCCCAACTGTCATCTCTGGCTTCGCTGGAGTGACCTTTGGCAAGTCACTTCAGAGCCCTAGCCCAGTGCTGGTGGATCCAGGCAAGGCTTAACATTACTGAAATATTGTTGATATGGCGTTAAGAATATTGTTAAGAACAATTTCTCCTTTTCCCAAAATGTTTTCCAGAGTGGTCTGCAACAAACCGGTCAAATGTCGCTATTGTTTGGTAATGGGTTAAGCTACTTTTCTTCACCACCTGGTAAAGGTTTATCTTCTCAATTTCAGTACCAATTTGTGGTTTCCTTATTTAGAATTTTATGTAGACATACAGGAAAGCTGCATATTATCTGCAACCCTTTGCTTATATTGTAACACTTCGTATACATTATCTCATGAATCATGGGGCATGAGTATAAAACAAAACTATTGAAGGGTTTATCTTAGTTTCCTTTTGGATCAAAGTTTTTGTATTGGCAAGTTTAATACTGTGTTGGAAGACAGTAATAGATGATAACAGGAACAAACTCATTCTGAGTCTTGTTTGATACATGTACTGAGGTTGCACCAAGAGTATTTTAATTCTGTCAATTAACACATATTTTCGAGGGTTCAATGCAAGACTATAGTAAGTGCTTCATAAACATGAAGCACTTACTATAGTCTTGCATTGAACCCTCTTTTTAATCATTAACTTTCATTTTAGGGTACCCCCATGTCCTTGTGGTTAGAGTACAGAACTTGAAATCATTCGGCCCCTCTGCGTGTGTGTTTAAGTTACATTGGTAGAGGAAGTATCTGCTTACTTCCAAAGTACTGATGCTTCTATAAAGCTTGACAAGCTTAAGTTTAGGGTATTCCTCTATGAATTAGGAGGAGGCATATATATATATATATAACAATTCTGAAATACTGTTGACACAATGTCAACTTTCTGGTTCTGGTGGTATATGATAACACATGCTGTATAACACACTCACCAGAGAAACAGCAGTCAATGGGAGCGCATGTCCAAAACAGTCAGTCTTCGACTGTTATTTCTCTGCTGGGTGTTGGACATACAGCCTTTATAACGCATGAGTTATCATAAACCATCAGACCGGAAAGTTAATGGTAA
Source organism: Cerastoderma edule (assembly GCA_947846245.1). Taxonomy (NCBI): domain Eukaryota; kingdom Metazoa; phylum Mollusca; class Bivalvia; order Cardiida; family Cardiidae; genus Cerastoderma; species Cerastoderma edule. The sequence continues at coordinate 6,497,162 of OX401411.1, read as the reverse complement.
ACGCCTGCAGGGTACACAATGTGGCTATCATTGGCAAAAGTAGCATTGAATACCTGGGCCAGGCCATCTTGTTGGACATAAGATCAAATACATTAGTCATGTGATTCCCCTAACTGATGTAAACACTAGCAAACAACTTAACTCTCAATTTTTGACTAGTCACAATGTTTCTAATAAGGGAATAGATTATCCAAGCTGAACAAAGACATGGCACATTTATACACGGAAAGGTTAACTGTAGGAGAAAACAGCTACAATATTCGTAAAGTTATGCTTGGACTTTATTACCAACATTTGTTACATGCTATGACGTCATACAAAACACTTCCAGGTTATAACTAGTACTGGTAATGTGTGGCAGCAGCAGACAAACTTGGGGGAACATTTTTGTAAAGGACTCGGTTAACCCATTGCCAAACAATAATGACATTTGACCAGTTTGTTGAAGACTACTTTAGAAAACATTGTGGGAAATTGAGAAATTGCTCGTGACGAGCAATTTTTCCTTTTCCCACAATGTTTTGTGCCTTATCAGAAGATTATTTTCCAATTTTATCACATTTTGAAATGTCTGCAAACTCTTTCAATTTGGGACAGCCAAAAATTTGGTGTTTGGTAAAGGGTTTAGTCTTGCTTTGAACACTCACTCATGTATCTGATCACCTGTATATTATACTGATGTAATATTTATTTATAAAAAATAATAAAGAACATGGTATCTGGGTTTATACAAAACACTCTCAGGTGATCAGAACTTGCATTGTAACAGCAATATGCGATCTGTGGAAATGCTGGAATGGTTCATGGCAACGAAATTTCAAAATTTTACACTTGCATTGAACCTTCATACAGCTATTGAGTTTTTGTTTAATTTTTTAAGGTCTTCAAGATGTTAAAGTACATGTCATTCATTGTATCTCTTATTCAATGAGTTGTGGATTTTTTTAATTGTTTGCATTGAATGTTTTCTACAGAAACATCTTGCCTTAGCTTGTTTTCAATTATTTGTAGATAGAGGACAGAGTAATGGGGTTGATATGTAGACTAAGTCTTGTATAAATGTTATGTTATTTGTATAATTCTAAGAATATGAGTATTTGCTCATAATGAGATTATTATTGTTTATTCACAGATTTTCTTTTAATAACATCTGCTTAAAAATGTTTGTATTAGAAATTCAGACAGCAAAATAAGCTGAAACCTCAAAAAGCCCATCTGCGTGTTTAGCCAACTTTATCAACCCATACCCCTTACTATTTCCCATCTATAACTTTTCGCTTATATCTTACTCATAAGCCCCTATGGAAATTGGTGACTGGTCCAATTTGAAAATGATAGCAGATGAAAGAACATACCATTCATAATGACATTGAATAGAAACTATTGTGACAAAAGAATTAATTGCTCAATTGGAGCAATTTATCCTATTAGTACAATGGTTTCAAAAGTTGTCTGAAGTGCTAAATTGTATTAATAATGAAGTAAGATATTCTTTAACTAGCCTTGAATAAAGATTATCCATGTATTACAATTTGAGAGTTTGATGCCAGACTATAAAGTAGGGGCTTCATAAATATGAAGCATCTTCTATAGTATTGTACTGGATCCTCAATCCTTTACCAAAAGCCAAATTTTCGACTGTCCCAAATTGAAAGAGTTTGCAGAAGCCATTTCAAAATGTGATGAAATTGGAAAACAATCTTCAGGTAGGGCAGAAAACATTGTGGGGAAAAAGGAGAAATTGCTCGGTACAAGCAACTTCCCCTTTTCCCACAAAGTTTTGCATTGCCATCTGCAACAAAGTGGTTAAACGTCGTTATTGCTTGATACTGGGTTAAATTTGTGCCATGTTAATACATCTGAGTAAAGCACAAACCCGGGGAAGTATTGTAGTTGGTGCAGGTATGTCATTGACCCTGGAATAACTTGATGTTACACAGTATATTGGCACTAACTAGCTGGTTTTTCTTTGTCCTTCTTTTTTCTACCTTTTGTACAGAATCTGGAACACACTACCCTTTACAAAACTGTTGCATATTCTATGTACCGTTATGTATGGTTGTATCATATATACAACTGGCTATGTAGATAGATAGGGCTGTCTGTAAAAAGTCTATGAGCATTCTTATAAAAGTGCCAAGTTATTTATTTAACCCTTTACCAAACACCAAATTTTCAACTGTCCAAAATTGAAAGTGTTTGCAGACGACATTTTAAGATGTGATGAAATTGAAAAATAATCTTTTGATAGGGCAAAAATCATTGTGGGAAAAGATAAAATGCTCGTTAAGAGCAATTTCTCCTTTTCCCACAAAATATTCCAGAGTCGTCTTCAACAAAGTGCTTAAATGTCGTTATTGTTTGGGAATGGGTTAAGAGTCATGTGAACACCATACTAAGTCATGCATTAAAAAGTAAGAAAAACTGCATATGTTTTAAAGGTCATATGTACAGGCTGGGTTTATTTCATAAAATTAAAATATGAAGTAAAAGAATCACATTGAAATTATTTGCAACATTTTAGCATAACGCATTACGTCATAAATCACCGTCATAGCGCACCGATTAATAAAAGTTCGTATGACTTACTTCCCTTTGCTGTGACGTCACTCGTGATCCACTGAAAGCGCCATGTAAAGGGCGTGAAGAGCGATCGCTGGTTAGAAGTGGTGTTTTTCTTCAAATAAATGATCCTAAAGTCATTGTTTGTATTGACAGCGCATTTTATTTATTGAATATGATTCATTTTATAAGAATATCAATTTGAAAAAAGATAAATTAATAACTTAACCCATGAATTTGCATGGATTTGTCATTGCGTAAACCTGTTCATATGAAAGGAACGGCTTGAAATTTGGACGATTTTCCTTGAAATAAATGATTCTTAAGTCATTGTTTGGATTGACAGTGAATTTTCTATACTGGATATTTTTCATATTATAAGAATATCCATTTGAAAAAAATAAATTAGTGACTTAACGTGTGAATTTACAAGGATATGTCAATGCGTTCATATGAAAGGAACGGCTTGAAATTGGGACGATTTTCCTCGAAATAGCAATCCTTAAGTCAATGTTTGGATTGTCAGTGCATTTTCTTTATTGAATATGTTTCATATTATAAGAATATTCTTCTGAAAAAAAGAGTAAGTGACGTAACGCGTAAATTTGATAGGACTTGTAAATGTTTTCATATGTAGTAATCGGCTTGAAATTTTGACGATATTTGTGAAAATAGCTAGTTTTATTAATATTTGTTGAAAAAAAAAACACGAGTACTTTTTCGTTAATGATCGTGTATAAGCATTAAGGTTTTAATTGAGTAGTAAACAAAGACATAGATCTGAATAAACGAATTGTCTTAAAACCGTCCTTCGTATAAGTATTAACTGTCAAATTCACCCTGCATTGTCTTATCAATACATGAAATGAAACGGGAGAAGATCATAAATTGCAAACAAACAAACTGTATTATAACCCAACTTATTTGTGATACGAAGGTTATCCTTTAACTCACATTTTCACCACACATCAACTTACTTGTGATATGAAGGTTATCCTTTAACTCACATTTTCACCACACATCCAAATTTCAAAACTAAACACTGGCACAATCAAGAGTATTTGTTAAAATCATCCGGCAACTTTTCAGTAACTCCACCCCCAGTAAGAGGTCTATGATTTCGAAATTGATTCCGATGTCGTCTTTCTAGATCAACTGTTTTGACTTAAAAATTGTTCTTCATATTCACTTTACATTTATGTTCGTTTTCTCTCGTGTAAGTAGCCTTGACATATTGAGCATTTAATTTTCGGACAGGTTTAATAATTAACAGCTAAAACAAAAAATCGTCATAGTTTATTTTACTAACAACCTTAAATAAACATATTTGAATCTATTTTTTATGATTTTTAAATTTAAATATCAATTTGACAAAACTTGATTTTGATGTTAAAACGTTGTTTTTGTTGAAAACATAGAGTTAATACCGTTTTGGTGAATACTGATTATCCTATACTTAATGAAGTGTCAAACTATTCTAATAGAAAAGACAACATGTTCACTTCTTTGAATATCATAACGACAAAGTATCAGACGTTAGTCACATTGAGAGATAAATATGTCCTGACACCTTATCAATCCAAACATCCTGTGAGAGTTTGGTCTTAATTGGTTATATCTTAACAATGGATTTTTTAGATAAATTTCATTGCCGCGCATTGAAAGTGTGAGATTTGACACTTGTTATTTCATGTCTGGAATAGCAGAACGTGTCAGATCCGTTAATTAACAACAGAGATATTTAAGAGATTAACGCCAGAGGCTATCTTTCGCCTAAACAATAAAGGACTTGAGACTTGAAACATACTGTGCAAATGTGGCAGATTGGTGTTAATTTGCATCACGACCCTTAATCCTTGTATTGTCCGATGTTTGTTGATTGACCCTTTGTATGTGAGGTAAACTGACAATAATCAATTAAATTGAAAACAAAGAGATTATGTTCAAATGTGTAAATTATATATTTAGTGATCTTATTACTAAATTATCAATATAAATTTGTAATAATCATGTTACCTTTTGTTTTCTGTAATATGAACTAAGTGAAATAAAGGAAATTGAAATTGTTTGAACACCTGCATTTCAGTGTGACATACGTCATTTAAACCAATATTACCAATGGCAAAAAAATGAGGTGTGTGATTTAAATAATTCCGAAAAGAAGACGCTTAAGTTAAGATCGAACCAATATCATTTGCGTTGATGAGTTCAGAGACAGTTTGCGGATATCAAATATTCATTATTTTGAATTTTCATTCAAAGACAACGGCAGATAAAAGAAACTTGCTTGTTTTAATCAGTTTGTTATCATAGCAATCAACGTACATTTTTCATTTAGTATCAATTATGTACAATGGCAACGTTTCTACGATTATGTTAAAACATAAAACAAGTTTTGCAAATAAGAACAAGATGCCTTTAAGCGTTTAAAACCCAAAGACATGGATATACAATAACTTATGATGTTGGATGAAATTAACATATTCTTGCAACCCTTTGAATTCTTACGTAATATAATCGTAAAGCAGCCTAATTAAGTATTCCTAACTAAGTATGTAGCATAGTTAATCTGTTCCAAACAAAACTAACTTGGCGAGTAAGAGAGTCATTCAAGGAAATTAACTTTCAAAAAAGGTGTAATCAACGTGATTTATCCTTTTCTTGAATTTATCTACATTTACACAGTGCAAATTCTAGGACGTCCCAAATTCTATATAAAAATCTAGCAAGACTAGTGAATGTTGTCTGTGTGTTTCAAATAAGGGAAATATAACGGTTACTCAATAAGTAGAATGAATTTGAAGCGTCTTCACCTGTATAAATTACTTTGAATTGAGTCCGATCATTTAAAGATCAATAAAATCAATGCTCTGGAAACGCCTAACAATGCGTAAACTTGCCATCTTCGAAGTGAAAGTAACACAGCCTACTGTTCTTGGTTGGGGAATACATCTTTTGCTTATTTGTAAAGTAAACACGGTCCAGTTTACTTATCGAAACTTTTTGCAGCTTTTATGTTCGTCGGAAAACGGGAGAAACTCGCATCCCTGCGACCAAAAGCAGAATAACACCAGAAGACCTGTCAAAATACCATATTCAATATCCAATTTACGTTTCCCAAAACACATTTCAACACTTAAAATGTCCGAAATTTGTGCAAAAACACCATCGTTACTGAGAACTAGATTCTTCTTACTGATAGTTCATATGAATTTGAAGCACAAATGACGTCACAACAAGGGAGATAAGTCATTAACAAAAATCGATAAAGGTGAATAAAAGTAGTCAAAAACAACATTTTTCGCTTCTGTATGAGAAAAAAATCATTACCTCCGTCATAACGAAACCATCACCTAATTCAAAAACCATAATTAAAGAAAATTTTGTTTATCGGGAAATATGACCTTTAAGGTATTGGGTAGAGTCAACGGTAATTGAAAAATAAATTGTTCGTGACAAACGGTTTTTCATTTGTAACAGTGGTTTACTCTATTTTCAGAGAATAAATTGTTTGTGACAAACGGTTTTTCATTTGTAACAGTGGTTTACTCTATTTTCAGAGAATAAATTGTTTGTGACAAACGGTTTTTCATTTGTAACAGTGGTTTACTCTATTTTCAGAGAATAAATTGTTCATGACAAACGGTTTTTCATTTGTAACAGTGGTTTACTCTATTTTCAGAGAATAAATTGTTTGTGACAAACGGTTTTTCATTTGTAACAGTGGTTTACTCTATTTTCAGAGAATAAATTGTTCATGACAAACGGTTTTTCATTTGTAACAGTGGTTTACTCTATTTTCAGAGAATAAATTGTTCATGACAAACGGTTTTTCATTTGTAACAGTGGTTTACTCTATTTTCAGAGAATAAATTGTTCATGTTTTTCATTTGTAACAGTGGTTTACTCTATTTTCAGAGAATAAATTGTTCATGACAAACGTTTTTTCATTTGTAACAGTGGTTTACTCTATTTTCAGAGAATTTCCCCTTCCTCAACTTTCTGACTGGTCCAAATTAAAAGCAAAAGCAATCAACACAAAAGCAGTTATAACAGCTTTTCACTGTACATTTTTGAACAAAACCTTTGTTATAATAAAATAAAATTGCTCATGTTTGAGCAATACAGCCTTATGTCAAATGGTTTCTTAAGGTAGAATACCCATAATCCACTTTTTTGAAACTCAAACTTTTTTCAGATTACTTAATTTGTTCTCAGTATACATAAGTTGGGGCAGAAACTATTTGGTGTAAAGTGAATAGTTCCGGCCCAGACCCATGTATACAGAGAACAACCAAAGTAATCAGATGCAGGAAAGAAATTCAAAATGGCGGATGATGGGTATTCTACCTTAAGACTTATGCAGCAGGTATGTTTGAGTCATATCTTTTCATATCTTTATTTCCTCCAAATGATGAAGATTACATTTTCAAACTAACATACAAATAACACAAATTTATAATTTATAAAGAAAAGAAAGAGAGAAAAAAGCATTTAGAAATCAACATATATGATTAGAACACAATGTATTTATTGCATGTATTTATAGTAGGGATGGGAACGAATAGTGAAATCACTATTCGAATATTCGACTAGAACTATTCGAATATATTCGAATATTCGATTTTAGATTTCATTTTGATGTCCGAATGTCTGCATGTCCGAATACTAGTACACTAGTCCTCTGTTCAGTAGGTTGGATGTTGTATTCTTGAATACAAAGTCCTGGTTACACAGGTTACAGGTCGCCTTCGACTTGTCGGCAGAACGAGTAAAGTAATTCCAGACACGTGATGGAGACATTGTGATGTTTATCGAATAGATGTAGAAATTAGAATGAAGATAAGTTTGACAAATTATTCTGAAGAAAAATATACTTTCTAACACATTATTTGATTGGTCTTCGTGCATATGCAATCATGATTACGATTGGTTATTGAAAGAGTAATTGTTTAATTTCACGACAAACAAGTTACGTGATTGGTTGACACTGACAATTGTCAATTAGCGTGATTGACTTGTTTTGGATAATAAGGAGCAAGTGCAGATCATTAAGGTGTTAGATTTAGCGGCTTAAAATCGACTATTTTCACACTTAGGAATTAATCGTTTTGCAAACTGTCAAAAGATGTGGTAATTTGTCACAGGTGTTTTACTGTGTGACATACGTTGTAAAAACATCGTAACTGCACCTGGGAGCTAGGCACGTTCTTCGATATTTGGGATCGGTTTAGAGGAAGAAAATGAAAATAAAACAACATTATTTTTGAATAAAATTTATGGTTAACATACAGTAATATGGGTTCATTAAAATCGAATATTCGAATACTATTTTGCTATTCGAATATTCTACCCGCTATTCGAATATTCGAATATTCGTTCCCATCCCTAATTTATAGTAATAAAAGACAAATTAATAGTAGTAACTGTAAGAAAAACTGTTCACAAATCATTCTCACTCCCACAATTATTGTAAAGATTATCCAGGCAGAGGTGTACACGAAAATTGGATTTGCTTTGTGAAGGGATGAATTATCACCTGAGAATGACTGCTTAGGACAGGTTTTACTGTACCTTCGCCAAAAATATTGTGTTTGGTACAAAAAGAGCTGTTTCTGTAAGAGAGATGACAGAGATAACCCCAGTCTTAGACACTAAAGCCTTGTCACTCATTAACATGGACCAACACCACAGCAGTGAGAGGGCGGTGGTTAAGAGGTAGAACATCGGCCTCTGGACATGAGTCGATGGTTTGGAATCCTGTGAGAAGCGGGGTCCACTTTATGATCTTTCCTCAATCCGAATTCATCATGTCAACTGGCTATTTATCCAGGAATTAGAAATAAGGAGGGTCTTGCGTCACCTCTAGTTTTGTGCTAGTGATCTTTGGCAAGTCACTTTAGAGCCCTAGCCTAGTACTGGTGGAAACAGGAAAGCTGTTACATAACGGAAAAATTGTTCCTACTGCAACTGTGTCGTCTTCTATCCAAAACCTTAAATTTCTGCTTAATTTTGATGAGGAAAGATACGCAGACTAGCAAACAGGTTAGATCACAGGTCAGCCGCCAATTTACTTGGCTGCTGGCCTGGATCTAACCTGTTTGCATAAGCATGAAGTCTGTTTTAGCACTGAAAGGGTTAACTTGTAGGACATGTAACCATGCTTGATGCTGACATGTAGCATGTGGAAAATAGATTATACTAACTACATGGAATGTAAGCTTCATTTGGAGGCCTTTGGAATGATTTGTAACATGGAAGATCTTCCACATCTTGTGATATGTTTTCTTACCTGTTAGAATGCTGGGTAATTTTCTAAAAATTGTTTTTTTGTGTCATCTGCTTTCCAAAACATTAAATATCTGCTTAATTTTGATAAGGAATGATAATCAGAGTAACAGGTTAGATCACAGGCCAGCTGCCAATTTACTTTGCAGCTGGCATGGATCTAACCGGTTTGCACAATCATAAACTTGGTTCTAGCACTGTAAGTGTTAACAGCTTTTTTGAGGAAGCATCCAATATTGTCTTGGAGTGAACATACTAATTATCCATTTTGGAATTTTTGTGTTTTGACTAAATGAAAGCAACACTTGTGAAACCTTTCCAAGTTTGATTTAGGTTGTGGTAGTCTAACAGAAAGCAAAACCAATTATCAATGACCGAAAACAATTCATGAAAACTGAATGTTACAGAACATCCTGACAAAAACAGAATTGAATTTTGCTCATAAAGTTTCATTTGTGGCAATGTTTTAAAATGTTATCTGCTGACAGAGTTTAACTTTAAGCATTCTGCATTAACCCTTAGAATGCTGGGTAATTTTCTAAAAATAGATTTTTGTGTCAGCTGCTTTCCAAAACCTTAAATATATGCTTAATTTTGTTGAGGAAAGATACCCAGAGTAGCAAAGAGGATAGATCACAGGCCAGCCACCAATTTACTTGGCAGCTAGCCTGGATCTAACCTGTTTGCATAAGCATGAAGTGGGTTCCAGCATTATAAGGGTGATGGAATGAGTTTACATGTTCTAAAAATTTGTAATTTTGGAAACTAAATGTTAGCAGCTTTAAAAGTTTTTCAATGATTTCTTCTAAAGACAATACAAGCAATTGAAATCATTTTTTGTACACATGCATTTTGATATATATTAATTTATATGATATTGAAATAGTTTTAAAGCACTGTTTGAGTTGTTCAATAGTATTTCTTATCAAGTTAATGGTTTTAGAGAATTTATAGCCAAAGGGTTACAACAATTGTTGGCCCACTTAATGCTTAATTTAACACACCTGCTTGAGAAGACTTAACCCATTACCAAACAATAACGACATTTGACCAGTTTGTTGCAGACAACATAGGAAAATATTGTGGGAAAAAGAGAAATTGCTCACAAAGAGCAATTTCCCCTTTTTCCACAATGTTTTCTGCCCTATCAGAAGATTATTTTTTAATTTCACCACATTTTGAAATGTCGTCTGCAAACTCTTTCAGTTTGGGACACTTGATTATTTGGTGTTTGGTAACAGGTTCATAAAGAGTTTGGAGAATGTTCTCGCTTTAAGTTATTTCTCATTTCGTTTTTATTTTTTCTTTAGAATATTGGAAGTAAACAATACTTTTCATCATTTGTGTCTTTGGTCATTTGATAGTTTTGTATAAACCTCCCTCAAATTTCTAATGAGGTAATTAATGAATCTTTCAAATGGTAACATATCAATATTGAAGGTCCTTGCTTACAACAGAATGTAAATGGAAAAGAAGTATATTACAATTTCTAAGTTTATAAGAAGAATACATCTTTCAAAAAATGGGAGAAATGGATTTAATTGCATGTACTTCATATTCACTTATAGCACATCTCTTGAAACAATAGATACCAATTTGACAAAACAATGTACATGCATTGCTTTGATTAATGTTTTTTTCTTCTTTGTTACTATGGCTACTTCTCAAGATAATCAAATAAGTGTTTTTACTTCAATTCTACAGTCATGTGTGACTTACAAGTAAATCAGTCATTAAGTCCCATATTGCTTAATAGGATTAGTCATTTGTATGATATGAATTCTTTTTAACCCTTAACCAAACACCAACTTTTTGACTGTCTCAAATTGAAAGAGTTTGCAGACGACATTTCAAAATATGATGAAATTGAAAAATTATCTTCATATAGGACTGAAAGCATTATGGGAAAAGGAGAAATTGCTCGCTACGAGCAATTTCTCCTTTCCCCACATTGTTTTCCAGAGTCGTCTGCAACAAAATTACCAAATGTCATTCTTATTTAGTAATGGGTGTTAAGTAAGAATCTGTGAAGGAGTTGGTTTAGTCTTTTTATGTATCTTTCTTATGTTTCTTACTACCTTTCCAAGCTTTGAAGTTGTTTATCCGAGAAATGATTTATTCTCAACTTGATAAAGCTAAAGCTTCAATGTACGGAGATAAAAAAAAAAAAGCTATTTATCTATTTCTGTTATTATTAATGTTTGATCTATATTAATCATTTCTTTACACACATCACTTGAGAGTCAGTCTCCCGATTGCAGATGGTTCTACCTAGCTTAACCAGCGCTTGCAGGCAGTTAATTATGCAGTCGTAATGAGATGGTTTTTGCTACACAACTGAAATGATGTTGCTGAGTTGTGAAACCCATTTGATTAAATTAATGATGAATAGTCTAGTACAAATTGAAATGTTTTGATTAAACAATAAATTCCTGATATTTAACCATTTCCTGGTATGAACAATATTGACTGGTCCAAAATGAAGTAACAGCAGAAAATCAAAGATAGTAATAAGAAAACCTCTATGAGAATGAGTGGAAAAAAATGTGATAAAAACAAAGAAATTGCTTATTATGAGCAACTTATCCTTTTGTCACAATGGTTTTCTACAGAAGATTTGTTTAATTGAGGTATTATGGAGTAAGGAGTAAATGTTGCCTGCTGCTGTTATACTTACATTTAGGAATGTTCAAGAAGATTTGTTTGGTCCCGAGAGTATGCTTTGACTGTGCAGGTTTTCTGCAGATCTCTTCTGAAAATCTACTAACTAGTATTGCAGACCTAGTCAAACACGTAATGAATAGATTCATGTGTTTATTCACCATTACGCCATCACCAGTTTTTTGAGAGGACACAAATTGGCACTCTCTGCAGGCACAATGGTGTATAATGTGCTATAACTATTACAAAGGTTAACCCTTTACCAAACACAAAAATATCGACTGTCTCAAATTGAAAGAGGTTGCAGATGACATTTCAAAATGTGAAGAAATTGGAACATGATCTTCTGATAGGGCAAAAAACATTGTGGGAAAAAGAGAAATTGATCGTTAAGAGTAATTTCTCCTTTTCCCACAATGTTTTCTAAAGTCGTCTGCATCAAACTGGTTAAATGTCATTATGGTTTGGTAAAGGGTTATCACAATAAAAAGAGTTACTGTCACAATGGTTTTGACTAAATTTATACTATATCGTTTCTTGTTTTGTTACAAGCCTTTCTCTTCTCATAATATTATTGTCGTAAGCAATTTCTCTTCTCGCCACAATGTGTTCTCAATCTATTCACATAGCAGAACAACAGAACTGAAAGGTTTTTCATATGTTTACAAAGCTATTCTTAAGTCGTCTGCTTCAAGTAAGAAAATGGCGTCGGCAGGTGGTAAACAGTTAGGACAAGATTTACATTGTCTTGTGGTGAGCAATGTCTCTCTTTGTCACTATTTTTTCCGATTTCCCAGATAAAGATGAATGTTGCACTAGGGATAATGCAACAATATACCAATGGCCAATCTCTAGCCAGACTAATGCAAGTCTTAACATCTGGTGAGTGTTAAGATAAAGAATACAGGTTTTAAGGCTTACTGATGAGCCAGGTAGGCTTTCCAACATGTGTGCTGATAGTCTTTCTCATTGTTATGCTTATGCACCCATTGTTTCCTAACATCTGCAGATTTTCCAGTCCATTGTATAATTGGATTGTGAAGACCACCCATACCTTTGGTTTGACAATACATCATGTCAAAGGAAACAGGCTGATCTTGAAATGAAGTTGAGATGTGTCATCATTTATCTATCCTGATCATTTTGAGGGTTCAGTGCAAGACTATAGTAAGTGCTTCATGTTTGTGTAATTTTAATGAAAAATTGTTGACATGGTCTTGAACATAATAAAAAAATATTCTTCATATCTTGGATTCTATGAGGTAATGAATTAACTCTTAAACTGTATGTTCTTTATACTTTCAGATTCCACCCAGTTCTTGAAGGCCATTCAGAAAGCTTTAGAAACTCATCTCCTAGAGTTACCCAGTAAATTCTCCTTTACTTCCCTCCTTGATATGTGGGTATGTATGTTTTATTTTGTTTGGTTTATTGGACTTATAACACCATATCAATAGTCTAAATGTCAAATTATTGTGCTCACATGGCTCCTGTCCATGATAGATCAAATCCCGGTGACGGCATTTGGATTTTCAAGAGAGGCAGTTTCCAGACTAACTTGCAGAATGTCAATGGCTTTACCAGGCTTGACTGGTTCTTATAGGCAGTTAAGTTTTGGGCAGTGGTCCAGGGATAGAGCGTCGACTTCTGGACACGAGGGTCGTGGGTTCGAATTCTGTGAAAACCGGGATCTGCCTTGTGAGCTTTCATTAATCCACATATTGTGCAAGTACTGATTATATATCTAGGAAGCAGAATCGAGAGTGATTTGTCTAAGTTGTAAGAACTTGTTTCACAATTGATGTAAAAAATAAATAATTTTAAACTAAACTAAGTTTTGGGCTTTTCTCGATCATTATGAGTTGGGCTTTGCAACATACCTGAAATAATGTTGATGTGATGTGAAATCTATATTAATGAATAAATTGGGTGCAATAAAGGCAGGTAAATTTGGGATACTATGTGACTGTTCTCACAATACCTTACACCTGACTGCCTGGCTCAAGCTTGGTAGAGCCTTGGGCATTACATTAGTCAACCTGTAGAATAGATCTCATATAAATACAGATGTTCTAGTGTTGAGATTCACACCAACAGAGAGAGGGGTCTGTGTAGGGAGAGACACTTCCAATCAATAATGTGTCATTTCATAATATTGTATTTTCATTTAAGATACTATCCATATCAGTTTTGACTTATACAAATATGTTCCCTAATTTGTGAAGTAACATGCTTCCCAGGTGATTTGAGTTCACCACTCTGACATTGAGGGTTCAACGCAAGACTATAGTAAGTGCTTCATGTTTATGAAGCACTTACTATAGTCTTGCATAATTCATTGAACCATCAAAATTTTTAATTTACTGTCATGGAGATCCTACTGGTTGTGTATGTGTTGGAGCAATCCATAACTTCCTCATACTCTATACCTCTTTTTGACATGGCTGATGCAGAAGACTCTAGAAACATTATTTATTCAGATAAAGAACTTCTAATGAACAATTTGTCACAATGATTTCTATCCAATGTTTTGTTGTCAGCTGTTGCTTTCAAATTGGACCGGTCAAAAATCTCATGGGGGATGGGTAAGTGCAAGCTGCATAGAGTATATGGTATCTGAAGACTTCTACACTAGAACTTCCTATGCTACAAAAGGCATTTAGTAATGTGGTGAAAAATAAATGAATTTGCAATCTTAAATCTATATGATGCAAATTTGCAAGGCATTTTGACCAAATTAAAGTAAACAGTGCTTCATTGTTTTTGTGAAAGATAATTCATTTCAGGATTAAGGAGAACTTTGAACTCACCTGAACACATAGTACTTAAGTTGAGCATTTGGGATACTGGGATGTCTTTTGGTCTTTTGTCTACATCCATGCTTTCAACTGTTTGTCAATGATATCAACTGTTTGTCAATAATTTGTTTTTGAACACTCATCAATCTGCTGCAAGGCAGTGTACCAATGAATATGGGGTTAACCCTTAGAATCCCGAGTTATTTTCTAAAAAAAGATTTTTGTGAATTCTGCTTTCAAAAACCTTAAATATCTGCTTAATCTTGACAAGGAAAGATACTCAGAGTAGCAAACAGGTAAGATCACAGGCCAGCCGCCAATTTACTTGGCTGCTGGCCTCGATCTAACCTGTTTGTATAAGTATGAAATTGATCCCAGCACCTAATTTCTGCTTAATCTTGACAAGGAAAGATACTCAGAGTAGCAAACAGGTAAGATCACAGGCCAGCCGCCAATTTACTTGGCTGCTGGCCTCGATCTAACCTGTTTGTATAAGTATGAAATTGATCCCAGCACCTAATATCTGCTTAATCTTGATAAGGACAGATACTCAGAGTAGCAAAACAGGTAAGATCACAGGCCAGCCGCCAATTTACTTGGCTGCTGGCCTCGATCTAACCTGTTTGTATAAGTATGAAATTGATCCCAGCACCTAAAATCTGCTTAATCTTGATAAGGACAGATACTCAGAGTAGCAAACAGGTAAGATCACAGGCCAGCCGCCAATTTACTTGGCTGCTGGCCTCGATCTAACCTGTTTGTATAAGTATGAAATTGATCCCAGCACCTAAAATCTTCTTAATCTTGATAAGGACAGATACTCGGAGTAGCAAACAGGTAAGATCACAGGCCAGCCAAATACACACATGATGTTTTAACCCTTACTTAATATGATCATTCCTTCATTTCAGGAGATGAGTGTAAGGAAGGCATGTCTCTCCACGACATGAGTGCAGATGGATGATAATTGCTGTATAAACTCACTTATTTCAACAGAATAGGATGTCAGATATGTTTAAAACAACTTTGTCTATTGCTTGTAACAAGCACAGTATGCTGGTTTCCTCTTTTTGTCACAGTTAGTGCTTGTGCTGAAGATGCCATGAAGAGTGCATTCATTAAGGAAAAGAAAAAAGATGAATTGGAATCTTCGCAGAGCAATGATTGTCAATGGAGATTTGGAAATGCAGAACTTATACCATTTTTATGTGTTCAGATGTAATGTGGAAAATGATATTTGTAACTGCTTAACATTGTAGAAAATCTTTGCAAGATAATTCATTTTGTATTGTAATAAACATCCTGTCTTCCTCTCCCCCCTATTAAATCTATTGTGACATATTCAGCTAAACGTTCTCATTTTGAGCAGTTCTTTCTTTTGTTATAGTGGTTTCTTTTATTCTTTGCAGCATGTATGTTATAAGAGGTAGATAGGAAGGAATGTGTTGCAATTTGACACCTGTTACCATGAATTACACAGAAATCTTGGAGAACCAGTTACCCTGAAGATGAAATGTGGGATAAACATAGCATAGATGACAGCTTTATACTAGGTGCTAGATCTGTTCATGTAGAAAGCTACCTGCATGATAAGCCATCTGAATAGAGCTGTTAACTTTACTCTTTCTCCCTGAGAGATTTTTGACTGGGTCCTAATTTCAAGCAACAGCAGACTATGAAAAATTATATTTGATATATACATTTACCTGAATGAATTTGTTTAAAACAATTGAGACAATATGAAAATTTATGGGCTTTTTGGCAGAAAATTATCTTTTTATCAACGTGGTTTCTGAAATATTCTGCAGTAGGTCAGTTCCAGGTTATTACAGGTTAAACAGTTTACCACATTGTCATGCAGACAACATTTTTTTTAACTTGAAGCAGACGACTATAGAAAAGCTTTGTAAACATGTGAAAAACCTTTCAGTTCTGCTGTTGTGTGATATGTGTATAGATTGAAAAACCATTGTGGCAAAAGGAGAAATTACTTGTGACAATGCTTTTTGAAAGTCTTCTGATGCAGAAATATGGTGATAGGTGATAATGTGTTAAACATGGCCCCTCTCTACATTTGTTAAAATCCTTGTGACAGCATTTGTTTCTTCTTGAGTGGCAGCCGCCCGACTGACTTACCGATTGCAGATGGATTGCAGATGGTTCTACACTGCTTGGCCAGCCATTATGGGCAGTTAATTATGGGGTCTTCCTCCATCATTAAGGGTCATGCATTTCAACAAAAATGAAATAATGTTGGGGCAATGTAAAACCCATACGAAAATAGATAATCCTTGTTTGAAGCCTTAGAGAGGGTCCCCATGGTCTAGTGCTTACAGAACTTGAAATCACATGGCCCCTCACCACCTGGGTTCAAAACTCAACGGCGGCATTTTGGTTTTCATGAGAGGTGGTGTACTGGTTTGGGAATGGCCATGGTTTGACCCAGCTTGACCAGCCGCTATAGGCAGTCCATTTTGGGACGTAATCATTATAATCCAGGCATTGCAACATAATTAAATAAGATTGATGTGATGTAAAACCCATATGAAATGAATAAGATAAAGGAACCCTAAAAGTTATCTATAAAATGTTGAAAATGGTATACCGGTACATGTGGTATTAAGCAAGAAAGGTCTGCATGGCTAAATGAGGTTTATCCCCAAGAACAATTCATTCGTAAAATAGATAAAATGTCTGTACATGTGTGCATGCAATCACAAAATAGCTGATAATTTATGATCTGCTCATGGTGATCTTTTATACCATTCTATGCAGGTATATACACCTTTAGTTTGCACCAGAGTTCATTAAACTGTTACTACAGGGTTGAACTATTTTCCAACATCTTTTTTCTGCCATGAAGCGTTTGCAGAGATTGGAATCCCCAGTTGTCAGTGAAAATAGTTTTGTTTGTAATTACTGGAAACTGATGAGAGCAATTGTGATAAAGTTGCCTCATGCCTTCTGAACAGGGATGATCTGGGAATCTGCTTAACCCTTTACCAATCGCCAGATTTACGACTGTCCCAAATTGAAAGAGTTTGCAGACGACATTTCAAGATATAATGAAATTGGAAAACAATACTGATAGGGCAGAAAACATTGTGGGAATAGGAGAAATTACTCATTAAGAGCAATTACTAATTTTCCAACAGTGTTTCCAGAGTCGTCTGCAACAAACTGGTCAAATGTTTTTATTGTTTGGAAATGGGTTTACCCTTAGAATGCTGGGTTATTTTTCCAAAAAAAAAGGATGTTAGTGTTGTCTGCTTTCCAAAACCTTAAATAGCTGCTTAATTTTGATGAGGAAAGATACTCAGAGTATCAAACAGGTTAGATCACAGGCCAGCTGCCAATTTGGTGAATTGGTGTCTGTCCTGGATCTAACCTGTTTGCATACGCATGAATTTGGTTCCTGGACTGAAAGGGTGAACTTTTCAGCACACAATCAGGGGACATGTCTGTGTCTTCTGTTGAGAAATTTGGAAAATATTGTCTTGAAAATAAAAAGAGAATATCTCAAATGAGCTATAAAGCAGTATTTGATTATCAATTTAGCTCTAAAATAGGCTTTGCTTACTAAGAAAAGAGTTATACCAACATTGCTTATGGACAAACGGGTACTATATATTTAGCCCATCCCCTCCTGTTGGATTATATTTTATCATCTTGACCACCTGACAAATTCCAGCCCTTTTGTTTGTTGGAGGTGTTTTTAAGAAGAGTATATATTGAAAGCAGATCCCACATGCGTTTGGTTTGTCTATTGCCTTTTTTTAGTTAATTGTTCATTGCTTAAAACATAATGAATGTGTATTTTACTGTGAATTGTCAATAAAATGCAACAGTAGACAACAACTTTGCAGAAATAATGAAATACAGCATTTGTAAATGTAGGTGAAAACCATGGTGACAAAATGTATGTGTAGTTCCAATGGTGTTATACCACTGAAGAGCTATTAGGTGAAGTATGTTTGGGGTTTTATTTCTTTTTTTTCTTAAAATATACAAACTAGAACAGATTAGACAGAAGGATGTGAAGTATTTCCATTTTGCTCTATATATGTATATATTGTGAAGATATAAGAGAAAGGGTTAGAGGGCATCACTCTGTGTTTGTCTGTTGGGCAGATCTGGTCAGGTTCCCACACTACCAGGAAACGTCAGGAATCTATTAGTTAAACAATTAACTCTCCCTCCCTCATTCCTGATAATTACCAGTAGATATTATAAAAACAAGGAAAACAATCAGATATGTTGTGAATGTTAATTGCTGATTGTAAGTCTTATAGAAATAGAAAATTAAGAAACAAAGGGAGGATTTATAAAAAGTGTTGATACTGACCATTTTTCCTTCTAAATAATGTGTAATCATAGGCGTAGGAGCCGGAAGGGGCCCGCCCCCCAATAGACCGGGGGCCAGACTATACTTTGGCCCCCCCAATATTCACAATGGCAAACGAAGATATTTGCAAAGAAAAAGAAAAGAAACGAAAATTAACAGCAGAATAAAAATAAATGTGTATTTTTGTGCTTTATCTAATTCCAATTCGCCTTTTGTAACGAACAATAACCAAAATCTTTTTGACGTCATCATCGCAAATGACAATCTGAACACATCGGGTTTATCCAATGAAAACTCATCTCACAAAAATACCCGGGAAGTTTTGATTGACAAAAACAACGGTGTAATAGAATTTGTTCTAAGGAGTCAGACTCAATAGTGTCTTCAATTGTTAGCTAAAGGTTAAAAAATAAGTTATTCTCTTTCATTTGGTAGATGAATCCGTGGCTGTGACAGTCTGGTCGCTGCTACTTTTTGTTTAAATCAATACATTTGATTTCCGCGTGAGATCGAGACCTGGCATATCCCTTATTTTTTTTTTTTTTTTTTTTTTTTTTTTTTATTATTAAAGATAACATTTTCATACGCTTTCTTTTAATTCTCATAATGTTATTGAATTTGTAAATGCATGAAGAGTCATTAAAACGTTTAGGAACACTTATTCTTAGACCGGTCTTCATCTGAAGTTGGCCCCCCCAATGTTGAAAACGCTCCTACGCCTATGGTAATGATTTTGAATACCAATTCATATTTAGATGATTTTACAAAAGAACATGTTCATGAAAATCAAGAACGGGTTCATGAACATGTTGATGGATTTGTTTGTGTCCATGAAAACATGAAAACATTCATGTACATGTTCTTGAAATAATGAACCTGTTTAAGAACAATTACATTTTATTCATGAATGGTTATTTATCTTTTTGCCTATTCGTTTAGTTCATTCTTTCATGCATACAGTTTTTTAATCCTGTCCAGGTGTAACACTGTACGAGGACAAAGGGCACATGAAAGTGATAAAGAGGTGCCTATTCTTTCATGGATTCTCTATTTACAACTCTTTATTATTTTTCTGATTATTCCTCAAAATAATTACATCATTAACACATGTACCTGTTTAACACATGCACAGTTAAAAACTTGAGTGTTCAGTGCAAGACTATAGTGCTTCATAAACAAGAAGCACTTACTATATATAGTATTGCACTGAATCCTTGTACCGGTACATCTGTTTTAAAATTTTACTTTGTAAATTATTTGGAATCAAACCATTGGTATTCTTGATAGACAATAAAGGAATTACCCTGCATGGTTTGAAAATGAGTGTAGACTGTGTAGATAACTTTAGTTCTAAAAGTTAAGTAATATTTTGAGTATCCTCTATGTTTATGTCACTTTGACTGATGTTATTTATTTTGTGTAATAAACGATTGATAATCTCATGGAATGTTTTGTCTTCTCTTTAAGGGACACCTTGTACATGAACTATGTATGTATTTTGAATGTTTTCCAAAGTTTTAACTTATTTATTTTACATTGACTGTTGGCCCAGTGGTTATGTTTGCAGACCTGAAACTCGAGGGGTCTCGGGTTCAAGTCCACAGACACCTTGGGTTTCGTGGGAGTGACCTTTGGCAAGTCACTTCAGAGCCCTAGCCTGGGACAGGTTGATCCAGGAAAGGAATTACATAAATGAACAACTTTTGATACAGCATTAAACACCATACAAACAAATTTAAATTGATTGCGATGGAAGCTTGAAGGTCTCCATGACTACTTTCTGAATACTGAACCTGTATTTGCACTAATTTATGGGCTAGTCATGGCATTACCCCTTGCCCCTAATGGAGATCAAACCTGGAACCTTTGGTAACAGAATGCTACACTCAACCACTGCACTTCTGTCACAAAAGTTTGAATTGTTCCAATGACAGATGCTATCCATGATATAGCGTTGATGTAAAAGTAGCCAAGCTATGAAAGCAAACCCATACTGTACTGTTGTCTCTTTATTCGAGTCCTTACTGAGGATCATTTTCACCAGATAAAAAAACGTTGATTGTTAATGGTTTTGTTCTTCAAAATATCACATATAACTCTACAGATATTTGTTGAAACCAAACGAATTCCATTTGAATAAGATATATCATGTATTTAGTGACTCGATTCACTCAGTTTCGTATTAAAGATAACGAACTGCGTAGCGTATAAGGCAAGTATGGATGTTTTTTCAGTTGGATTAGTGTTTTAGCACATTCAAGCAATACTTTTGCAAAAGAAAATTCATCAGAAGTTTGGTATTACGTTGATACCAACAGGTTTTAGGTCATATGCAGATGTCGAAAAAGATAACAATTTGACGTCGTCGCATGACATCTGGTGTTGTGCATAATATCATATCGGTGTATATGAGCCATATTGAAGAAGTCATATAGTTTTGCAGTTAAATAACTGCTTTCCTGTTGCATTGATGCTCTTGCATCATATCTCAAAGTATTTATGTTCTACCAGTGCTTTGTTATTCGCTTTAAAGCAGTGTTATAGTCTCATGATCTGGCGCATCGTTGAAGAAACGTTTGGTATTTTATCAGAACAGTACGAAGGTCCAGTGCAATACTATAGTAAGTGCTTCATGTTTATGAAGCACTTACTATAGTCTTGCACTGAACACTGTATTCATGATTCACAGCATGGAAGAGCTTTGGCATAGCCACAAAACCACGAGTATGGCGTGTTTAATCAGTATTATTAAAAAAGTGTTTTGTGTCTCATTTGAACATTAATTTGGCACCATATTAAATGACAATGTCCCATGCCAAAGCAATGTTCTTCGTATTACATTTAAAACAGTTCTTGACATCACGATATTGCAACGTTTACTGTTCATGTTAAACAGTGATTTGGCGTCACATTTAGGCAGTGCTTCGTCATCACATTCAATCTCTTTTTATGTGTTCCGTTTAAAGAGTGCAGTGGCGTTTACTTAAAACAGTGCATGATTTGCGTAGAATTTATGTTATCTTCACACTTAGGCAGTTATTGCTGCTACATTAAAATTTCGTTTTTGTCAGAAATTGGCCTTCTAACCTCCCGATTACTGTATTTTGGTACCACAAGTCTAATGTGTTGACATTTCTATATCGGACAACTTCCAAATTTGTTCTCGACAAGGGAGAAATTTCCTACACGATTAATGTCGTCTGTTTAATAATCATTGATATCTATCCCATTGAAGCTTAACTCGGCTCACAGCAATGTATTTATGTTTGATTGCGTTGACAGCTCACATTTTGATGCTCCTTGCGTAATCTCAGTGTCGTGTAAATAGTGTCTCGACTAAGACAATTGGGATTAAACCCTGGCTTTCCATTTTTAAAAATCCGACGCTTACTACTTCACATTAAAGAATTCCACGAAAGCCGAGAGAGAAAAGACAGCCGATATAATCGCATATCACAAATCAAAAAGACTTTATCCTATATCTTGGCCATTATTACTTAAGTCTGGTATATTAAACATCGTTGATAGATGCCACTCCGTCATTGTTTATAACACGTAGACATCCCGCGATGTCTTCATGCAGGCGACCTGAAAACGCCACAACCGAATGCTTTTAATGCTTCCTTTTGGTCCGTTATATAATCCAATGATGTGATACATCCCATAATGTTCAAAACCCCGTTTTGATTTATTGTTGCATTTCAGCCGTTCACCTTTTTGCCTGTCAAAATGTTTATATTCAAAAGGACTGATTAAGTTTTCCTATTCCCTTAATAACAATCGCCATATGTTAGATCACATATCGTCAGAGTAGTCATCAGAAACTGGTTTGATATTTTCATGTAATAAACCATCAGATCAGATGATTAACCGATTGGTCAAATTTTGAAACAACACCAGACGATTGATATTTTGTACCAACGTAATGTTTGTGATATTGGGCAAAACCACAGGACTATTACAAATAAATGTAGACAATTATATGGGAAAAACAAGTGTAATAAAAAGAAGAGTAAATCAGTTGTTCCTGACAAGTTCTCTTTCCCAGTGGCAATATTATGTTAACGTTGAGCTAGAACAAGTATTCATAAGATGTAGGTTTGGTAAAGTTGCCATTTCACAACCAAGTATAGTCACGTGTCAATCCTCTATCAGCGTCTATTGAGTGATCGTGGGCAGACGTCGTGTAAGGATTTCATGACGTTTCTAATCGTACAACGCCATCTGGTGATATAAACATACGATGTAATATTAGCGGTTTTATGCAAGACTATTGCAAATCCTACACTTTTTGTAAAGGACTTGCTATAATCGCGCAATTAATCCTATGTCTATGTTGATGGAGCTTTCATTATTTATACACGGTCCTTCTCAAAAGACCAGATGTTTCTTTTGAAAACATAGAATCCCTCAATCAATCAATCTAGGTTGATGTATGTGTTTCTTTATTTGTCAGCAAGTGCGTCGGTCATTTGAGAACCCTTGCTTTTTCTTTCAATACCCATTTATAGATTCATTGTTTATTACGAAGCTGTTTCTTACAGACTATTGTCAAAATTTCAATTTTGAATGCGTATGTCGAGATTCAGGTACAAAAAAGCAAATCAACCCGTCGACCGTTTAAGTGTTATGGATTTTCTGATCACACGTTTTATTGGTTCCGATAAACAGCCATCTTGTTTCTCATATGTCTCAATGAGTCAGCTTCGCAACCGGACCTTAACATAATGCTTTGAAAGTCCATGCCCAAGATTGCATCGTTCATGTGGGTTAACCTTTGCTTCTATCTGATTGGTCCGCTGCAGATTAAATAAGATTATCCTTATAAATGAAGTTTTTATCGTTGTGAGTTCAACACTGAAATCATATTGGAAAAAAGCAGTAGTTGCTTAGGGTGAACAACGATTCCCTTTGTCACTTGAGTTCTACATGTCTTTTTCATAGTTCTTTTTTTTCAAGCATTTTGAACTGTGGAGTGTTTTAACAATCTTCCCTTACATACGAGTTAGTGCATATTTCTATCAGATGAGACGAATGCATTGTTAGGCATAATTAGACAAGGGGTTTTAAGTGGAAACTATTGTGACAAAAGGAGGCATTGCTTGTCTATAGAATTGCCAACTCCCTTTATTACAATGGTTTCGTAAATCTTACTCGACGGATGCGTTATGAAGTAATGTGTCAGATGTTCTGTAACAGCGAGTTTAGCTTTAGAGATTTTCTCACAATCGGTGTGCTGTACCTGCGTCTACAAAGGATATACTTATCTTGAATGATAATTGCTTCGACTGTAATTTGTCTCCCGAAAAATGTGATAATAACCAGCGAAACCGTGTCTGCATAGCTTCTGACGTCAGCATACGAGTACACTATGGAAACGGACAAACGTGCATCCGCTTCGTATCCGAAGACGGACGCCATTTTTTTATATCCCTTAGAACGCGAATGTTGGAATTATTTCTTAGTCTGAAAATGATTTTCTCTTTATCTTTATCCGATCTTGTATTCTTAGGCATCAGCAACAGAAACTTCGATAGACAAAACTAAGCAGTTCAACTAAAAGTTCAAAAATCGATTACATGAGCGAATTGATTGAAAAGAACTTGTTTGTGGTTTTTCCTTTTATACCAAAGCCGCTTACATATTCTGCTAAGTGAATATGCATATTGAATATGCAGCAGCTATATGTAGGCTACATTCATTGAAAGCTATTTAGAATAACCAATGTCAAAGCAATATTTCATATTTCAGTTTAAGCATTGTCTAAAGGTGAAAGGATGAAACCGCAGAGGATAACCGGAACAGGATATGTAGCTTACTTCCGGAATGCCGCTACTGTCTCCATGACGTCATCACGTCTATTTCAGGTCTTACTTGCGCACATTCGTAAATTTTTCACGTGTTCCCAATTAAAACTCTTGTATCCCAAAGAGTGTTCCTTTTCATGGAATGTTAGAAACCAAGAACAAGACAACCCTCTCTTGGCGTCCATGATTCCTAAACTACAACATTGGGTCTAGTTGGCTTTGAATAGCTAATGAATTCCTTTAAGTACTAAATAATTAAACATACTTTCTCGCATCAGCGTAAATCGATTTCAAAACATCATTAGAGTTTAAGTTTTTTTTTAATCGTAATCAAACATGTATTGCTTCAAACTTTAAATTGCCGTCTTTTGTTGCTTTCAATTAAAATTCCAATCATAAAATCATGTACTAGGAAACAGGCCAATGAACTTCGTGTTCCTTGATATAATTTCTAGATTCCGGACGTTTTAGAGTAGGATTGGGATGGGTGGGGGCACCTGCAATTTAAATCGCCTGTTTGGACCAAATACAAGTTAATGCGTCTGCATTGTGTTATATAAGAGATGCACCCAACACCTTGAATTGGTCTTTCCGAAATTTAAGAGGAAAACGTCGGAAAATATTCGAATTGGGATCGTATATCTTGTATAACGAGAGCCTCGTGTATCTAGATTTGAAATCACTGTGTCAAAAGCATTTACTCGTGGTGAGCAGAATTCTCACTAACGGATACGTTTGCATTGTGTCCTGCAGCATATGATGAAAGAAACGTCTTACAGAAAAAAGGGTTTTATTCTCTCTCGAGTTCAGGGAGTAAACTTGCAGTGGTACTGTTACCTTTCCTAAAAGCATTAAAGACATGTGTTACTGCCATTGGGTACCTTTGTAAACGCTCTCAGAAAGGGGTACCAGACAAATACCGAGTGTTGAAAACCTCGCCTTGCATGGTATTGGACATTCAGTCCGCATTGATTACTCGCCCGCTTCTTGTCATAAGTTGGGGTTATAACACTGGTAGACCTAAGAGCAAAGTAATACAGCCTGTAACGTATCTTTGGGTGCGTTGCAGGCTGTATTAGTTTGTTCTTATGTCTGGTGACGGGTATCCCGAATAATCCAGATGCAGATATTCTATTATACCTAACACAGTTACAGCTTGGGTTACCCTAGTTAGATGACGGTGGGGTGTAAGTCGTTTTCAATGGATTAAAAGCTAAACCTTATTGTTCCTACGTGGCCCAGTGTTTAAGGTGGTGATCTTAGAACTCAGGAGTTTCGGATTCGAACCTTCAACGACACCTCTTGTTGGACTGTCGTTTGGCAATACATCTTAGAGCCCAGGCCTAGTGCTGATGAATCCAGGAAAGTTGTTACACAACATAAAGAATTGTTGACACAGTGTTGAACAAAACAGCTGAATCGCAGTTGCAGTTCATTTATCTATGCCATATACCTATGCACCTACAAGTAGGTACATATCTTACCTGGAGCCCGCTCTGTAGTCCTAACGCTAAATCTGATTATCCCGAATACCATGGAGGTAAGCCCCATTAGATACATTGCTTTAGAGTCTATGGTGTGAATCGGTCTGGTGTTCAAAATTCTGAATAACATGAGAGGAAAGCGCTGGTTCCGTATCAACTCATTACCAATGTTTGTCGAGGACTTGTTGAGGGGATGTCGTAATACCTCCATAAATGTTGAATACATACTATGGATATATTCCCATGAAGAATCGATCATTCCTTTGTCTTTTTTTTTGTATACAAGTGTACCTTTACTGCTCATCATGAAAGTATTCCATCTCCGAAATATTATGGTTGTCGCCAGCTGTTGCTTTCACTTAACCAATCATAGACTTCCAAATGTTGAAAACGGATGAAACTAGTGTCCCTATATTTTTTCTTCAGTATTTCGGGCATACAGACGCTGATTACGTTTGAAGAAGGTTTCCGAACGTATTTTAGATACCTCTTATGAATTGCATTAGCATTTTATCGTCCAGAATATTGCGGAACCATTACTGCTTAATCCTTATAGTGCTGGAACCGACTTCCGACTTCATGCTTATGCAAACAGGTTGGATCCAGGCCAGCCGCCAAGTACATTGGCGGCTTGCCTGTGTTCTAACCTGTTTGCTACTCTGAGTATCTTTCCTCATAAAAAATAAGAAGGTATTTAAGGTTTTGGAAAGCAGACGACACAAAAGACTATTCTTAGAAAATTACCCAGCATTCTAAGGGTTAATGGCCATCCATCTCCGTTTGCCTTGACCTTGCGAGCGTCTAGCTCTGGACTCATCCACTATAACCATTTACTGTACTTCATGCTAGTTCATTTCGGCGAATCCGCTATATAAGAAACAATAGTTACAAAGGGTTGAATTGTTCCTCTTAGTAATTTATGCATTTATGTCAACGCTTTAAACCAAACATCGTATATACACGAGAGTTTACGCCGTAATACACCATTTTACCCTACATCTGTTGCAAAATTCATTATAAATGAATGTGACAAATGATTAATCCTAATATAATGAGTAATTGATAATTTTGCCAAACTGATTCTTACCCAACACAATAGCGAAATGTATTTTTACTTCATAGATCTATACTAGCCTTGTTGCATATTCTAAAGACGTTTTGAGACGCCACAAGTACAACGGAATAAATTGTTCACGGGAAGCCATCGATCCTTTTGTCAAAAGACGTCTACCGAATAACACAAGGGAAGTGGTATGGTATGCTTTTTGTTGTCGTCTTGGGTAATGGTTTACACGTGGTGTGGGAAGTCCCGACAGAGAATCTAGACGTGTACCACGAGGGGGTATTTTGTCCCAAGTACTAAGAAACGGCGTCGATTTGTCATGTTACAAATCAATTCCAGATGAAAACGGATAATACTGGTACTAAATACTACGCTTTCTAACTAAGGACGTTTGCTTTCTCTTTTTCATCGTTTCATCCCTTTCTCTCTCCATTATTTATTTTGAAATAATCTATTTTACGTCGATGTTTAAACAACTTTATTAATTGCTCTCGATTCTGTTTTCTGGATACATAACACGTAATCTCGACGAAATGGGACTATTGAATTATTTATTCCTCAATGCACCAGTAACCATGCTATGTGACTATTGTTGAAACGAATTGATTGCTGAATTCTCATACACCTAAGTTAAAATTAATGTAATAAAGGTATAAGGTACATTTGGATCCTAGAAGTAAATGTCACATAAACACATATTTTATAATAAGAGAGATGAATTGAAAAACATATCTCGTATATACAAAGGTTTGTTCAAAACTTTTAGAATTTACAACGAATAGAATGATTTGCTCTTTAATGGATAAATCTCAATTTTGCTTCCCTAATTCATTACCTGTACCAGCGGCAAACATGTAAATTGGAGGTGTACCTCTCTTACCCTCGTGTCCAGATGCCGACACTCTACACAAGGCTACCGTTTTACTAAACAACTAAAGGAAATTATGGGCGTAAGTCAAATGGATAAACGTTGATAATATCTTAAATGAAAGTATTGCAATATGACACGTCTCAGAGAGAAAGTTCCAATGACTTATTTCTTTGCAATATTGTTTAGCCAAATATTGAAATAAGAGGGACTGTTATGTATAAGTATAAGTAAATGTTAAGTAAAACGGTATCCGAGACCACTGCCCTCCTCAACACTAGGATCGCTTTCATCTCTTTTCATTTCTTTTTTAAACTAAAGAAAAAACAAATGTTAACGTTAACTTCGCACCAACCTTAGAAATAAACCCAACTATTAAAAGACATTATAGACATAAGAACAATAAATTAGCACTGATATATAATTGTGACTAAAAAAGTATTTGCTCATGATATGCAGTCTCATTTTGTTACATTAGCTCTAAATAATATCAGAAGCAACTACAATGAGCGTTACATAAATCAGAAAAAACGAGTCTTAAAAAGTGATGGTGCGACTTATCCTAGTGTCATATTTTTTTCTAGTACAAAAAAAAATTAAATGAAATTTTCATTGCAAGTGTCATCTGTAGTTACTTTCAGTTTGGATCAACCAATAGTTCCCTACGGGGTTATATATAAACTCTTTACCAAACGCAGAAGACATTTTTTTTACTTGAAGCAGGCGAGGTTAGATAAACCTTGTAAACATGTCAAAAACCTTCCAGTTCTGCTGTGGTGATATGTAGATAGATTGAAAAGGCATTGTGGCAAACGGAGAAATTGCTTGTAACAAGCAATTTCTCCTTATGCCACAATGCTTTTTAAAAGCCGTCTGCCACAAGGCGCAAAATTGTGGCATAAGGCGGTAAAGTGTTAACTAGTTGCGATAAGTACCGTGTATAAATTAGTTCAGGAGAGCACTTCAACGCGTATGTTACGTTGATACTTCATCCACTGCTCTTTAGTGCTTCCAGAAGCTGTTCGAACTTTTAAACAGACATAAACAGCATTTCTTTCAATACATTTTGTATGTTAAACACGTGTAGTTGTTAAGTTTGATATACCTATGGCTGTGTAATGAAAGAAGATATACCTTTCAAAATAAATTGATTGTAGACCACGTCCCTTTATATCACTGGTACTATTTCCAATAAGAATCCCCATTCGATTAAAAAGCTTTGAACAATTATTTCAGTATTATTTATTTTACATCGATTGTGAAACAACTTCTTACAACTTAGATAAATCACTCTCGATTCTGCTATCTTGATACGTTACCAGTTCTCACACCGAATGTGGATTAATGAAAGGTCGCAAGGCAGATCCGGCTACTCACGGGATTCGAATCCATGACGAAGCCGTCTTTGGTACGGCCGTATAAGTCGCCCGCAGATCATGCTCCCTTGATTGTTTACGCAGTGATACATCACTTTGTCGAAACTGCTGAATAGAACAGAACAGAGCTGAATTTTATTTCACGACTTTATCATAGTATAGCATCATACATCCATTCATTTGCGTATTTAGCAACTCTAAACCGTTTATTTTTATTTTCTGATTCTAAGGTTCAATAAAATCAAACTTAAATTAAATTTTCTTTTTCCGTTCTATGTTTATATCAAATGAAGACACAAATAAAGTGATATCCATCTTCCATGTCATTTGAATCACAACATAAACAATATCGTTCCTCTCTATTTATTCTATTTCGTTCAAACCTCCCTGTCTGTATTCACAAATAGAAAGAACCATTGACGTGAAATAAGGGCAAATTTCACCCAAAAGTCCATGACCCTTTTGTTGCAATAGTTTATACGAAATAAAGTGCGAATGTTTTTTTTTTTTTTTTTGCTATTTCGTTGTCGGCCGTTATTGCTTTCAATTTGGAACGGTCTACCTGTGCAAGATATACAGAACGATTCGAAGACTTTCTTAACATCCACGCACTGTTTCGCCCCGGGTACCAGTTAGTGGGGTCCTCTATAGATTGTCAAACAAAGCAAAACGACTCCATTTGTTCATATTATTTGTTTAACTACATGATTGTTCTTATGGGAACCAGTCTATTTGGGTTCAATCTACAATCAAGACTGTCATCTCGCCAGCCTAACATGTCGTAAATTTTTCATTCAATTGAAGGAGATAAGTCATTCAAGGTTACGCTATTCCGTCCCTAATGGAGAAAAGTCAGATCAACAAAGTCTTAACATGCTTGAAGATTGAACAGACAGAACAAATCCGTTAAAAAATCTAGTTTTATACTATAAGACTCTTTTATGGATTCAAAGTTTTAATTGTCATATTTCATTAATGTGATTTTAATTTCAATATATAAATTGATAATTAAGGGGAGGTATTTACTATTGATTTAATAACAATCGAAATAGTTGCATGGTGAGTGCCTATGAAGTAAAACATCCTTCCTTGATTCACATTTCAATTTACTCTTTAACCAAAGCAGATACAAGTTTTCCATCCGGGTTGGACTACCTTAACAGAGACAATTTCTAGAAATTTCTCGTAGATGGTGTGTACTTTCATTGAAAGCAGATCAATGGAATAGTGACATTCGAGACAGAATTATGAATTGTTAAAGGTGACACGAATAAGACGATATACCAAATAAATCTCCGTACGAGAAAAAAATAATGAAGGCAGGGAAATTGATAGTCAGGGAAAACTCGGTTTCTAAAATGGCAGACTCTGGTAATTAGAAGCCGAACGATTATCTAAAACATAAGTTACTATTCCATTGCTTAATGACCGCATGCATTAATCAGCCGGGCTTAGGGTTACAGGTGGTATTTGAGATGTTGCATCAAGTGTTACATACCACAGACAATAATGTGCTTAACATTAGTTATGCAATAATACAGCTTTTAACACTAAGAATGATGGGTCATTTTCTTAAAACAGATTTTTGTGCCGTCTAGTTTCCAAAGCCTTACACATCTGCTTAGTTTTTTTAGGGAAAGATCTTAAGACAAGCAAAACGTTTAGATCACAGGTAAGCCGCCAAATTACTTGGCGATTGGCCTGTGATCTAACCTTGCTAAAGCATGAAGTCGGTTCTAGCACTATAAAAGCTTGACATTAGTAATACAATACTACAGCTTCCTTTTAAGCGCTTTGTATTTTTATGTAGATATTTGCTAACTACATGCCGCGGACTATGCTATAAGCAACCATTGAGAAAAGTGTGACAAAGGATTTCCGTTCATAATAAACGTTTCTTTGCCTTGTTTCACGTTACTTTCAACTTTAGCATTTAGCATTGAAACCAATCCGTGGGATTTCTCTCATACAAGTACATTAATGCTTTCAACGTATAAACTGTAGATTACTTAAACGTAAGAACAGAGACATAGATAAAAGATGTTATCTATGTCTCTGGTAAGAAACAATTTGAATACACGCGATGTTTTTCCTTGTTTCACATTACTTTTAACTTTGATTAAGCATTTAAACGATTACTTAGAATTCTTCTAAAATAAGTACAGTAATGCTTTCAAATGTTTAAAAGCAGATCGTACGTAAGAAACTTTTTGTATACACGCACTATGCTTGTTATCAAAATTTCGTAAAGTTTCCACTGGCCGGGAGAACCATGTCTCGCCAACATGAGGGTGTTTTCAACTAGGATATCGATGCAAACACCCCTCCAGTAGAAATGTTCTACCCGACTTTCACTTGTACCAAGTATTTCCTCATTGTAATCATTCATGTCTTGTTAATTACTGAGTAAATCGAATCAGAATATCATTATCATTTGTGTTGCTTAGCTCATCCTAGTATACGTAAGAAGTACTTTTGCAACGTTCCGTGATATTTTCCGTTTTTTTTTATTTATTCATCAGCAATAGTTAAGAGTTTTGTATTGTATTGTTTGATATGGGGATCTTATCTGCGGAAGTGTATCTCATGTAATCTGTTAGTTACATACATGTTTGTATAATATTGGGTAGGTGAACTTTCATGACTTCCTATGAAAATGAATGATAGTTCAATTGACATTGTTGAAAATTTAAAGTTTTTCATTGCCATAAACAATGTTCCAATATGTAAATAGGTATTGCAGCAAGAACTAAACCGTACTTTAACGAAAATGACGTTACACAGGAAACAAGTGTACCGTTTATCTACAAACAATATATCATGATAGCTATTCTATATGAAGACAACATTTGTAATGGGGAACGTTGATTATTGATATTGGTTATGACTTTTCCAGCACAAAACAATTGCCTGTGGTGTCGCTTTACTGCTTGCAGGGGGTTCAATATCTTTTTGTTATACGATGTAGATACGATGTAGATAATCAAGTGCGAAATCCATAATAACTCGTAAGCCTTAATGATATGCTATGCCAATACATGTTCAAATGTTTCTTGCGAATAATTGTTAATGTACAGTTTTAGTATGCACTAACAGTAATTTACTTAAGCACAATGAAGTTTCTATGCCTCGTACGTCCGTATGCATTAATCATCTCTACGTCGTAGTAAATAGTAGGTCCCAATGAATCATTTCTTTATTTCTTTTTTTCTTTTATTTTTTTTGACAGTATAACACTCGATTTCATGAATCGATTTTAATGGTTCAGATGAGTGATAAGTCAACAACGTATTCAAAGAAATATTAAAAATTCCCCTGGTGAACAGTCATAAGTTTCAGATATCTAACAATACAAAACATATACATGGCCTTATTAAATTTCTCCATCATAAACCAGCATTGATTGAATTTTTCCAAGTCAGTCAAACCAAGTAAACCGAAATAACTAACACAATACATGCATGTCCATCATTTAGGACTAGCACAAATACTGAACACTGTACATGATTTAAAATATTGTGACAAACAAGTCCTAGGTAATATCTAGTTTCAAACAATCTCAAATGACGAAAGGTTTCACTTTTCTTTATTTCTATTCAAGTTTCGTTTTCTTCGTCACCATTCTCTTTCTGAATGCTTTTGGTTTGTTGTACCATTTTCTCGACTAATATTTATGATTGTAAAGTAGTTTCGCAATTCGATATGCTGAGGTGTGCAAGTGAAATGTAAATCACAAAAGTATAATGTACACTAACCCTTATTTCTGATCGTACCTAAAACCACAGGGACCCATAGACTACTGCTGATATGGTATGATATTAATGGCCTACATTCAAAACAATCTGTATGAAAGCTTACGACTTAAACTGAACTGTATATGGGTGCGATGCGATTTGGGGGACAGTTTGAAAATCAAGTTAAACCAAAGGCTGCTTTCTGATATGGTAATTATAAAATTACTTGCCTACATTCAAAACAATCTGTATGAAAATTACGACTCAAAATAAACTGAATATGACTGCAGCGCGGGGAAATGCTTAAAACCACCTTAAACCAAATGGATTCAAATTTATTGCACAGTGTACCAGCGACTCTGCGAGCAAAGCCTGGCGTCATGATGAGATTAGAGGTAAGCCGAAGGGATCCCTTCAGGAACACGTGCCGCTGTGAGCGCGTTATATCAACCTTTAGTAACGTTATCTTGTAAATCGTAACAATTCGCAACAATGCATGTGCAGCGTAATTACCAGTTGCCAGGTAACGTGCCTAGATTAATGAGTCACATGATTTTTACCGAACGAAGCGTGATTTCTGCGTATTTTCTCAGAAAATAATATCTTGATCGTTTGATGCGTTTGGTGAAGGTGAGGCCATGTTGAAGAACTTAAAACCTTTACCAAACAATAACGACATTTGACCACTTTGTTGCAGACGACTCTGGAAAACATTGTGGGAAAAGGAGAAATTGCTTGTAACAAGCAATTTTTCATTTTCTCACAATGTTTTCTACCCTACTAGAAGATTATTTTCCTATTTCATCTCATTTTGAAATGTCGTCTGCAAACTCTTTCAATTTGGGACAGTCGTAAATTTGGCGTTTGGTAATGGGTTAAACCCTTAGACTTGTACGATAGTCATGACGCCATCAACTTCAAAAGAGAGTCACAGAAAGTACCAAATGAATCGTTTTCACTTCAAAATGTGGTATAATAATAAATGTAGCGATTGACCTATTCACTCATAATTAATTATGAGATAAAACTTCGAACCGATTTGAAGCGTGAAGGTGAATTTGCGAATCATAATTCTTTTTCTGTGGTGCGTCTGTAGGTATCTATTCAGGTGTCGTCTGCAGGAAGGAATGTGTTGCGTTACGCCGACGATTTACCGATCTCTAAACCAACATAGGGATAGCTCGCGATTGACATTTATTACAGGGTATCTTCTCAAAATCTGCATGACACGGTTAAATCGAAATGTCAAAGATCGGTCTATTTTTACTGGTAACGCAGTATTTTGATGACAATGCAGATATTTTCTGGAAATCTTTGCATCGTGTTCTATTTGCTATAGGTCGGCAATAATCCAAAATGTCAACCAGCAGACGTCATTCACTTCTATAAACGTCACACGGTTAAAAAAGAATACAAGAACCACACAAATGATATCTCAGGGTTTCATTTTTATGAAACGTAGTGAATGTATTCTCCGTCAAGACCTTTCCGTATGAAAATGATAAAAGAATGTCATAAATCAGTTGGAATCTGTAGAAAATCCAGGTGTATGGATAGGTAGACTAGCCATCGCAATAAGGCTGAACTATTAGTGCCAACAGCTCTAACCCTTTCCCAAACAAAAGATTTCCGTCTGTCCCAAATTGAAAGAGTTTGCAGACAACATTTCAAAATGTGAGGAAATTGGACAGTAATCTTCTGATAGGGCAGAAAACATTGTGGGGAAAAGGAAAAATTGCTCGTTACGAGCAATTTCTCCTTTTCCCACAATGTTTTCTAAAGTCGTATGCAACAAAGTGGTCAAATTATTATTTGGGAAAGGGTTAAACAGCTCACTATACTCTTTTGATAAAACTCCGTTTTGTGTAAGGTGCATGGTCCACGTTTATTGATAAAGAATGACATGTCTCACAGCCAAAGGGTACGTGCGCGAACAAATCACACCTGTCATAAAGAAGCAGACACTGCCAAGTACAAGTTATCACCTTGAGTCGGACGTTACAATCTTATCTCGGCATCAAGGTGCAAGCGAACTGAAGAAGTGTGTGGTCAACAGGGGCTCATGTCAGTTTATTATGTCTTTATCCGCGAAGTGTGGATAAAGAGAAGACAACTATGTTTTCAGTTTGCTTTCGAGTTGAGCAACCGAAAATAATATAAGGGGAGAAGGCGTTTCTTGCTTGAAAAGCGTAATGTCCTGCGGAATCGGACAAGGATAGACGTGACTATGTGCGAACATATGTCCATATACAGGGCAGGTAATACGATGGATATCGTATCACACTTCTGTCAAACCGATACATTAAAAGGGCGTGACGCCTTATATGCACATTTTGCACGTCTTATGCCAAGCTTTTAGATCACTAAATCACCTACCTCAACCCCAACCAAAAGAGAAAAAAATAAATATAAGAAAAGTTCCCGATTTTATCTGAGCGTTTAATATCATGTGAAAGACTGCAGATTCCAACACTTACAAATTCTGTTTCGAAATTCCAGAGACATAGATAACTACTAGTTATCTATGTCTCTGGAAATTCGAAAGCAGTTAAGTCACCAACGGGCCAGCATGACCTTTTACTTTATGTACATATAAATCGACTTTCGTGAAATTGTGGTAGGGTCCGTCAACGTTGTTTCCATAGAAAGTACCCGTTTAAGGGTCCCGCAGTATTTCAGGCCTACCATCGCTCGCACAAATGGCAGAGAATACATTTCGGACACCTATGCAACTTTCGTGATAACTTTCGTGATAATGAAATTAACTACTGACCCCCGTCGAACAGAAATGAAGCCAATGGAAGCGCAAAAACATGTTGTCTGAGATACAAGAAGTTGGTGTTCACTCATATGGAATCAAGTCAAGTGCCAGTAGACGACTTTCTTAGATTATGAAAGAATTATACCAATATGAGAGTTTTATATTAAACAAATATAACAAAAGGAAACCATGCTACTTTTTCAAAACGGGTTTTCCGATCTTCTGCCATTATGCATTTATACTCCTAACGAGATGAAGTATTATGGAGCTAGTCTAAATTATCTCTTGGTAATGCTTAACTTGGTTTATCCCTTGTACCCCGACAATCTCCATAATACATCATGATGGAATACCCATAAACCGCCATTTTAAAACTTATTTTTTCGTCGGATGACTTCAGTTGCTCTCGGTACACACAGGTCGGGCCAGGAACTATTCCGTTTAATGCCAATAGTTCTTGCCCCGGTCTATGAATACTGAGAACGACCGAAGTCAAAATGTATCATATTACAGGTATTCTACCATGCATGAGTTCGGAAGTACGCAGGATCATTGCACGACTTCCCCATGATGACCTCCCTTACTACTACTTGCTGTGTTTGATGTGTTGTGACCGTTCTGACAGCAGACAGCGCCCGGCAGTACATCTTCCCGGGTAAAAACAGCTCTCCGATCTATCAGTAGTGTCAAACTACGTTCCTTAGGGTTCTTGTTTTAAATATCGTCACACACCGTGCTATAGGATCTACACAGTTTGATCTTAATCAACACGGTCAGGGATCTGGATACATAGCGTACGAGAGCCGTTTGCATGCGGGTTTTTTCTTCCATGTTCAGTATTTCGTATGTGAAAGGCTTTTGTCCGCTTTTATTCAGCAAAAGTTTCTTAATCAATCCCGTATTTAGGGTACATTAGAAAAGTCTCTATGACAACATTCGTCTTCTAAGTTGGCATAACGTGTGGCCTTACCCCATTTCTATGTATAATAAGGGAAACTAGATATGTTTAAACTAAAACAAAGGGTCTCGGAAAGAGGTAACGAAGTAAGCAAAGGGAATATTCCTTTCGTCAAGAACTATACCTGTCATCTTGGCCTACATTTGCATATATACATGGAGTTAATTATGCTACCTGGCCAAGGAAAAATATACCAATTACACGAAAGTCTCACACAAATAGGTTATAAACGAACTTTTTGAACTCTTTTCAGGATTTGATGTCGCTCTTCGTACAACCACAGTTTAGATTATAGTTTCTTGTGACACGAATGACCGATAAATGCAAGTTGTTGTCTCGAATATACAATTATGCTATGAATTGCCTGATCCAAATCAGTGTTTGCCACGCCTATGTCCAAGCGTTGTATTCTTTGTTCGAGATTGATCCAATTATGGGGTAGTGAATCTGTTTAATTCCGTTATGTAAGTCATTGTTTTAGCTGCTTGGTGATTAGGTATACGATAACCAAAATGGTCGGCTTAAATAAAGCAATCCGTGGCTGTGTTTCTTGTACAACGAATTTCTACGAGTATGCGGAGGGTAACATCCCTATGAAATCAACTACTTGTTTATGTGTTACCCCCTCAACCAATCTTACCTCCTTTTGACGCTTCTGCTGCAGAATACTTCAGAAACCATTGAGAATGAATGAACAAATTGCTGCTAATTGCTACTCAATATCGTTAAAAGAAATCTTCTGTTTATCATTTCTTATTGTCTGCTTGAGCTTTCAAATTGCACCGGTCAAAGATTCCCAACTCGTTCCCAGTGTTATTTATCAAAATCATAATGAAGATGCATTGAATTACTTTATATCTCCTGTTGATGCTCTAAATTCGTATCCGTCACAAGTTCCCATTTTGGGTGAAAGGTTAACGCCTCCCCTATCCTAGTTCTGGGACGTTGGCATTTCCTACAAAATGGTGTGTCACAAAAGAATTTTGTCCTCGCTGTGCATGTTATGTTATAGATGAGGCGTCAAAATGCAAACATACCATTGGAGCTCTGCAGCATTTTGATTATTTTCTTCGTTCTTTTTTTTTCAGGCAATTTCACCTGGTATCAAAGGATTTCTTCATAAACACCGAATCTGATTCTAAGTTAACAACGACAGGAATAAAGAACGAGTTTTACAAATTCATTTAATTTTCAGTTGGATGATAGATATGTTTAAAATGTTCGAATAAAACAAGTTTTGGCTGCCATCCTATATTAAACAAATAGCTGTAATAAATCTTAAAAATCGCTGAATAATATTAACCTTCAAGACAAAATGCAAGTTTGCTTGTTACGGGCTATTTTGTCTTTCATTACAATGGTTAAAAGGACGCTTTCTCGATATGTGTTCAGTTTGCATAACGCCGAGAAAGTAATTCATTTGTATATCACAATTGTATTATTTCTATAATGATTTCAATATATTGGCATTGAAAAAAAAGTCTTTAAAATCCAGAGTTTATGAGCTGAAAGAATCCGTTGGAAACTAACAGGAACTGCGAGAAACAAACAGTTCAAGTCCTTGAAGTTTTTCTGCAAATCACGTTTGAAATTACTTTTTAGTTTAAAAAATATAGCAGTTATAGTAGTTTGTTACATAGAAGTTATAAAAAGAAAAACCAGAGGCTGGTAAAGTAGATGGACCGCTTCTGTCACAATGATAAAAAAAGTCCTTGTCCTCTTGACTCTTAAAAACAAAATACTTGTTCAAATGGTATGCTTTAATATGTACATTTCGTGATTAGTTTTATTGAAAGATGCAAGACTTATCGGAGACAGTTTCTCTTTAGTAATAGGACGAAACCATTGAGAAAAGAATGATACTACTGGATGTGGTGATAAGGTAGAGTGTCCACTCGTGTGTGTAAACATTCATGTTCAGTACCCTTCCTGGGTCAAACAATCAAGAAAACCAAAATATTGATAAGTGTTCCCTTCTAGGAGAACTAAGGGCAATGGAAAAAGCACTATCATGGAGAAAGCCAAACGATGGTCAAAACAAAGTGATAGTATCTGGCTGAATCCAGGGAACTATGGATACTGGAAGAGCACTACAATTGAGAAAGCGAGTCGATAGTCAAGACAAAGTGATAGTATAGTACTGGTCTGAATCCAGAGAACTGTGGGTCATGGGAAAAGCACTGACATGGGAAAGCAAGACGATGGTCAAGACAAAGTGATGGTACTTGTCTGAATCCAGAGAGCTGTGTGTAATGGAAATCGCACAACCGTTGGGAAAGCTGGTCGATGGTCAAGACAAAGGTCAGTACTGGTCAGAATCCAAGGAACTGTGTATAATGGAAATCTCACAACCGTTGGGAAAGCTGGTCGGTGGTCAAGACAAAGTGATAATATCTGGCTGAATCCAAGGAACTGTGTGTAATGGAAATCTCACAACCATTGGGAAAGCTGGTCGATGGTCAAGACAAAGTGATAGTTTCTGGCTGAATCCAAGGAACTCTGTGTTATTAGGAAAGCAGTACCAGGGGGAAGTCAGTCTATGGTCAAAATAAAATGATAGTATCTGGCTGAATCCAGAGAACTGTAAGAAATAATATGTTAATACTACAACAAAGAAAGCCAGTCGATAGTCAAGGCAAAGTAATTGTACTGGGCTGAATTTTGGGGACGATCTTACACAAGTTAAAACGCCGTTTAACCACGCATGTTCAGAAACACACTCTTTTGTGTCATGGAGGTAGAACTGTCATTGAGAAAGCCAATAGATGGCCAAGACAACCCGATCGTACTGGTCTGAATCCTGGGAGGTGTGGGTGTTTCA
Source organism: Cerastoderma edule (assembly GCA_947846245.1). NCBI lineage: Eukaryota > Metazoa > Mollusca > Bivalvia > Cardiida > Cardiidae > Cerastoderma > Cerastoderma edule. The sequence goes on along the minus strand of OX401411.1, from coordinate 6,457,636 downwards.
TGTTCAGAAACTAGGGATGGGAACGAATATTCGAATATTCGAATATTCGAATAGCGGGTCGAATATTCGAATAGCAAAATAGTATTCGAATATTCGATTTTAATGAACCCATATTACTGTATGTTTACCATAAATTTTATTCAAAAATAATGTTGTTTTATTTTCATTTTCTTCCTCTAAATCGATCCCAAATATCGAAGAACGTGCCTAGCTCCCAGGTGCAGTTACGATGTTTTTACAACGTTTGTCACACAGTAAAACACCTGTGACAAATTACCACGTCTGTTGACAGTTTGCAAAACGATTAATTCCTAAGTGTGAAAATAGTCGATTTTAAGCCGCTAAATCTAACACCTTAATGATCTGCACTTGCTCCTTATTATCCAAAACAGGTCAATCACGCTAATTGACAATTTTCAGTGTCAACCAATCACGTAACTTGTTTGTCGTGAAATTAAACAATTACTCTTTCAATAACCAATCGTAATCATGATTGCATATGCACGAAGACCAATCAAATAATGTGTTAGAAAGTATATTTTTCTTCAGAATAATTGGTCAAACTTATCTTCATTCTAATTACTACATCTATTCGATAAACATCACAATGTCTCCATCACGTGTCTGGAATTACTTTACTCGTTCTTCCGACAAGTCGAAGGCGACCTGTAACCTGTGTAACCAGGACTTTGTATTCAAGAATACAACATCCAACCTACTGAATCACTTGAATGGCAAGCATCCATCCGTTTTGACGTCCGAAACTGTAAAACAGACTACAATGAACCTGTTTGTCAACTCACCGAAGAAATCGAAGGCGGACAACGAAACCATTACACAGACCATTGCGGACATGATTATATCAGACTACCTACCACTTAGCCTTGTAGAGGGAGTCGGGTTCCGCAAGCTGATGACCTTAGTAAAATCGAATATTCGAATATATTCGAATAGTTCTAGTCGAATATTCGAATAGTGATTTCACTATTCGTTCCCATCCCTATCAGAAACACACACAGCAATAGAAAACTGCAGTTTTCATATTCTTTTAATTATTTTAGATGGTGCACAAAATGTCTGAAAGATAAAGTTCAATCCAAAGTTTAAAAATTAATCAAGCGTTCCGGCTCATGGGGAAATCATCTTAAGAACGATCTAACAAATGCCTTCAGATTTCTATGTCGATGGAATATCAAGAATATCAAACTTAAATTCGTATTGTGCTTTACAAATGTTCTTTCTCTAAAAGGCAAATTAAATATTAGATATCATCAAATGATTCGTTTCTGCTAGGTGTTTATATTTTTTGTGAATCGTGAAACCCATTACAAAATCGGTGTAGCTTTCTTGTAACGAGGACCATATGATCACATGACCATATACCCATGTGAAACGGAGTCCATCATGCGACAATTCACAGTCGGTGCAAGCAATGGTCATGTATCAATAAAGCACAGCGGAACCACATCAAATGTATGCAAGTTGTCAGAATATTTAACAATCGTTCTAAAGTATATAAGTTTAAGCTTAATTGTTAGTTATAGTCTAGTCCAAGGCGTTAAAATGCTTCTAATGATACAAACACTGGGACAACCTCAAAGATTCAATCAAAACGCCAAACTGCGGTTTCTGATTTGTTAAAACTCGGTCAAGTCAAATAATGACATATCAGAAAGCAATAGCGATCAAGTTGTTCATCAGAAGTGGGATTTTGGTGTTGTACAGAGTTCACTTGAACGCTTTGAAGCCGGTTTACATATATATAACCCATACGTACTTGGTTCAATTACAGATATAATGTGCACACATACACGCCTCAAGTGCATCGTTCTAGGCTTTCATATTGCTCCCTTTTTTCTAGAAAATCAGTACAGTACGTCTGTGAACCAATGCTTAAAAGTGAGTGTTGGACGAATTATTCAAACTCTGCAAACATATCTAGTATGTTGTTTCCGGCTTCGGTGGTTTTATTTAGAATCCACTGTTCAGAAAATTAGGCACCGCGGTGGCTGAAAATTTAATTTTGTACTAGACTTTGTTGTACCGACAATCCGATCTGTGCCCACATGTTATGCCTTTGAAAACAACGCTATCCTCTGGGAGAGCGGTTTGTAGATGAAGTAATTACCGAACTCACTGCAGACGGTGTTTGATCTCCTGATCAATTAATAACCGATGGCGTATGTTGGAAACGAGAACACTTAGTATTTAAGTGGTGAACATATGCATTGTGATATCAAGATAAAAGATTCATGAGCAATTTGCGGTTTTCTTTTATTTTCCATTATTTTCCATTATTTTCTTTTTTCACTATTTCATAGAATCACCGTGTATGTAGATGTTTATATATCGTATTAGTACATCCAACACTTCTTTTGTAACTTACCGTTAGTTCTGGTGTAAAACTTTTGTATGTAAATGCACATATGCATATATGACGCCTGATTGTGCACCTGGCCAAATCATTGGCACTGTTTTTTGCAATTTTGTAACTTCGTATGAATCATTGTGTAAGAGTATCAAGCAAGTTTGAGACCCTATTTGATATAGTGATATGCTGAAAATTGCATTTCCTTAAAATGTTAATGTATTCTGCAAATAACGCTCAGTATGGTCATCTTCCAATGGGATGTTATTTAATCTCATTTGCTTGTGTTTTCACATTTCGCACCGATTGTTCAATTTCTCTCAACTTATATCAACCACTCACTTTTTCAGGTAAGAAACAGTATTAAACGAACCTATTGGGAATCTGTTATAGATTTAAGTGCAGTGGTGGTTCGAGATTGCAAATTGGCATTCATCGTCAGCATGTTGTCCCTCCGTCATGGATGTTTCGCCCCTGATCCATGTACATCAGATAGAGGGTGGGACCACCGTAGTAACGGTGTGAATGTCGATATCTATACTTCTTCCAACTTGTTTCTTCTTGTCTCAGCCACAGCCAGCTAGACAAACGTTCTAACGCTTGGTTCAGTTTATGGATAGCCCTCTGTCCATCCCTTCCAGTAGATCCGATTGCTGTCATCAGTCGGCACACAGTTTGAGAACAGAACCCTCTTACGCATACTATCGGGAAGAGCCACGTATGCCAGCCTCCCTCCTTTTTCCTCTCCTTTTCCAGCTAGTCAGCCACCTCTCAGATTCTACACTGTGGAGACCAAACCAGTACTCGGGCCGAATGTGATTAAATAAAAGCTAAGTGGATACCGTTTCTTACGGGAATCGAGACCAAGACCCTCTTGTCCCAAAGTTGGTGCCATTCCTCTGGATTACTGCCCTTTCTTGCTCGTGTACGTATTGACTTATTTTCTTATGTATCATTGAAGTGTCCATCTGTAGCTCTTGCAAACCGGGGGCCAGTACAGAGACGATGTCTAAGGCCATTCAATCGAGCCCAAACAAGGACTCAACCTAGACAAAATTGCAAAGGATTCGATTTTATCACCATATGATGCCCATATAGCTTTTGTATAAAATACCTTAATTTACACTTCAACATATAGGGGGAAAGTAAGAAATTCAAGATGGGTGCCAAGATGGCCACCAATTCTGAAAATAAACTCATGTATAACAGTTGCTACTGCAATGCCATCGTTATCGGTTACCTAAGGTGCGTCCTTATGAGTTTAATAATAAAGACTTTATTAACGAGGAAAACTATTTGACATTTTAAACTGACAATCTTCCAATAGATCCTCAACAATGAACAAGTGAACAAGAATACTAAAAGACTCAAGGTAAAATTATTTTGCCCTTACGACGTCTCACGGTGAGGTACTAAAGCGTTTCATAAATAAGTACTGAATTTTGGTACAGGGACGGTTGCACGTATGTCGGGGTTTTATTGGATTATTTCGTGCCGTTCCTATCTACATCTCAGACTATTGTGGGACGTATCAGACACTTGTCTACCATAAATCTGGTGGATCAAGACATCCTATTATGAAACAGATAGATCAATTCACGCTCCACCATCCGACAACAACCGAGATACCGACCTGAACCAGCTCTCTCCATAACTCTACTAATGAATACTCGCTGAATGAATAATCCCGATTAACCCTTTACCAAACGCCAAATTTTCGACTGTCCCAAATTGAAAGAGTTTGTAGACAACATGCCAAAATGCGATGAAATTGGAAAATAATCCTTTGATAGGGCAGAAAACATTGTGGGAAAAGGAGAAATTGCTCGTTAAGAGAGATTTCTCCTTTCCCCACAATGTTTTCCAGAGTCATCTGCAACAAACTGGTCAAATGTCGTGGTACTGTTTGGTAATGGGTTAACTCATTCTACTCATATGGAGATTTTTGACTGGTCCAAATTGATTAATCTAGATTTCCCCTTTACCAAATGATTAATTCTTCCCCCCAAATCCCACACCAAACCGATTCTTTATCTTGAGTGACCACCCTTACCAAACAACAACAAAATTTAACCAGCATTTTAGGCAGACGACTCTGGAAAACATTGTGGGAGAACGAGAAATTGCTTTTGTTGAGCAATTTCTCCTTTTTTCCACAAATGTTCTACCCTATCAGAAGATCATTGTTCAATTTTATCACATTTTGAAATTTTGTCTGCAAGCTATTTTAATCTGGGACATATCAAAATTAAACGTTTGGTAAAGGGTTAATACCAATGCTTCCTGTAACTCAAGAAAGTAATGAATATTCGCCAAATAATCAATCTATTAATCTGAAGATTTATCTCAGTCGCATGATGGTTAATTTGTAGTAACACATTCCCTATTTGTGCTTCTGCGATTAGAAAGAAACCAATACGAAAAAGTCATAAATAGCTCATTATTACATAGTGGTTTCTTTAAAAGTATTCTACAAAATACCTAGCTATGTCAAAGTAATGTCCAATGGAGAAACGGACTGGGACATGAAATATGAAAGTTTTTACTTTATTTGTAAAATCCTACTTTTGGTACAACAGTTTCTAATACAATGTAATATATAATCTTCTAAATACTGTGAAGGAAATACTGGTTTTCTTCGGTATCAATTGAAGTCTTATTTTACTGTCAATTTGAACTAGTTTCAAAAATATCATAAAAGGTAATTGTTCAATAAATCGAATGCCACAATGCATTCATTTTTAGTAATTAACGATGTCATTTCATTGTGACGTTTAAATTCCATCGCTGTCAGAATTATTAAAATACATGTACTGTACATCAAACGATTGTCACTTATTGACAGAAACCGTTATGACATACCTCGTGTCAATAAAAGGTGACATCTGCTACACACTTTTGGTGGATTTATCAAAAGTTATATTCTAATGAATCTAATAAGCCATCAATGTTGCGCCTACCTTTGTCAGAATAAAGTGACATCTACTAACATGTTCTGAAAATTTCACCAAAGGATGACCTTTATCGGCACTACCATATAATCCGGGGCAATGCTGTTCCTGTAAAGTTTGAATGAACATTAAAATGTTCGCAAGTTTCCGTAAGTAACCGTCAGAAAGACAAAATGTAATTTTTGGAATATTGGTCCAGAATCAGAGTGAGCGACAGAGAGCACGGAGACTCGTTGGTGGAGTTTAAACTTATTTTGATTGTGACGGAAGCTTGAATGTTATTGAATGCACTTTTGATGACTGCTTCCTGATTACATGCATGACCATGACCAGTCCTCGCGACGATTCTTGGTTAGTCCAGGCATTTTCACCTCGCCGTTTCAGTGGATCGACCCCGGGACAACAGAGGCATGCGTTTTACCTCTGCACCAACATCGCGTATATTAGTTAGTCAAACACATATCAAATATCGATAGAATAATTGTTGTTAATCATCTGTCAACAAACAGTTCCGAAATACATATATATCTCAAAAACATATCTCAACGGGGTCAACAAACCTACTAGTTTATATCAACCATAGAAATCTAAAACCGGTCAATATTTTCTTAAGCCTTTACCAAACACCAAATTTTTCGACTGTCCCAAATTGAAAGAGTTTGCAGACGACAATTCAAAATGTGAAGAAATTGGAAAATAATCTTCTGGCAGGGCAGAAAACCTTGTGCGAAAAGGACAAATTGCTCGTCACGAGCAATTTCTCCTTTTCCCCACAATGTTTTTCCGAGTCTTCTGCAACAAATTGGTTAATTGTCGTTATTGTTTGGTAAAGGGTTAAACAAAAAATCTGTCACCTTTTTATTGGACAGTTTAGACCCGGGGGTACTAATTCGTTTTAGGTCAATTACTGTTAAAAACAAATGTCCGTTTATGTCCGTTGCGACTCATGACAAAAAAGTCTAATTTATTTTGTCATCTTTTTTTTTCAAAATAAAATACTGTACAAATTACCTACAGTGCTACGAATGACAGTCATTGGTAGTTTCGCTATTAGGTGTTTGGTTTGATCATATGTAATATCATAATCTTCCTTACACAAGTCAGACATTAAGAGACCTTATGTTCTATTTCTTGTTATTTATTTATTTTTATTCATTTTCGCTTTATCTAAACTGAGGATTTATCTCTACATTTATTTTTCATTGTTTAGGAACCGACAGATGACGATACTCAAAGCAAATTACTTATGTATAACAACATACACACATCAATCGTCGCTCTTCTGTTTTAGTACTTTTCAACTATAGAAAATGATTATGTCTAGAATCCTCAAAAAGTGTTGTTAATCACAAACCTATGCAACATTCGACTAAATCGTGATCCAACAACTTTCCAGTTTTAAATGCGACGCCAGCCTCATTATTGGTTGAGAACGACCATCATGCTTTGCTGCTCATACGGGCTGAAACAGTATTGGGAAAACCATCGGCGTTCTGTTAGTCAGTATGAATTCCTCTTTTACAATAATCCATTTGCCAGTACCGGGATTTAAACCCTCGCGGATTGCAAAACCAAGTTCAATACTCCAATTACTAAGCCTATGAGGCTCCTGTTTTATTTTGGAGTGAACGTCAAGTAAACCTTGACAAGAATTCCCTGAATGCGTATCACCTGTCATAATACAACTAAATACATGTAGACGTTGGGCACGGAAAAGCAGGATATTACTGGGGAGACATTCATACGTTGATGAACTGTTCACAGAAATATAAGGAGTTTAACTTGTATTAAGCAACCAACCTTTGAAGAAGCCAACCTGCTTTCAACAACCACTGCAGGAAGTTCCATTGTTGGATTTATAGTGTACATCAATTTGTGTTAAGCAGCCAACCTGTCTTAAACAGCCAATTTCTTAGTTCCATAGGCTGACCTCTTTTACACAAGTTTTACTGTATACCTAAATCGAGAGTTCCAATGAAAGACTTGAAATAGCAAGTTCTTCCCTTAAATATCGGTATATAGTTTGGTATTTCAGTGCTAAACTTTCACTCTCACAAAGTCATGATTTCGCAATCGCCTCTCACAAAGTCATTGATACAGTTTTTTATGGATATTCATAGTATGCACTACTCTTCAACCGTTTGTGGGACAATGCTTGCAAAAGACCAGAACAAATATATATAGGCGTTCTCGATACTTTCCACACATGATATATACATAATGTATTTCTAGTCCAAGTTGAAAGTCACAGCGGAAGACAAACAATATAGGAAAAAAACCCACATGTTTTATGAAATATGGTACTAAACCTAATGACAAAAGGATAAGTTGCTCACTTGGACCAATCTATCCTATTGAAACACTGATATTTAGATCATTCAGTAGCAGATGCGGCAGCGTGAGGTGTTGTGAAAGGGATAAGTGGGCTTAGTTATGAAATTGCGACGATTCACGACTCACGTAGATATGGTTAAAAAAATATTTGGCTACAAAAGGAATTCTCGTTTATAGACATCGTTATAAAGAGTTAAACATTCCGTATCACGAACGGATCTAAAAACTGTTAAACCTCACCATATTTGGAAACATTCTGCAAAAATGCTACTAGAGCTGTGCATAATGGTCATTATTTCCTTTTATTACACCACGATTTTGATATGATCGATGGATCTATGGATCCATTTTTTTGTATGTTGTATCAGAGACATAGATAACATGTTATCTATGTCTCTGGTTGTATCCTCTTAATCTTTAGTTATACACTCACGCATTTACACATGTTTGATAAAATTTACACTTTCATTGACGCAGACGAGATTTGAACGCCATTGCAGCAAAAAGGGTTAAATAAAAAAGGTAGGATTTGTGTAACTTTACTCTAAGAATCCAACGAACCATGTTACAAAGATTCTAGTGTTTTCTTACTTATTGCTCAAAGGGTAAGTTATCTATTTGTCTCTTTGATTGAAACCTTATTTCGTCTGTTGCATGTAACTGATGTAACTCAGAAGCGGAGATGTATGAACATACGTTTTACAATGACGTTGTAAAAGGTGCACGTGCACAACAACAAAAATGACATTTAGCGACCACGTGTCCTTCCTAGTTCAGAGTCTCTGCATAACACACATTTTGTAACAAAAGCGATCTTTTTGAGTTTTTTTTTAACATGTTACTTTCTATTTTTAGTAAAGTTTCACCAAGAAAATGTCTTACTCTTCTAAAGTTGTATCCTTTTATTGGCCTAGAAAAATGTAAAATTTATCTGCAAGAATACGCCTGTAAAAATAAAAAAGATGTAGACCTAATGTAAAAATAGTTGACAATAATGCGTGCAGTTTTAATGACGCGGCATAACTTTCTATAAATAAACCGCTATGTATTTCCCACTAAACCTGAACCCCCGGTTCACTTCAACATGTTGCGTTAACACGCAGGCAACCAGCTTGAACATTTGACGTCACGCCAAAAAAGAGGTCATCTTTCAACCAATCAGATTCTACCACATTCCCATCTTGGGTTGTAGACGAATCAAATAAATCCTATCGATTGATATATTATATAAACTCCTTTCCAATTATTCTGTTGCAATAGTACGAAAACAGTGAATGATCGCTGTAAACTTAGTTTTAAACATAGAGTTAGTTTGTAATATTTTCGCGTTTTGAATAATGAGTTGTGATCAAGCACCCCTTCTCTGAAAGTGGAAACGTCCAAACCATACACGGTAATACTACAGACTGAACAACGTTCTCTTCGTTTGAGAGCGTGTTGGAAAATCTTGGCTCTCACGCCGTAGTTCTTCTGTCTGTAACTTTCGTTTCTAACACAGGAATTATCTACCCAGGGGTCGGGTAGCAAACGGGGTCCAAAACTTAGTGTTTTATGTTTAATTAAGTGAATTTTCTGTGGATTATAATTTTAACTCCATTCGAAAATGGAGCACGCACATTCAAAAACAGTCGAAGAGGTTTGTGCATATTTTGGAAGTGACGAAGTAAATGGGTACACCGATGATCAAGTGAAGAGGTCAAGAGATAAATATGGACCCAATGGTAAGTCATGTTAATAACTTATTTCTATAATATTGAATTGATATCTATTGTCAAAATGTCTCAACGTGTACAAAACGCGTTGGACTTCTCGAACTTGCGATGCATAAAATCAATTTATTATAAACACGTTTTATCGGCCTATGTAGGTTGACAACCGTTTATATTACATTTTTGAAAAGTTCTTTAATGATTCTTTCATTTCTCTTTCAGAACTACCAGCAGAAGAGGGTAAGTTGGCTTTATTTTATTAATCAAACGCACTCATGTGTCTTCAGCCAGCTGTCAGAAGTGTTGAAGTTTAAAATGGTCGTCATCGAACTTCCGGTTTCAGGACACACCGAGCAAATTCTAAATCTTTTTCAATAATACACATGTTTTCCGAAATTTGAAAGCTCATGAATTGACTGTAAGCAAAAATTAAGCGCTGATTAAACTAATCAAATGATCGTTTTGAAATTAAGAACCAATTCTCGGTACCCCCAATTCTCATTGACGCTAAACCGTCAAAACTGGACATGGCTTGGGTGGCTTTACCTGTATAAATTGTTCCACGTTTTCTGTCAAATACGTTCATGAATGTTTCAAGTTTTTTGATATTCTCTATGAAATAACTTTCAAGTTGAACATATTTGTATGTATGAAAGAATTTGATTTGTGAAACACTGATACTAATGTTGCCAATATCAAAAGGAGACATTTCCTCTTTTTCCATTTTGTTATGTACAATTTAATTTATTTTTCAAGGAAAACAAAGGTCACCTAGATCAAAACAACCATTCCAGACAATAGATGCCACCAATTTTTATCGGAAATCTAATAAACATTTTACTAAGACGGACAGTTTCTTTTCCTTATGGTTTAAATCTCTTTTCATCAACTATTCAGTTAAACCACAGTGACAGCTCATATTCTTTGTATGAGTAATCTATCAGTCCTAGACTTTTAAATGGTGTAGTGCTTATAGACATTCCACTATCTCCAATATGGTTTTGTTATAAGAGTTCAGTCAATGACAATTGCTCTTTGATATCCTACTCTTATAGCTAGAATGTTTCACTTTGCAACGAACAACTTCATTCAAACCAAAGGCAAATCTTTTGAATTTTTTTCCAATTGTAAAGGTTTATGTGCTCAAAAATAACAAAATTAAGTTGTTTTCTTAGTAGAGAAAGAGAATTATAACTTTATTATCTTTAAACTGTTTACTTGTCTGTTTATAATGTATGCTTATTCTTGAAAAAGTCCTTGAATGAGGTCTCGAAGTTCATATGTTGTTATTCTGTACCTAAAACACCAAGCTATGTCTTTTGGTTTTCACCATGATGAAATCATTTTATGTAGTATGCAAATTTTAGGAAGTTTAAGGTTTGCTTTGAGGCAATTTATAGATTTTGCCCTTTTTGTAAGGTGAAAGGTTTTAATGTTAGTATTTACCCCATTTCCACGACAGAGCTCTCTATGTTATGACCAACAACTAAACAAGTAATGAGTTCAATGTAAGATTTAGCTATCATTTAGCGATAATAAATGCAGGTAAGTTTAAAGAAGCAGTTTTCATATAAGGCCAAAAGATCCAGAGATATTTTGTGGAAAGGTTTGAGGTTATATTATTTTGTCTTAAATAGAATTCTTAACTGTTATCATTACCCTATCAGTATCACATAGAAAAAGTTGATGGTGCATTACGATTCGATACTTTGGTAACTTTCCGGTCGTTAGTTTGGTGGCCATCAAAGAATGTAACCTGAATCCTTGCCTACCAACTGTGGTTCTAAGCAATTTTATGAAAACCTACAACCCAATTAGTGGATGAAAAGTGCAACAGTTTCCCATAGGACTAAGGTGTTTTATCAGGAATATGATGTTTAGATGTCTGGCAAACAGTAGGATACCTCATGAGGGTGCAAATTTTTCAAGATGTACATGATATTACTTAATTAACTTGGTTTAGAGTTGAATGATTCCAGAGAAACTTTCTACATCTGGATAGTCATAACAGAAGTAAAATACATAACTTGTTTTATTAGCCAACAGTATGATGTCAGATTTAATTCCTAGCCTGACTTTTTCTCGCTATATAACAGGGGCCTTTAAAAGGCACCTGGCACCTTTCTAATAAGAACTTCCTTTAAATTGGTGCAGTTATCCCAAAAGTTCAGTCACATCAGCTGTTTTGCTTCCCCATTCAGCAGTTTCATCAATACAGTTTCCCAAACTCAACAGAGCAATGCCTCTTTCCAATTAAAAGATAAAAGGGGTCCTGCATGGCCCAGTGGCTAAGTTGGCAGACTTTGAACTCGGGGATCCCGGGTCTGAGCCCCAAAGACACTTCTGGTTTCATGGGAGTAACCTTTGGCAAAGCACCTCAGAGCCAAAGCCTAGTACTGGTGGATTCAGGAAAGCTGAAAAATTATTGATACAGCAAAAAAAACCATTCAAATAAACAATTAGATATAAGAGAATGTGTGTTGAGGTTCCTTAGGATAGGAGAAATAGATGAGGGGGTTGTTATTTCTAGGTGTGAAATATGTTTTCATGTAACTGACAGCTTCAAAAGTCCAGCACAAACTATTTACCAATGTAGATTTTTTATAATCAAAGGAAATACTTGAGTTTTATTTAAAAAAAATTTATGGCCATTTTATGTTTTTATTTGTCGTTTGTAGTGTTTGTTTCCAATACTTTATATGTTACGTCTGTGTTTGAAATAGACAATCCTTTACTAAATACAAAGTACATTTTAGACCATTGCAATAAAAGGTATTTCTCATTTTCATTTTGGCATAATTATGAATGACTTTACCGTCAATTTGTCAACTTATGAGTTCAGCATGCATGATTTTCTCACTTGAATTTCTTTGATGTTGTCTTATGCAAACCACCCATATGTAACATTTTACAGGTAAATAATGAAGGCATGTTTTTTATTTTGCAGGTAAACCTCTGTGGGAGCTTATCTTAGAACAATTCGATGATTTATTAGTGAAGATTTTATTATTAGCTGCTGTGATTTCATTTGTAAGTATACATTATTTCTACCTCTGCAGATTTGTTATCTTTTATGTCGATAAGGAAACAACACAGGAGAATACTTTCATAAGTGTTTATTTTTATGCTGGTTTAGCTATAACTTGATTGTGGCTAAAGACCATGCAAAAAGCAATATCTTTTACCAGAAATTTTAGCCTGAAGTGCAAAACTAAGCAATTATTTGTTAGAAATGTCAACTAGAACAACCTCACATTGGAGTAGTGTAGATATGTTTATGACAAATTAGCGACTACTTGGTCTATGCTATCCCTCCTTTTACTTGAAGAAAGGTTTTGGACATCTTCTGTATTTCCAATGAAGTATCTATAATGCCATATAAGTTAAGTCAAAGGTTTCCCCATTATGGTTTTTATGTCTGACAAGAATAATTTCTGAAGACGATAACCAGTTTTGTAAAGTTGAATTGCCTCTAAGTCTTCCCAAACTGGTTTTACTTGGTCCAAATGATTTTAGGTTACTTAGATAATGACGTCAAGGAATAAATGAATAAGCCATAGACAAGTTTTGTAACCTTTGGGGTCATCACAGTAAGATATTTAAAAGATATACATATCATATTATCTTATAATTTATACAAAAGGCATACTACCACTCGAACTTGATCACATCTCTATACAAAAAGATCATGGAAGATTTGCATGCATGCTGAAAGATAGAAGGTGCATCCTTGACCACTACAATCTTGACTTGATTTTAAAACTTCATAAAACAGATATTTCAATTGTTCAGATGGCAATAAGTTTGCAATTGCGATTTTGTCTTAAAAAGGAAAATTGCTTAGGTCTTCTCATATCATGATAGCACATCATTGTGTGTGTTAAGATGGTATGCATTTGTTCAATGTTCTGATGCTGTGAAGTTGTATTAAGAAATTCTGAAACAACAGGTTGGAATAAATGACCTATAAGTAGAAATAGTTGACCTCTATTATCTCAGTTTGCTAAGTGAAAAGTAAGCAAACAAGGTCGCTCTGTTAGAATTTAATTACTTTACTTGTGGCTTGAAAGCACCATAAACTGTTGGAAGTCAACAAATACTGGTTCCATGTTTGTTTAACCTGTACCATACAATCCTCGTATACAAACCTGTTCCTCTATGTTGGCTGTGGCTTGTTCAAATTGAAAACAAACATGTATAAGAAATGAACATTTCTTTGATGTAAAGTTCAGAGGGAATCCATTTTGACAGTTGTTCAGAAGCAAGTTCCCTAATCCAATGCCAACCATTGTGGCCTCAGTCAATAGCTTGTCTGGCTTGGAATAAAGGGGTCCTGACTAAAGACCCGGTTTGGTCTTAACATTTTCCATTATTAACTGCAACATGACCACTATCTCATGGTTGATCAATAAGGCTCATTGAAGGTTATTAATCTGGGGCTTTTAAAGAAAGTTGTGCAGTAGTGGTGAGAAACTCCAGGGACATGGACATGTTTAATGACTGCAGTTATATAACTTGAATACTGATGAAACCACTTAAACCCCCAATCCATCCAACCCTATTCTACAAAGTGGTTGTTAAACATAGTTTTAGGTGAAATTGGTTGGTGCTTTAAACACTTAACAAATTTGAGACTGTGTTAAAAATCTATATTGAGAGTTCAGTGCAATACTATAGTAAGTGCTTCATGATTATGGAGCACTTACTATAGTCTTGCACTTTACCCTGGATATGATGGTTATTTGTTAGGCTGTGCTCATTATCTATATGATGGGTTTTCAGAGAACGTGTTAAGGTGTTACTTTTGATTCTGTCAGATTTTCCTGGAGGCTGCTTGGTGATTGTATTGATTATCTAAGCTATCTTTTTTTCCCTGTGAGATGATCATACTGACCTGTCATGGTTATATGGATATACATGTAGGTCCTTATCCTTTACCTCATAACGAAGGGAACACTGTAATGATGATTCATTTGGTAAGATCACCCTTAGGCACAAACGGTCAATGCTCTAGAAGAGAAAAGTGATAGCTTCTGGAGTGGAAAAAAATAATGGTTGAAGCCCTGGGTACTGTTTTACCATTAAACAACTTAATTAAGATAAATCCTTGTGTAAGACAAAACTGATAATCATGAATAGTATCTTAACCCTCGTAGAGCTTGAACTGACTTCATGCTAATGCAAACAGGTTAGATCCAGGCCAGCTGCCAAATAAATCGGCGGCTGGCCTATGAACTAACCTGCTTGCTCCTCTTAGTATCTTTTTTTTATTATCAAAATTAAGCAAATATTTAATGGTTTGGAAAGCAGACAACACAAATCTAATTCTAGAAAATTACCCAGCATTCTAAGGGTGAAATGAAAGTACATATTGCAACGTGAAACGTCATTGGTTTTGATTTCAATTATGTGTTACTTTGAAGTATTCTTTGCCTAATATTGAAATAAAAGGGAACATCGTTTTGAACTTGCACACATTTGTAGCATAAAATGTTTAGTAAAACTACCCTGGTCTGGTCATAATGAAGTCTTAAGACCTTCAGAAGTTTTACAATTGATGGCTTCCCTCAATTGTCCATTGGGTAAGCAGGAAAGTATTGATACTGAAAAAACAGATACATGAGCATGGATAGGGGAACTGATGTCATTGTTCAGATTATAAGAAAAGAAAAGGATGTGTTTTGTTTTTGGAATGTGGATCGCCTTTTGTAAAGAATATATATTCATAGTTTATCATGTGAGATTTCCATTCATGCAAACCATATAGATAACCCCATTCTGTTGAGACAGAAGTCCCGAGATAGGACACTTCAACTTTATCAGACAATATTGGACTATTTCTACGAAATCATTTAATCAATTGTCTCAATGTTGGAACACAGTCAGTTCCTTGGAGCATGTATAATTTGTACTGGGAAAGAAGTTTCAGGACCATGTCCGAATAGAATAACTTGTGGTCGCGATATATCTAAAATAAAGTTAGAAACTGAATAAAATTGCTGTTCAACCAATCAAAATGATTGACTGGTGTGAGAGATGAGACATTAGAATATTATGTACATGTAATATTAGAACTTGTCAAGGGTTTAGATGATGAGATCTCAAGAAATGATGTTGGTTCAATGCAAGGCATTAGCAAAGGGCTTGCTATTTAGTCTTACAATGAACCATTTTAATATTTTACAAGCTATTCCAGTGATTTTTTTCCGTATATGATAATGTTTTCACAACCATGAAGCACTTACTATAGTATGCAACAATTAACTTATTTGTTACTGTTTTTTCTAAAGACCTGTGAAGCAGATGCATTAAAGTAATGTTATCATGGAGTATGGGGTTAAAGATAGTGTATTTAATGAAAATATTTGCCATGCTTGAAGCTGTTTGACGTCATTGGACAAATTTGGGATGTAAATAGCAATTTACCTTAAATAGATGCCTATCTCTGCTTAAATGACCTGCAATAAACCTTGGGAAATCTCCTGTTTATATTAGTGGACCCTTTGTTTTATGATTTATACGGTAGACTGCATTTAGATGTTCAATCCATTATTTAATACAGCTATAGGATTTTGTGACTGGTTCAGTTAAAAACAACAGCAAGTAATTAGAAATAGCATTACCTTTTTTCATTTTCTTTGTGGTGTTAGGTAGACATCAATAGGAGCAACTTACCCCTTTGCCATTGTTGGTTCTAAAAAAACCTTTGCCGTTGTTGGTTCTAAAAAACCTTTCGCACAGATGCAGCTTGGGGTTTTATGGAGGAAGCAGTATTTCATCACATTCTTTAACATACAATCTCGCACTTTCACATATTATTCTGTGTGTATTTGAAAGAAAGTTTTGCTATCCAATATTTAAAAACTCATAATGCTCTTGAGCTATTTGATTTTAAAAGCTCTGGAACATAATGTGTTGGATATATGAGTTTTAGTTTCAGTTAATTCATGAAATGTCTCTTTCATCTGTGAAGGAGATGACCCATTGTTCAATAATCACAAGTTTATCAGGGATCTGAAGCAGATGACCTTTGAAACAAGAAAGATGATACTCTGTTTCACATAGCAATTCTTCCTTTTTCATTTACCTTCATAAGAACAAGGACCTCATTCCACTTCCATATTGCTTTTTTTTGGATTTCAAAATTTTTGATTGGTAAAGAGTCAAAAGATAATTTTCATTACAACTGGGACAGTTTATATTTTGATTTACATGAGATTTGTTTTAAAATCGATAATAAAGCTTAAGGCAAATAAAAAGTTATGGATTTTACATTCTTGCAAGTTAATAGCTTGTAGAAGAGATGGATGATTTATGGAAAGGCTTTAACCCATTACCAAACAGTGACGACATTTGACCAGTTTGTTGCAGACGACTCTAGAAAACATTGTGGGAAAAGGAGAAATTGCTCTTAACAAGCAATTTCTCCTTTTCTTCAGTGTTTTCTGTCCTATCAGAAGATTGTTTTTCAATTTCATCACAATTTGAAATATCGTCTGCAAACTCTTTCAGTTTGGGACAGTCAAATATTTGGCGTTTGATAAAGGGCCTAACTCTTATTCTTAGCAATCATTTTAACCATTTACCTATATAGTTATTTTTGGAAATATCCTCTCTGGCTTTCACATTATATGTTACAAACTTGTGAAGACTATTCTGTTCCCTGATTGAAGACCACTTTTCATGCCTCCTAAGTTTATGATATAAACAAAAATATGTTTTGAGTACATAAGAAAAGGAATTCACTATAATCATGCATCAATTTATACCAACGACTTGTTCAAGCTTTAAGGCATTGGAAATGAGGGTGGGGGATTTAAACAATATAGCGCTGTTATAGACTTTGTGCTTATGCAAACAGGTTAGATCCAGGCAAGCCTCTGATCTAACCTGTTTGCTACTCTGAGTATCACAATTAAGCAGAAATTTTAAGGTTTTGGAATACAGATAAGACAAAAATCTATTGAAAAAAATTACCCAGCATTCGAAGGGTTAACACAGATACATTATTGTGGGTTCAAGTCACCCTAGCTTCAATAACCCTATATCAGTCTGATACATTATTATACAGTTCTTGCACTGATATTCAATATTGGACAATATTTCTGGTTAGTGTCTCAATATATCTCTGTGTTTTGTGTACCAAGGTTTTAAAAGCCCTTCTTTTTTTCATAACAAATGTCAACATACAAATTAAGTTCCTGAAAAAACACATTGATTTTAACAGGCTTTTAAAATATGACCAATTCTGATGCCTAATTTTTTTCACACAATATTTGCAGATCTATATGGCTTTCCAAGTCCTTACCTTCTTAATATGAAAAGGATCCAAAATGAAGTAGGAAGCACCCTTCCAATCTGATACTGAGATAATTAATCCTTGTGAAGTATAAAGTATCATTTGATTATAATGAAGTCTTCTGAAGGACCATAATGAAATTTCTCCTATTGTGGCACTGTTTCAACAATGGAGAATTACATAATTTGTCTAAAATTGGAAGGGATTGAACAATTTTCAAACAAACACCTAAAAATAAGAAAACAGGAAAAAATATATAAATTTGACTGGTAGTATTATGTTAACTTTTGACTATTTCCCCTTTTTCCTCAATGTTTGAAGGAGTCATTTGGTGCAGACACATCAAATAATAAGCAACACCTGGAAAATGTTGATAACTCAACATCAGAGTGGATGATCAATGGAAGCTATTCACAACATTGATGTTATTTCATACTTGCCATTTTAGCAGGGCTTTTATTAATCTCTGTGAATGATTAGAGTTGAACCCCTTACCTTGATCACAATTAACCTACTGCAGTCACTTATATTGACTGTTTAACCCTTAGAATGCCAGGGAATTTTCCTTAAATTGATTTTTGTGGCGTCTACTTTCAAAAACTTGAAATATCTGCTTAATTTTGATGAGGAAAGATATTCAGAGTAGCAAACAGGTTAGATCACAGGCCAACCGCCAATTTACTTGGCGGCTGGCCTGGATCTAACCTGTTTGCATAAGCGTGAAGTCGGTCCCAGCACTATAATGGTTAAAGGTAGAGGTTAAATAAGCATTTGAGACTTATCAGTCTTTGGTGGTCAGTATTTTAAAAAGCATTTGATAAACTGTAGTTTGGGAGAGATCTCATTGAGACAATTGTAATGAGTACCCAAAATACAGGATTTGTAGAAGAAAGTATGAAGAAATCATTGAGAAAAGAATGCTTCTCTTATCAAGTTTTGTATATTTCTAAAAACGTAGAATGTCTAATTGTTAATCCCTCATTGATATTTAATGTTTACCATATTTGCTGCAGATTATTTAAAAAAGTGTTTGTGGGAAAGAAGTATAATTTTCTCATCGTGGAAATATATTTTGAGTTTACTTCTAGGATGGATGTCATCTGGAATCCGTTTCAATCAACTTGGCAATAAATACAGCTTGCGTTTTTACTTCCCAAGTCCTGAACAATGTTTAATGTTACCTGTGATGGGTATGGTTATGAACCTGTAAGAACTACAGCATGAATTGTAAAGATGCTTTGTGTAGATCTCATTTAATACTATTTACTGTCTGTTATCAGGGACAAGTTTGGAAAAGGGTTAACCATGGTACAAGCCTACCTGGTAGATTGGCTCCAGATGAAAACATGTTTTACCAAGTTCTAATTGATTCCATTCTTTCCATTGATTGCCTTTCTCACCATCTGATGTGGAACTCTGTACCTATAACGACCACAGTTTACCCATTACCAAACAATAATGACATTTGACAAGTTTGTTGCAGACAACTCTGGAAAGCATTGTAGGAAAAGGAGAAATTGCTCTATCAGAGATTGTTTTTCAATTTCATCACATTTTGAAATGTCTTCCGCAATCTCTTTCTATTTGGGACAGTTGAAAATTTGGTGCTTGGTAAAGGGTTAAAAGGTTCTTGATGGACCTCGAGTTGGCTGGTTCATATCATACTCCATAATGCCTCAGTTTGATGTAAACATCACCTGCAGAACTCTTAAGAAACACTTTTTGATTTTTTGACAAAAGGAAGGTTTGAATTCTTGACATGTTGTAGCACACAATAAAGAGTTCTTTGGTTGGTCAGGAACTAGGGATTGAAACTTTCTTATGACAGCACTTTTAGCCATCAAGTCCCATATACATCCATGTTTTATCACATCTGTATCGACCCGGTTAGGAATGAGTTGTGACTTAAGAAGAAATCGTAACCCGGTGAGTTACACACTTTAGAGAGCTCTTTCATTGGTATCCAACTTGCCACTTGGAGAACATTCTGGACCTTCACTTAATGCACCTGCTGTAGATGACACAAAATACATGTGTGATAAAAGAAGAAATTGCTCAAGATGATATTATGTCAAAGATAATCCATGTTTTTCAAAAAGTTTTCAAAAAGGATTTCATATAGCTGTGAACTGTCCAAATGGCTTTTATCAGAAACAAATGGAAAGTTGTTGACCATGTCAGAAAGCCTTTTTGTTGAGAATATCACTGTTTGAATAGTGAAAGAGATAATGGGAGTGAACATCGATTAACATAATAATTATCATATAAATCCTTTCCCTCATTCAATAAGTGTGTTTTTAACCCTTACAGTGCTGGAACCGACTTCATTCCTATGCAAACAGGCTAGATCCAGGTCAGCCGCCAAGTAAATTAGCAGCTTGGGTCATAGGGTCGGGTCAATGAAGTTGGAGCTGGTGACTCTATTTTTCATACTTTGAAATTGTTGACTGATATACAGTTAAATACAAGTGTCTTTTACATTGTTGACTTATGATTGTATGTTTTATACAGGGTACTCTCACAATTGACCTTATGAGTTATGAGTCAACACATGATACTCCGTTACTCAATTCCTGGATTTGGGAATTTCGGAATTTGTAACTTTATTCTTAACATGGTGTAGGAATCAAATTTCTTTGGTGTTACGGTTTTTCATTTGTCAAATGCATATTGAGGGTTCAATGCAAGACTTTAGTAAGTGCTTCATGTTTATGAAGCACTTACTATAGTCTTGCATTGAACCTTCAATATGGTCAGTTGGCATTATTTAATTGCGCTACAATGTCACAAATATCTAGATGAGGTTAATGGGTTGAATGTGTCAAATTACACACAAGGTTGAATGTAACATGTTAACATGTACACATGTGAAATACAGACAGCTGTTGTATTAAACAATGTAAAAATATGATCATGAGGCCATATCACTTTTGGGCAGGTCTATATAACAAGGGTTCATTGTATCTCTATTTTAACCTTTAGAGTGCTGAATGATTTGCTAAAGATAGATTTTTGTGTCGTCTTCTTTCCAAAACCTTGGATATCTGCTTGATATTGATGAGAAAGGATACTCAGGGTAGCAAACAGGTTAGATCTCAGGTCAGACGCCAATTTACTTGGCGGCTGGCCTGGATCCAACCTGGTTGCAGAAGCATGAAGTCGGTTCCAGCACTTTGAGGGTTAAATGCTTTATTAAATCTTGCATAGAACCCTCAATATAGTCTTGTAATAAACCTTCCAAGTAGTGTTTATAATTATTAGCATTCAATTACAGGTTTAAGGATCATATTGACTTGTCCAGATACATGAGCAGGAAGTCTTTTGTTCCACTTTACAATTGTATTGTTAGTTTTCAAAAGCATAGAATACTCTTTGAAGCCCTTTTTCTGCTCTTATTGTTTACAAGAGATGATTTTCTTTAAACAAATACATTTTAACCTGTTAATATTTTTAATATCCATTCATCCACATCATCATAATGCGCGCTAAATGACCTTAGCTGTCGATGCGCCTTAAAACACCATTCATTCATTCATTCATTTCTTTTCAATGAGTTTGGGAACATATGGCAAAAGTGGATAGAACAAGTGCATTGACCAAATTTGTTCAAAAATTGTCAGTTGTATTGATATGTTTATGCTTTGTATGTATTATTGTGTTTACAATGTAGATACAATCTACAAGATTCAATTGTACTTGTAAACCTATATGTTTAGTAAATGAAACCATTTACTTACTGGAGTTTTTGTATTGAATGTCATAAATAAAGATATATAATAGAATAAAGGAACCGATACGGATTTGAAAAGGTATGGACATGATTTATTATATATACTTGTCTTAAGATATGACATCACTGGTGGGTATCAACTCACCTATAACAAAGTGTCACAGAACTCAGTCTTACAAAACAAGAAGTATTTGCATTACTTAGTTAATTTAAAGGAAAATACTTTTTTCATACATTTTGATTGTTAACTATTTCCTTTTGCTATTATTTGAACCAGTGTTATAATCCTACAGGAGACTACATTGTTACATCAGACTTGTATTAGAATCCACATGGAACTTGTCCATGTTTGACCTTGAGTGTATGGTGCAGCCATGTTTATGCAGTTCTGTCGTCCATGATGCCGTGCTGCCAAACATTGTTTGTTATCAGTCTGCCATTGGTAGAGGCCAGCTGGAACACATCTTGTCTCAGAACTTGGCCACTAGACTAGAAATGGGCAGTGATTCTTGGTTTTCTGTTAACGTCCCTCATACTCTATCCATATATGAGAATACAATGTTACATCAGACTTGTATTAGAATCCACATGGAATTTATCCATGTTTGACCTTGAGTGTATGGTGCAGCCATGTTTATGCAGTTCTGTCGTCCAGAATGCTGTGATGCCAAGCATTGTTTGTTATCAGTCTGCCATTGGTAGAGGCCAGCTGGTACACTCCTTGTCTCAGAACTTGGCTAATAATTAGACTAGAAATGGGCAGGGATACTTGGTTTTACTGTTAAAAATGTTAAACTCCATACATAAAACCTTACTTTGACATCTTCAGAAACCTTTTTGGCTTTTAAGTAAGAAATGATTCTTATGAGTTAGTTAGCTTTTGGTCTCTATAGATTCCAACAACTTAAAACATTGATACTAGAAAATGTACATGTTTTAGTTCTTCATCAAATCATACAATTAACATTTAGACATTGTTGTCACATTGTTAAAACTGGAACTAAGTAACAGCTTGTTGGTGGTAATGATGGCTTTGGTTACTTGTAATTCTAACAGGAATTTCTGAAAAGATTTATTCTGTTGTCAGATGAACTTCTATCGTCCTCTATGGCAGATTTGATGTGGGATATTGTGGTGTTACGATTTCATACATGATGACAATGTAAAGAATATTGTTTAATTTGTGGTCTAGTTTACAAAGCCCCAGTAACCTTGCAAGAAGTGATGTTAATGACTAATTGATGTTATATTACTCTAACTTTCTGATTGATGTTGAGATCTTGGAAGTTTTGCACCAAGTCAGTGTATATATTCGATTAGAGAGGTGTAAAACTCCATCATTAATGATACAGCACTATTGATCTATATGATCCTTCACAATACAATCTTCACCATGACATAGTGGTTTGCATCAGGATCAGATAATCTGAATTCAGGTAGCAACCAAATATTTCACCGCAGAGTTAATCTTAATTGGGTCAGAAATTCTTTTCTACTTTGTTTTAACCGGCCAAACCTCAGACATGATTATGGTAGTATGAAGCAAAATTTTTACACAATTAGAATGGCAAAAGGAGGAAATGCTAAACAATTGTGAAGTTGTGCTTAGCAAACAATTTCTTTGCTTGATGCCTTTTCCTACTTTAGGTCACATAGATATTGTATTTTTTCTTTATTTAATGTTTCTCATCATTCTGCTTATGCCTTCAAGTTCGACAAGTCAAATGATATAAACTAAGCAATAAGTGAAGTTAAGTTATCTGGGTGACTATAAGATAGATTTAGATGTAGGAGAAAAGCTTTCGCTCAGTACACAATAACCTAGACATCAATCAGGTTGGACACTAGTAAAGAAATTTGCCTTAAACCATTAGGGAAAGTGTTTGATACACCCCTCTAAGTTGGATCTTTGTGACATGATTTTTTTGTTAAACATTAAAGTATGCATTGAAAGTATAACTATTTTCTCTGTTTTGTGATACTTAGTCAGTTTGCAGTAAGTTATTGACTAAGAAAATGTTCTCTAAGAGCAAGATTTTATTGTCTTATTCTTTTGTCTGTTAATGGAAGTTATCAAATAATACTGGCTAATTGTTCTTATGTAAAAACATCTTTTGTCTCAAGAAGTTTTGACTTAAGGGTGAATAATTGATGTATTAGAAAGAATTATTTTGTTAGATTATAATAATGTTACAAACCTGTTAGACCAGCAAACAAACCAGAAAGTCTGCCTAAAAGATGTTTGTCCAGAAAAGCAATGTTTTAAAGTATATTTTATAAAATTGGAGTACACTTAACCTTTCAACACATAATGAGATTGACAAATCAATCTCACATTGACATTAATCATGAATTTAAATGACATTGAAGTATTCTACTACTTGATATAACAAATCATATAAAGCCTTAAATTTAACCCTTATAATGCTGGAACCCACTTCATGCTAATGCAAGCAGGTAAGATCCAGGCTAGCCGCCAAGTAAATTGGCAGCTGGCCTGTGATCTAACCTGTATGCTACTTTGAGCATCTTTCCTCATCAAAATTAAGCAGATATTTAAGGTTTTGGAAAGCAGACGACATAAAATCCACTTTAAGAAAAATACCCAGCATTCTAAGAGTTAAATCAATTCATCTGCTAGAGTGAGCATCTCCCTCATGCAGGCATCAGTGCCCACAAACAACAAATACCTAAGATAAGCGAGGTGCTTATTCTCCCTGATGTTCAAAAGTGATGTGGGCTTTCTGTGCTTTTTGCACTGACCAACTTTTCAAAACATTGTGACATAAAGAGAATGATTTTAATGGATGGATAATATAAGCGCATCTTTTAATATATTGGTTTAACTGTTGTCGGCTTCAATGAACTGGCCCGAACTAAATGATTTCCTAGATTAGACTTGGTTTGGAATGTACTTATTAATACCTTTTGTGTTGCTTTACTGCATAATTAAGTGATTGTTCAAATCAGGGATAGGAAATGAATTATTCGGACGTTATTAAAAAGCCGATTGTTAATGCAGACACATGTATATTTCGTGTCTGTCCTATCTATCCCTGGAAATGATGCAGATGGATTAACCAATTAATTCATAGTAATATATTAATGATTACTGATGTATCAACATGTATATTTCATTTTACAGTTCATACATAGGTGCACATATTATCTTTATTCATGGATGATGCATAATTCATTTACACATGTTAAGGGTTGAGTGCATTGCTTTTGTAATTCCTTCACAAATGTGAAGCAATTATTGTTGTATTACACTTAACCCTTGATGTAACATACTATTTTTTCCCTTTTTGATCAACTATGTACATGTGGTGACAGTCTCCTGACTGACTTATGGAATGCCGATGGTTCTTTCCGACTTGACCAGCCTTCATGGGCAGTTAAGTATAGGTCTTCCTCCATCATGAAGAGTCGGCCATTGCAACATTGAAATAATGTTGACACAATGTAAAACTCATATAAAATAAAATGAATAAATAACATGTGATGACATTCTGCTCTTGTTTCTGTTTCAGGTGCTAGCTTGGTTTGAGGAAGAAGAACAAGAACAAGTGACAGCTTTTGTAGAACCCTTTGTGATATTAGTCATCTTGATATGCAATGCTGTTGTTGGAGTCTGGCAGGTAAGTTAGGTTGACCCCTGTGTGACCCCCATGTCTCTCCACCCCCCTTACTACAGAGTTGTGCACACTAAAGGTGAATAGTTATCTTCATTTTTAACTCTTTACCCAACGCCAAATTTTATACTTTCCCAAATTGAAAGAGTTTGTAAATGATATTTCGAAAGGTGAAAAAAAAATCTTCTGATAGGGCAGAAAACATTGTGGGAAAAGGAGAAATTGCTTGTGACGAGCAATTTCTCCTTTTCCCACAATGTCTTTCAGAGTCGTCTTCAACAAACTGGTTAAATGTCGTTATTGTTTGGTAATGGGTTAAAGGAGCATAGTAATCACCCTTATTAAGCCATTCTCTTATATAATTGGACTTAGTAACTCTTTCAAATTAACAACAGATAATCCTTAAGAAGCGTGCTTATGGCATATTTTTAGTAATATTGCGAATAGAAACTAGAGTCCCCTGTACCACAACTGTAAATTACTCATTTTACAAGAATTACCCCTTTTTTGTAAATGCTTGTAAAGCCACTGATGTAACATGTTAAAATGTTAAATAATATATGTGGTAAAGAGTTAGAAATAGTGTAATACAATGTTTTGTTCTTAATCCCAGTCCAAATTAACTCCAAATTAATGAATATTTGCTCTTGTTTTAATTTAAGGAGTCAGTGCATGACTGTAGATGGTCTCTCACTCAAGTGAAGGACCTATTTTGGTTTTGCCATAAACCATGCATTATAAGCCTTGCTAAGTATATGTTAGATGTATATAAATAAAAGTCAAACTGACCTGGCAAGATTATTGTCCTGTCCAGTACAGCCTCTCATTTCAATGTATTTAACTTAGTTTATAGCAGAAACCGAATATCTTGTTTATAAGTTCATTTGGTTTATCTTACATTTATAGTATTTCAGTTATATGGTTATTTCTAGTTCATAATCAATTGAGGAAAACACCAAGACTCAAACGCCTATACGGTTCTTGTCAAGCCAGGTAGAAGGATTGGCATTTGATATTTGAGCCAGGGACTAGCTCTCATGAGAGTGATTTGAACCGCATTTTGTGTGTGTGTGGGGGGGGGGGGACATTTGATCTAAAGTTCTCTATTCATAATCACTATGCCATGGAGTCTCCCTTGATAAGTCATCTCAGCATTAAACTATTTCAACCATAGACACCTATGTAAATATATCATCAACTAAAAAAGATCAAGAAATCATTGTGAAGAAGGAATAAATTGACCAAAATAATGTTTGTCACTCTAAGAATTCCTACTTCATTTGAAAAGTAGAACTTCACATACTAACCCTAGATACTTGATTGTCTGTTTATATAGATCTGTGTAAAAATGATATGAGAATCCTAGTTAAATAGGGGATATGTTAAAAAGCCCTTCTTAGATGGCAAGGGTAGGTTTTTATCATTTACTCAAAAGTGGATGGGAATTTTCCGCCTTTCATCTCTTACTATGGTATTTATTAGCTTGATAATCCATACACCCATATTGGGACTGAAATCTTTTCTTTAACCCTTTCCCAAAAAATAATGACATTTGACCACTTTGTTGCAGACGACTTTAGAAAACATTGTGGGAAAAGGAGAAATTGTTCGTAACGATGTTTTCTGCCCTATCAGAAGATTGTTTTTCAATTTAATCACATTTTGAATTGTTGTCTGCAAAC
This sequence comes from Cerastoderma edule, assembly GCA_947846245.1. Taxonomy (NCBI): domain Eukaryota; kingdom Metazoa; phylum Mollusca; class Bivalvia; order Cardiida; family Cardiidae; genus Cerastoderma; species Cerastoderma edule. The sequence continues at coordinate 6,430,928 of OX401411.1, read as the reverse complement.
TCTTTCAATTTGGGACAGTTGAAAATTTGTTGTTTGGGAAAGGGTTAAAGGTGCTTGTTCACACAATGACATGTGTCAATTTGCAAGTCAAAATAAAGTGTTGTTGAAACAATACAGTTTTTGTATTTGGGTATGATATTTAATGAAAAAGAAAAAACGCTTTTGAACGCAAAATTGATTTAGAAATTGTCAGTATATCTAAGTATTTACCAAAAACAGTTTTCAATGTATTTCAAAACTGTTGCATTGCTTTTGGATCTGAATACATATTCATTCATTGTTAACTGGCTCTAAATGATTAAGTACAGAATAATTTTACTTCCCACCGCAATTTTCCAGTATGTCATATACAAAAGTAAAGCTTCATATACAGTTTTAAAGAATTGAGGTTGAAATATTCAAGTTTCCTCACTTCTGTGAACAAGCAGCTATATTAGACTGAAATGTTCAAGTTTCCTCACTTCTGTGAACAAGCAGCTATATCAGACTGAAATGTTCAAGTTTCCTCACTTCTGTGAACAAGCAGCTATATCAGACTGAAATGTTCAAGTTTCCTCACTTCTGTGAACAAGCAGCTATATCAGACTGAAATGTTCAAGTTTCCTCACTTCTGTGAACATGCAGCTATATCAGACTGAAATGTTCAAGTTTCCTCACTTCTGTGAACAAGCAGCTATATCAGACTGAAATGTTCAAGTTTCCTCACTTCTGTGAACAAGCAGCTATATCAGACTGAAATGTTCAAGTTTCCTCACTTCTGTGAACATGCAGCTATATCAGACTGAAATGTTCAAGTTTCCTCACTTCTGTGAACAAGCAGCTATATCAGACTGAAATGTTCAAGTTTCCTCACTTCTGTGAACAAGCAGCTATATCAGACTGAAATATTCAAGTTTCCTCACTTCTGTGAATATAATATGCACCTTTAATAAACCAAAGGTTGCAGTGTTTACTGAGGCAAGCATGTCAAATAATACAAAACTTTGATCCGAGCGTTTGCAACGATAGTATTATCTCAATAGTGCTGAATAAACCATTAGATATCAAGTGTAAGACGCTAAGAGATGAATTGATGTGAATGTGCAACTTCCCGTTGTCATATTAAGTTTTGAAGTTCATTACACTTTAGTGAATTGAATGAGTATTAACCCCTTATAGTGCTGGAACAGACTTCATGCGTAAGCAAACAGGTTAGATCCAGGCAAGCCGCCAAGTAAATTGGGGACTGGCCGGTGGTCTAACCTGTTTGCTACTCTGAGTATCTTTCTTCAACAAAATTAAGCAGATCTTTAAGGTTTTGAAAAGCAGACAACCCAAAATATCTATTTACCCAGCATTCTATTGGTGAAGAGCTTTATGAGTGAAGGAAAATATTAAGTAAGATCTGATATAAAAGGTCAATGGAGTCTCCATTGATATCAAATTTTACAATCACTTAATGTACAAAAGGTAGTACAATGTACACTTAACACATGGTTTCTTCTTTTCCTAAATTAGAACCATCAATTAATATGAAGAGGCACCCTAATTAAAGCATCCTTTCCTCTGCAGTGCTGTGTTACACGTCTTACATAATTATAATGCTTTTTATAGATTTCAAATAAAAAGATAAAAATTCATGATTTTTACACCCAAAGAATCAAACTTCTAATGTCTTCATATTGTTTCATCATGACTTATTGTTTTTAGTCTGTCTGCATGCATTTGTGTTTGTACATGTCAAGGACTTTGCAATTTAAATATCACAAAGAAAGTGTTGGTTTTGCACCTTTAAAAGAATCATCTACAACTGGTGCTTTAAGTTTAAACCAGTTGCAAAATGCTTGGTAAGACTATTTGATTAAGTTATAGTTCTTCCTGACCCAAAGGTCAAGGTCATATATTAAAAAAAAACCAAAAAACCTAATATTATTAGGATCAGAGAGCCAATTGGGGCATTTTTTACCCATTTACTGGTAGATCTTATTTCAATTTAATGTGACAAGATATCCTATCAATTTATGATGGAACATGTTGTATTAAAGTTTGCTTTAAAAGTATTTTTTGTACTGGCTGCACTATTGAATAAAGCAGTATTTGTGGCGCTGGACTTCATTTTTTGATGTTTAAAGCATTCGTTTAGTGATATCACTGCAATGAGTGTACATATCCATAGAGTAAGTTTGCTCGCCTGTACTGCAAAAAATCTTCATATGTTAGAAAGGATCATCGAATATTGGCAAAGCTTGAGTTCCAACCTGGTACCCAAGAACCCCTAGTCTGATTCCCAACAATGCTTTTCTGCAAAAAGCATGAAAAGAATTCATACTAACCTACATATAATGATGGTGATCATTAATGTGTTTTGTTTTCTTTTAATTGAGAACTACTAAAGACAGCATGGTTTTATAAATAATGAAATCAATAGTTGTCATACTGTCAAAATCTAAAACAAAACCTTTTAAGGTTGTCTTCCTGCAATTTGGAATGTTAATACAGTGAATAGTTTCTTACTATTATTTTGAATTCATTTTCTAATGCAATACAGCAGCGTTGAAATAGCTTCACATAAATTTATATTGACATTGAGAATATAGGTGAATTAATTGCTGGTGGCACATATAGCTTTAACACCCTATATGAACAAGATCAAAATATCGATATTAAAAGATTTTATTTCATAAATATATCCATATGCACACCCTTTTCTCCCATTCAGGAAAAAGAGAACATTAAATTAAAGGGTAAAAAGTAACCATCGAGAACTACAAAAGGAGAAATTGCTTGTCACAAGCAATTTCTCCCTTTGCCACAATGCTTTTTTAATCTTTTCACATATTCAATCTATTCACATATCACAACAGCGTAACTGAAAGGTTTTTCAAATGTTTACAAAGCTTTCCTAATACCGTCTGCTTCAAGGTAAAAATGTCTGCAGGTGGTAAAGAGTTAATCAATACTCAAAATAGTTGATCATGGAATTGCCAGTGAGTGAGCAAAATCCTGATATAGTACATTCATATTCGTTCAATAGTTTCAAGTTCCTCCTGCAATGAATTTCTGAAGCAATCCTTGAAAAAGGAGAAATTTCCCCTAATGACCAATGATTATTGTCCTGTGGTTATTTCATAGTTCTAACTAATCACAATTACCATAATGTAACATATTAATTATAAAGTTAATACTTTTGGTGCTATCTTGATTTTAGAAATACTTGAAGTCATTAAGTTTTAATTTGATATCAAAATGGTAATTAGGGGGCTAATTTTTAATTAAGATTTTCCACTTTTGATAAAATAGTAAGCCTGACAAAAAGTAGGCAATTGACATATTATTATTTACAGTGGATTGAACATGTCTAATCAAATGAACGGATATATTTTCATATTATTTTTTTATTGTGCAATTATAAAAGGGATGAAAGAAGACTTGCTTTTCACTATTTTGCATTATTTTTCTTTATTCTATTTTATCAAAACGAAGGATATTTCTTTTATATTTTGAGTTTAAAGGGTTGACCGTTGACCTCAGGTTCTGTTATGCCTTTAGATTTTTCAGTTCAATAACTTTTATTAAATCTATTTACTTCATTTATATTTCATTTAAAGCTCATAAAGGGAATTGACAGCTTTGAAAAGTGTAATGACTAAAGAGATTCCTTGCATAAATCATTTTCTGTTTTTGTCATAACAGCTTTTAAATTTCTTACCTGAAAAGCTACTGTTAATGAATATTTTTTGTTTGCTTTTTATCTTATTATTACTTATGCCTTAAATTTGGTTTGTAAAATGATTAATAAAAAGCAGTGTGTTGAATTCAAAAACTCAAAATAATTGTATAAGTCTATAATTCCATATTTTAAGACAATAGCATATGAATTGATATACTGAACTCAATGACTTAAAAGTACAAACTACACTAGATCTCTTACTCAAAAACTAATATCTACATAGGGTAAAGTTTGGGTCACCTTGAGAAAAAACTGTATAACGAGGTTTAAAGAAAATATTTAGGATTAACAGTAGGAAGATAATGCATAACAAAACATGTGTATAAGTAATATAATACTTTTTAAATAGGTTCAATCACTAATTCCCATTACTTCTCCTCCTCTTAATCTCACCTAACCATACTAATGACAAACCTGCTCATTTCTTTAGATAAAATTTCCTGATTTGCAGCTCTGATACCAGCAGGCAATATCTTGTGATTTGACCCTTAAAATGCGGGGTAATTTTCTAAAAATAGATTTTTGTATTGTCTGCTTTCCGAAACCTTCAATATCTGCTTAATTTTGATGAGGAAAGATACTCAAATTGCAAACCGGTTAGATCACAGGGTAGATGCAAACTTACTTGGCGGCTGGCCTGGATCCAACCTGTTTGCTCAAGCACAAACTCAGTTCCAGCACTATAAGGGTTAAAATGTTACATTGCCAGAATCTAAAAATATCTGCTAAGGAAGTTGAAATATACAGATTGTTTGAAGAAATTTTTCTCAAAGTAATAAATCAAAGCTTTGATACTATACAAATAATGATTAATGTGAAATCACAGCACTCTGTCGTATTCAATAGCAGATAATTGGTTATATAAGAAGAGGGTTATAGTTATTTCACTGTCAGTTGCAGGCCAATTTTACTTGTAATGCAAGTTTATCTATAGAAATAAATATTTTTTATTAAAAGAAAACTGGGTAATGGGTTATGCACATTCTTCTGACTTGGAATCCTGCATCAGTTGACTCTATAAAATTTGTGACAAAGTTTTGTTGCATGGTAAATCTGGTTCCAGAGAATATTTTGGGCAAATGAAATAGCCACAGCGTTTTAAAAGATTTCCATGATTGTCTTAGATAGACTTAACTGAATGAAAGAAAGTAAATGAATGATGAACAATTTGACCATTAATGTTTAGTTTATTAGTTTAGTTTCTTAGATTTACACTCATTTTTAATAAACTGAACAATATTTTGCTATAATTTGTGAGTAGTCTCAATATAAGGATCATTTACAAAGGTTTTTATTGTACACACTTTCATGGATCATCCTTGTTACATAATGGGTCTTAGTAAGGTATTATGGCCTTAAGGTTTTAACAAAGTAGAGTAGAAATTGCTGAGGTTGATAATGGTCTGAATATTGTGAAGGTATTGTATGGCATAATAAACTGTAATGAGGCAATATCCTCAGAGCAGATCCTTGTTTGATAGTATTCTACAAGGTTCCTATTTCTAAAGGTAATAGCATTCCCTTGAGTTTTATTGGTGCTTTGAACTAAAATAAACAACAATTGAAGATCAGCACTTTCCTTTAACTGAAGTTTGTTTAATCCTATCTTTGATGATGATTAGCATAGGCGATGCACACTAGCTAGTTTGACACGTTGCCTCCGATAGGGTATGGGATTGTGGAATTAATTATCTAGGACTCCTGGCTTCAAATTGTTATTTAGTTAGGTAGACAATGCAGGACAGTGACTGAAAACCATATTAAATTATACTTTCAAGTTCATCACACAAGCAGGAAAGCTGTTAAATAACTGAAAAAAATATTGAATTGGCATTCAACAACATATAAATCATTGCACAGGAATATGTTTTGCACATGAAGGAAATAAATGATTAACCTTTATTCTATCATAGACAAGTTGTACATGCTTGTAGTTGTACTTAAAGATGATTATGTTTTGAAATTTGAAATCAAAGAATATTGTATCTTGTGATATAATTACTTATCCAGGGCTCACCCTGGCTGGAAAAAAGTCTGCGCCAGCACATTCGCCAAATGACAAAAATAGGAGCCAAATTAAAGAAGTAGGAGCCAAATTCTGAGCCAATGGCTCCAATTAAAATTTCTTTATTTTAAACACTCTTCATGTTGTATGTAGACGGTACCCGTATGTAGATATGTGTTAAATCCTCTTGGTTAATTATTTCTGTTTGTTATGTTTCACCATTTTTATTAAAAATTGTAATGTCATAAATATGTAATGTGTAATGCCAATAAAAATATGTTAAAGAAAAAAAGAAAAAAAGCCAAGACATTCCCGTTCCCCCTTCCGAACAAATTTAAACCAAAAGATGGTATAACTTAAGGCTACGCTTTGAGTGACAAAATCAAAATGAATCTTTTATCTCAGATAACATCAAATCATATTGAAGACTACATTGCTGAATTCTCAGTTTTGTTATTTATTTTAGAAATGTCCGATAGTTAAATGGAAAGTAAACATGATCTTAGGTCTATTTGTTTTATACTCTCGTCAAGACTCCGGTATGATGATTTGAATGATTAATAAAAGAGGATCGCAATTTGAATCAAAGAAGGAAGCGAACTGTCAATATCAAAATACTTTACAAATTAACCCTCTTTAAATTCTCGCATTCTACCATGCATCATAAAACACTGGACGGAATGCGGTAAATAGTAATCGGTTTTCGTGGAACAACCGCATCGAGTCTACCAATCAAGTGTGTCGAGTTGTTTACACATAATAAAGACCCGATTAATACACGCCTCAGGCATTGTTTGACACGGGGATAACAATTAGCGGATTAATTTGGGGTTTTCGGAGATACTAACTGTTAAGTGTGTCAAAAGATATAACTGTCTGTAATGTCCGGACAGGTGGAAAAATGGTAAAGTTGAATGAAAAAAACATGCGCCAAGCAAATTCGCCAAATCGGGAAATCTTTCGCCAGAATGAAATAATATTCGCATTTGGCGACCGACAGCGTGAGCCCTGCTTATCACAAATGAGGAAAATGATGTGAAAGAATCCTTTTAATGTAACATCTTAGAAAGATGTCTGTGGTATATGCAGTTAGCATCTACAGATCAATTGGTCTACCAACTACCCCTAAGGTCTAATGATGAGCTTACATATAGCTTTATTACGCCAATATTCACGATGGATAAATCTTAGCATTCATATAAAGATTTCAGGCTTTTTTGTATGCTACCAATGTAGCTTAAAATAGCGAGGGAGATTATGTAATATGAGTTTCCCAGACAGAAGAATTTTGATCTGGCTTACGCGAGATCCATTATACCTTCTATTAACCTTTGATTTTCTTATGGTTGCAGTAAAGTGCATTTTCTTCTCACTATTGTAATGCTTTCTTTTCCATCCATATGTCTTGATCAATTGAAAAATGTTTTTAAGATTTTAAGTATAAGTTGTATGGTTCAATTTTGATTATGGGCTGGAATTGAGGAATCAAATCGAACAATGAACATTTTCCAAATTCATGCCCACATCTGAACCAATTATGCCAATTTTCATAAAAGGAGAAATGGTTTTAAACTATCTTGTTTTCTCTTGAGGATTTTTTTTTTTCGTCATTCTTCTTTTGTTTTTTGTCCAATTTCTCCCAAAGCTTATGATGAACTAAGAATTAATACCTGTTATTGGTTTTAGTTATGTCATGAAGGCAATGATTGTGTAAGTGCTTTAACAAATTTCACAGAGAAAAATGTACTTTGATACTTTTTCCAGTCTGATTTTGCTATGACAGAAGAAATTGTTAATTTTGATATTGGCGAATGGTACAACAAATTGATCTGAATGTTAGATAAAAGAAATACTTTAACAAAACTGTTTCCTTAAATTTATTGGCCTTATAATCTTTTGTCCTGATGTATGCTTAAATCAGTTTTCTCAAAATGTCAGTTTCTTTCAGAATTGTCTTTCTTTTACGATTCTAATCAGGATCAATGCAACAGAATTCTTTCTAGTTAATATGTAAAGCACATTGTCAGTAATTTCCGCTTCCTGGCCTTCTGCAAGACTGAATTTCAAGGGAAAGCTAACATCAGCAAGTCTTGGTTATGATTAACCCAGTGTATAATCTTACACGCTGCTGCTGTTCTCTGTTAATCTGGGAAGACTTATCCTATCATTTAACCTTGAATGACTTTGTTTTACCTTGGAGGGGAAAACTTGCTTCACAGCCCAACTCCTAACAGCTGTGTATGCATTCCACTTGAAAAAGGCTTATACCATCCTCTAGGGAAAACAAACCATAGAGAAGAAAAACACATGTAATCTTCTTTACATAAGACTCAGATTTAGAAAGGTTTATTTCTTCTTTTGCTTGCATAGATAATAGGTATTGCTATGACCCTGTAGAAGAATTTGAATTACAGGGGTTCTGAGTTTTAGACCCCAAGGTTAGCCAATATTTTTTGGGTGTTCTTTTGAAATGAATGCAATGTGCTTGATTCCTTTATCGCCCATAAACTATGATGTTTATGTAGGGAAAGCAATCAAGGAGTGGGAAAGAATAATGTGCAGTGCTGGTGAAGAAAACACCAGAAGAGATAGACCTGTGCACTTGCTTATGACTGAAATACTGTTGTTAACAGTGTAAAACTGTAAATATTGAAATATTTCAATTCTTGTCTTGTTACTGCCTTCTGAGAATAATCTTAGAAAAAACTATTTTTAAACGAAAACTTACAAAAAGTAACTGTTTTAAAAAGGGGTGGGGGGAGGAAAACTCTTGGATTAAACTTATGAATAACTATTTTGAATGGAAAACTTGAATGAAAAGGGAACTCTTAGATTGAACAAATATTATTTGTTTATCTGCAAGTTCCTATCCATCTACAGACTGAGTAATCTGACTACGTAAATAGTTAAATAATGAGCATGTCCAACTTCATAAATAATTATGTTAGACAAAATTTGATGAATTTGTCTGCGCTTCCTCTCCAAACCCAGACTTGAATTCTGTTGTTCATTTGCATGTTGTAAACCCCCAATAGAGTGCCATTAGAAGCCAAATATGGAAACCAAGGCTGTTTATGAAGATTTTATTCTGCACTAACCATGTGTTGTCATGCAGACATGTCATAAACTCTTCCAAGATTGTGGTGGCTGTCAAAAGACAGTTTTCTCTCCTGATTGGAAAAGATGGAAAACGGTTTAGTAAACAACCCAATTTCATATCACCTAGCATGAGCAGTTCTAGATGGGAAGATGTTTTATAAGAAGACTGCTCAGTGGCTTCAGAAATTATATAGAAAAGATCTTTTAAAACTTGGAGCTACAGCCAATCTTTCTTTAACTCTTTACCACATGTAGAGGACTTTTTGCTTGAAGCAGACGACTTTAGACAAGCTTTGTTAAGTTCTGCAAAACCTGTCAGTTCTGTTGTGATATGTGAAAAGATTGAAAAAGCATTGTGGCAAAAGGAGAAATTGCTTGTGACAAGCAATTTCTCCTTTTGTCACATTGCTTTGTGAAAATTGTCTGATGCAAGACGCAAAAATGTGGCATTAGGTGTTAAGCAATGTAGCAAAGAAACACAAAATTTTGGTGTATTAGACAAGTAACGGATTAATACGGACGCCAGTCATTCAGAAAGTTCCAGTAGAAGCTTTCTGAGTGACTTGAGTCCATTATCAAGATAGCCCCACAAATAACCTTTTTTGTGTTGTTTGTTAAAGAGTGTTGGCTTAAAACAAGACTGAAAGTATTTTGGTAAAGGCTCTAGTCAAAGTCTTGGTATTGTGTTATAGCCTAATCTATGGAAAAGTGATTTGTTCCACCAGGCTTGTAATGTAGTATTATTGAGATGGTTGTTCAGGTTAAATATCTAAGCTTATAACCCTGTGGCCAATGATTATATAGTTATACAATCCCATATCATGAACTATTGGTTCCCCTTATAAAAAAGCATGTCATATATATGATTCTGTGCTAGCAATATCAAGGATGTATGACAACAATCATAGTCATATCATCTTTGTTACATTATCCTATCTGGATTTAATACTGTTTTACAAGACCATTCTGACTTCTGTTGAAAATGACTTACTGGTAATCTATGTAACAGAGTAAAGAATTCTCTTGTTTGGAATGAAAAGCAATTTCCATGATACAATTTGACCCCTTTTAATTCAAATTATGTGTGATCACCATGATGGGAATGGTTGCTAACAATGTTCAAGGATGAGATCTAATAAACTGATACTTTGTTTGACACCATTGTGTCAATACCTCTCTCTTAGAACTCAATGATAGAACAGTATTTACTCCTATACATGGGATACTTTTTCAGGGGATTTGGGAATCATTGTGTACAATGAGAGAGCAAGCATTCTATCTTAACAGCAAAACATAAAAGACAATTTTTCCCCGTAGTTTCAAAATGAAATTCGAGTATGTGGAATGGACCAACATAAGCATCCTATTCCACTCCCTTATGTTCCCATTCCCAACACTTAGGTTTCCAAAACTAATTTAGGTTCCCTAAACTTAATCAGATTATGTAAGGCTAGGATAGGCTTGTCATAAGGTGGATTTGGTCTGAAAGGGGGGTTTTCACACAGGCAATCCATCAAATTTGTTGTAAACCTTGCTGCATAGTATATTTTGGGATGGTTCCAGTATATAAACAGCCAAATGTAAATTACAATAAATATTCTATTAAGAAAAACAAAGGATGTTAATCATAGATTGTTTGACACTTGTCTTTCTTTCCTTGGCTGTGCTCTTGTAATCTATTTAATGAATGATTTTGAAGTGCAAAGTTTAGAAGGGTATTAACTGGTTTTAACAAATTGTTGATAAATGACAAACAATCTAACTTGCTTGATTCTCTGAGTATCTGTCCACATCAAAATTAAGCAGATATTTAAGGTTTTGGATAGCAGACGACAGAAACATCTATTTTTTGAAAATTACCCAGCATTCAAAGGTAAATGCTGCCATTTATTTGATGGATTAGTAAAAGAAATTATCATCTAAACATTAAAAAGCTTTCTAGGGAAGGTTATCCAGCTTTAGAATTAATAGGTTTCTATATTAAGAAGATATTTAATGTAAATGTGACAAGAGATTGTGGCCATAAGGATTGTACCATTATTATGTAATTTGATCCTGCTGTGTTGGAATCATCTCTTTGATTGTTTCCTCTGGATCCAACATGTCTGCAGCTAACAGCTTCAGAATTGCTCATACAAACAAGGTATTATTCTTGCAATGAAATATTTTGGCTTTCAAGATGGTTTATATATCTAAATTCATTGTCAACTGTTAGGGAAATTTAAGAATTTAATGGGGGCCTTGTAGCAAAGTGGTAAGAGTACAAAACTTGAAATCAAATGACCCCTTTGCTAGTGGGTTAAAATCCTAGTGACCTTCTTGGAACTTTCGTTGATAGGCAGTCTCCTGACTGACTTACAAAGTGCAGATGCTTCTCCCTGACTTGACCATCTTTTTAAAGTCACATTTTGTTTGTTTTCTGTTTCTTCTCAATGATACAAAAGAAATTTTATGCTTCATACTAAGTTATTGTGCTGTTAATTTGGATCCATACTAGTAGCAAGTACTTTATATTAAAAAGTTCATCCATCATTATGCTCAAAGTTAACTTCCTGCAGGATTCTTGGCTTACTATTAAATGTGTATTTATGGAATGCCTTCAAGTAAAACTACTATAACAGAAAGCTTATTTTTGATAACTCCTAACTTTCAATCATTGTCTATTTTCAGGAAAGAAACGCAGAGAGTGCTATTGAAGCATTGAAAGAGTATGAACCGGAAATCGCTAAAGTTTACCGAAAGAACGCTAAAGGTGTCCAGAGACTTAAAGCCTCTCTTTTGGTACCCGGCGACTGCGTAGAAGTTTCAGGTAAGATTTAAGATTTTTCTGCTTCAGATGAACAGACAAGGGATTTATTGATGTTCTTTGGCAAAGTTATTAAAAATGTATTTTTTAAGTTTGTTATATTGAGGATACAAAAGTCTCAATTTTGGTAATTTCCCCTCATGTCAAAACTGCATTTACCTATTATGATTATGTTACATTATTCATTATACTTTATATTTCTTCAGTGGCTATCCCTAAAGACCACACATGAATTGTATTTTAAGTTAAGGATTATGGTTGGTTTTGATTGATAGGAAATTTTGATGAGTATATTTTACCCCGAAATGGGGGTATAATTTGTTTTCAAATGTTTGTTGCAAAGACACTCTTGAGTAATAATAGTTGAAACTTATTATTCCATTCTTTCATTATGTGACGGGTCAGAATATAGAGAATGCATAGAGCAATTTATGTATGAGGTATAAAAAATTACCATTCCTTATAGTATTTTGTGGGAATCATTGTAACAAAAGGGGAAATTGCTCTTGTTAGGCGATTTCTCCTTTTTTCACAGATATTTCTTGAATCTCTTCTTGTAGTTGTATTGAAATGGATGAAATATTCATGTGTGACTTTTTTCTTTCTTCTTTTTAAAAGTTACTAAAATTTCTGTAAAATGGCAAAAAATGTTGGCTTAAATGCTTGCTGCAAGGGCAGTTTTAGTAAGGAACAGTTTATATTCAAAGCCATGTTACAACTAAAAGTGCTTTCATTATTTGGTTCCCTTTCTCCACAGTTGGTGACAAGGTACCGGCTGATATCCGTGTGACTACCATCTATTCCACAACTCTGCGTGTTGATCAGTCCATCCTTACTGGAGAAAGTGTGAGCGTGCTCAAACATGCCGATCCTATCCCAGACCCTCGGGCCGTCAACCAGGACAAGAAAAATGTTCTTTTCTCCGTAAGTTGGTATTCAAAGAGTTTTCTTTACCGTCTCTGCCACAAGGGTTTGCGTTTAATTGCTGTTACTGGTTAGTTTGAATTCTGACAAGGTGCATTTTCCCAATTGACTTACAATATTGCAATTGTCCAACCCATCTTTATACTGTATTTATGGGCAATGATGAACAAAGCAATTGCAAAACTATCGGATAAAATTTGTTTGGTAGGTACTCAGAATTATTTGTTGAGATAGTTTTGATACAGACCCACCCCACAATATAGGGTTTAGTTAAGCAATAAAGAAGTTTAGCCAGGCGAACACTGGAATAGTATGTTATATCAATGTTAGAGATGAAGTCCGGTCATTGACTAGAGGTGGGGGAGCTAGGACACTGTAAACACTAGTGACAAGGGACCATCCTAGTGTCTGATGGGAGTTGATTACCCATCACATTGGATTACTAGACAATCCAAATCTGACCTACCTTCACACCAACTTTCATTTTCATCAGTCTGCAATCAGTTATACTTGGCAAACACTTATACCATTGCACCTTCGATGAGTTATTTAAGTATAAGAGTACTGGTAGTCTTTCATATTGATGACTTAATATTACATTAATGCCGTTGAATGATATAGAATAGATGTTGTGGGCTTAATCACTTCTCAATTAAAAAGAAGTCTACACCAATCTATTGCAAACTTTATGAAAATGGATGTTTCCATAATTTTGTGCTCATGTTTGATGGATTACCCCTATGACTTAGAGTTACAGCCCTTGTAATATTAAAAAAAAAACTGGTGTTTTATCTCACATAATCAACTAGGAGACATTTTTATCAAAAACAAGTTCTTGTTTTATGTTGATTTTCTCAACTTGGATATGCCGTAGATATGTCATGATGTTGCAAATTGAATTGCATTGATAAATGTGTTTTATTATGAAGCTTACCTTTCTGTTTGACTTTAACAGTTGGCCCGTTTTCCTTTTATATGTCCATTATCAATCCCATTCAGAGCTAGAAAATGTGAGAACCCAAAATAGGAAGTTATTATGGAAAGTGTAAATTCCAGATAAGTACATTTGATGGAAAGTACTTATTAGTTTCTATTGACCTAATGTTTCTTTGAAGCCATAGGCTAACATTGTGGAATGAGCCCATTACATGATTTCATAAACACAGTTTTGAGGAAGGGTCAATGAGTAAGCTGTATCAACTGCTCAAGCAACCTTTCCTGAACTAAGAAAAAAAGTAAACTCTTGGATTTGAACAATCTTAAACATGTCTTTATGCATATTTGTCCATTTGCATTACGTAATATACACAAATATGCATCCTAGATAGACTACTGTATGTCTGCGTGTAGGTATCTTAGATGGCATGAAAATGATTGTTTGTAAATGACAGACTGTTGATATGTCACCTGAATCAATAGATTTGTTGATGTTGAATTGCGTATTCATCAAGTAAAGGCTTAAAAGAAAGTTTATATGCATAAAAGTGTTTCTACATACAGAGCATCATTGATAAGACCAATTCTCTCCCCTTATTTATGGTAGGAAATGAAATTTTAAATTTCCTTTATTAAAACAGGGAACCAACATCGCTTCTGGAAAATGCCGAGGAATCGTTATCGGAACCGGACTTAACACTGAAATCGGTAAGTTACTTTATTGCTTCTTACCGATTAATGCCCTTTTCATTGCATCAGCCACGAAATACTTCCAAAACTAGAATGTTATAAAATGGTTCCTAAAGGGATTCAAAGATCACTGAATTCATTCACCGAGTTTCCAACGGGGGTAATATTCAAATGATGCCTTCTGTGTCTGCGATTGGAGATCCTGATTTGCTGGATGGTGCTGTAATCCCTTTATTCCATGATGATGGGTTAACCCATTACCAAACAATAACGACATTTGACGAGATTGCTTCAGACGGCTTTGGAAAACAATGTTGGAAAAAGAGAAATTGCTCATGATGAGCAATTTCTCCTTTTCCCACAATGTTTTCTGCCCTATCAGAAGATTATTTTCCAATCTCATCAAATTATGAAATGTCGTCTTCAAACTTTAAATTTGGGACAGTCGAAAATTTGGTAAAGGGTTAAGTTCAATACAGGTCTTTCATTAGTCTCATGACTTTGAAGAATCTAGCAGTTGCCATTGATGGGTAAATGTAGAGGTAGTTGACATTTTTGATAAATAATGTCACAAATTAGAAGTTCCTTTAGGAGCGTAATGTGTCATTAAATTACAATGATTTGCCTACTAGTGAAAAAGTATATAATGATCTTTTGATTCTTTAACTAACGAAAAACAGTGTAACACAAAAAATGCTAAGATAGCTCTTGACAAAAAAAGTGACCCGGTTGTGCTTTTATTGCATTTAGATGGATATAATGAAGAAACGTTTTAGAAAAAAATTCTCACTTGATATTACTATATTATTTTTTCCAACTGGATAAAACAAGATAAAAGAACATAATTCTAAGATTGAAATAACCTTGCAGTCCTAGAATAATTCAAGATGTAAAAGAGCTGCAATGTGAAGAGATAAGTGATTACTAATGTAATTATCTCTTATTGGTTATATTTGGAAACAAGGGTTGCATTCGTCTGATTAAATCATGGAAAGGAATAAGCAATAATGGTCAATAGGATTCTTTTATTTCCCCTGGAGTGGTAAATAGCCTATAACTGTACTGGTCATTGTGTGGGAATTGATGGGAAGGTTTCGAGTGACCTAGCAGGGGAAATGTCCCCATCTATTGTAATCTATTCAAGCTTTCATTCATTTTCTCGGAGAACCCCAGTCTCATTGTGTCGGATAAAGACACCTTCTAGTAGCATTGAGATGACTAAACTCTTCCCTGGAGAAAAGAGAGGTCATAGTGGTTTCTTAAATCATCTGCTGTAGATGCATTAACTAAACATCAAAATGCAACCTTTTCAGAACTTCTAACTCGTATGCACGAATAGTATATTAAGCTAATGTATGATATTGCCATGTGCAACGTCATTGGAAGTGTCTTGTAGAGGTGATTCCCATGATGTGTTACTTAGCAATATTGCTTTTCTCAACATTGAAATAAGAGGGAATGTTGTTTTGAACTTTCGCAAATTCCTAGGGTAAAGTACTACCAAACTTGCAAATTCTTAGGGTAAAATGTTACCAAACTTGCAAATTCTTAGGGTAATATGTTTACCTACTTGCAAATTCTTAGGGTAAAATGTTACCAAACTTGCAAATTCTTAGGGTAATGTTTACCTTATTGCAAATTCTTAGGGTAAAATGTTACCAAACTTGCAAATTCTTTGGGTAATATGTTTACCTACTTGCAAATTCTTAGGGTAAAATATTACCAAACTTGCAAATTCTTAGGTTAATATGTTACCAAAGCTTTAAGAACAAAATGTCTTGTAAAATGCAACCCAGTTCCTTAAATGGTAAAAGGCATGGTCCAAGACCAGAATAACATGGTGTTAGTTTGCATTATCAGGAATGCTGGCAATGTGCCTCTGTATGATGACATATGTTTTTGGATACCTGTCAAATATATCACATCCTATCATACTGGAAGGCAAATAAGTTTACAGGCAGCCATGTTAAGATGAGAGAGCTTTGTATTGGATGCCTCAACCCATCTCTTACATGGATTCCTGTGACAGGTTCAAATTGAAAGGAACAACAAAATGAAGGTTGGAAACTATGCAAAGTAATGATACTTTAGTGGTTTGACCCATTACCAAACAATAAAGACATTTGACCACTTTGTTGCAGATGACTGTGGAAAATGTGGGAAAAGGGGAAACTGCTCTTAATGAGCAATTTCTCCTTTTCCCACAATGTTTTCTACCCTATCGGAAGATCATTTTTCAATTTCATCACATTTTGAAGTGTCGTCTGCAAACTTTCAATTTGGGACAGTCAAAAATTTGGCGTTTGGTAAAGGGTTGAGGTAAAGACTTGCAACTCTGAGAGGAAGTGCTGGATTCAAAAGACTTCTTTTATATTTTGTGTACAGATACAAAAGCGTTATAGAACATTTTGTTGATAATAAGCCTACGCAAATTATTAGATAACTATGTGCTGTACTGCTTAAAAACAAATTACATGATAGATGGGCAACTTGAAAATGTCTTGGATAAATAAAATGAAAATAGATATGTAATGTTGGATCTCCCTATTGCATGGTGTGCCAAAAACTTGATCTCTGCGTGCAGGTGTTTTTCATCAGACATAGCAGTGAGTTTTATTGCAAGTTTGATAGATAATGGCCTGAATGGTTGGTTGTTACAGTTCTAATAAAGTGGCAGTACCATGATTCCTTTACTGATAGATTTGTTCTAAGCCTCAATAGCAGATCTTTAACATCAATTTCTTACAGGGGTGTAGCTAGACCATTTAGTAAGTGTAGGCAATTTCTTTCGGTCCTGAACTGATCGAGCGCCGAATGTGATACGGGGCTAGGGGGTTACAGGGGCATGTTCCCTCGGAAAAATTTGAAAGTTCAGTGACCAAATCATGGCATCTGGCGGGGCGGGGTGAGGGGATGACCACATTTGCAGTGTAAAAAAAAAAAAATGTTTAACATTTGACTTCGACTGGCGATTGATTGATTTTTTTCCATTTTTTGGACTTTTAATTTTTTCATTTTCCTGGACAATGTGTACGCATTTCTTGCGTAAGGTAGCTATGCGCCTGTAATATACCTCACTTTGACCTTTACAAGAGTGAAGAGATTTATTCAATACTGCGTTGAACCAAAGATCTCGGTTTTTGTTACTGATGTTATTCAGAAGAAGCTAAAAAGTGAACCTGTTAAGTGCAAAAAGTTGAAGGTTGTATTCTATAGACAGATGCAATACCTGTGAAGTACGAATCAAAATGTTAAAACTTCTGAAATGCAATTACCAAATATTGAAGGAAATAACCTAGCAATTGTGAAAGGGTTAACAAATTTGTACAAAACTAAAAATATTGTGAGGTCAGCATTAAAAGATGATCTTTCAGACAGATGTAGATTTTATTTCACGAGATAATTTATGGGAAAGGTCTGCTCAACCTGTTATATCTATCTTGTCAATTTATATACCACTAGTTTACTCCTCTGTTTCTAGCTGGGAAGAAAGAGGCAAGCTTACACCCTGTACTTATTCTATTACCTGTGAAAACATGCAGAGAAATGTTGCCAATAATTGCTAAAAATACCTCAATACTGTACAGAGATGATGTATTCACAGCTTTCCGCCCAAGTTTGATTTCTGTTTGATATGAAATTGAGTTCTGCATCATCAGAGAACCTAGACTTCTGACAGGGTACCGTTTTAATAAACAACTTACGCAAAATATTGACGCAAGTCAAAACTGATAGACATGGATAATATCTTAAATGAAAGAGCAATATTGCAATGTGACACGTCACTGGAAGCGTGGGTTTTAGGTTTTTAAATGGCAATTAAAAAAGTTGAGAAACTTTCTCTGTTGACTGGAGAGAAAATAATATGTTATTATGTAATGATGAGTTCTTTCCCTTTAAATTCATTTTTTTGCAATGATTTCATGGCATCTTCGGCAATTATGTTAAAATCAGGGCTTTTCTGTTTAGGCGTTAGAAATGTTTTATCTCCGGCATCAAGTAATGGACAGACTACCATTTCCGATATGTTAAATACTCCTATCACACGGGGACTAACTTGAAAGACAGGTTTTTTTTTCTTTTCGCAAAAAGCAATTATCATAATTAACTAACATCTTTGTGAAACACTTATCAATATTATGTTAATTGATAGGTGATTGATTGTTGGTTGACATGGCTATTTCAATATATCTGCTGGTTTTAACTTGGGGTAGTCTCAATGAACTATCATTGATAGGAACCCATACTGCAAAGAATGGATTTATAGTCTTCCTAGTTTTATAACAAGATTTTTTTTTACTTTAAGCAAAAGAAAAATCCATTAGTTTCGAATCATTTAAATTTACCATTCTTTGCTTTAAATGCTTCGTCAATGGGCAAGTTATAAAAGCATTGAAACATAAAGCTTATACCCATGATGCGCTAGTTTAAGTCTCGTATTTTTTATCATGCAGATATTAATTGGAAATATTTGTATAATTGGTATCAAAGTCACCTGCTACACATAAAGCAAAAGAGTTATCAAGATACATGTAAAGTAATTTGGCCACATAACACTGAACATTTTGACAAACTACACCAATTCGTATTGGGGCTTCAATGTGATACTATAGTAAGTTCTTCTGTCAAAAATGTGAAGCACTAAGTATAAGTCTTGCATTCATCCTTGATATGGGGGTAAAGGTTGCAGGCAAGTAATTGCAGGGAATCAACAATTGTCTTGTCATTCCTGTCAGACCTGTTGATTCCTTCCATCATCCCTTATGGGTAGTACACTAGAAATCTACGGTACACAAAATTCTCTTAAAGCTTCAGCTTCTAGCTAATAAACTGTTTGTTACGCACAGCAAGGGTTAGAAATATTTCAACCTTTTAAACAATCTTAAAAGATTTCATGAAACAAATCTGTTGTCACAATGTTTTTTAAATTACTTGATTTGCAAGGATGTAAGACTAGGATGCTATCCGAGGATGTTTACAGCTATCTCTAACAGTGAAAGTGGGAAATCAATGAAAGATTCTGGACAGATTGATCGATGCCTAATGAATTGAGATTTCTAAACCTGACACATCTCTGATTGAGCATAGATGCCATGGTTGATAGATTGGCCAGCTTCCAGATATATGGGAACTGGTAAGACTTTGTTGTTGGTTCCAATGATAATTGGCTTCACACATTGTTTCAATATAAATGGAAGACTAACATCAAACACTGCAAACAGTAAAATGCCTTGAATGCACATTTTTTTTTTTATTAATGCGCAGCAAAGTGAGTCAATGTTGGGTAAGGGGCAAAAGATGATAGAATTCAATGATAGGTCTCTAGTAGGATTATTGATAAAAAAACAATATGTTTTAAGATAAATTTTATATGGAAGTGAAGAGGACAGAATTAGGTAAAAGCAAGGAATATAATGTCCCTACAGCCCTAAGCTTGTTTATCATTACAAAGGAGGCTTGGCAGAGTGAGGCTTCACCATAACTCATTGAACCCTAGCAATGAACTGAGTTGTCATTGGCAAATCAAGTCAGGAGCTGTCTTTTCAGGGAAGACTTGATTTGCCTATATGTACCTAAAGATTGAACATTTTATTTCCTCTCAAGACAAAAATGTGAAAATCACATAAGTATGTTATTCATTTTAGGTAATCAATATTCATGAGGTATCAAATTTTTCTGAATATTTCTAGGACGGAAAGAATTTAAATATCTAAAGGATTGTTGAAACGATTAACATTCCATAAACATGCATGAATCAATTCCATGTGGTGTATTCATATTTTTGCTAATGAATGATGGCACAAAATAACAAAAGATCTGTACTATCAGAATTAGGCTCATAGATCAAATAATTATGCACAATGTTCAGGCATAGGTTACTACTCCTGTATATGATAAAGTGTTAAACATTGTACTAGATTTAGCGTTTGTTCACCTGTTGTTGAGAGAACTCATCTTCTAATCACCTGATTAAATAGTACAAAACACTTCTCCCGGGAGTTCCTTGGCCTATAGCTATGGGCCTTGTGCTGCCAATAGATTTATAATTATCAGGAATGCACCCAAGCCTCACTACTTTACTTCTTATTGACTCTTGCCTTGTGCTGTACTGTGCTCCTGCTCTTTCGTTTGAATGCTTCCCTTGTAAATCATTGATTTTTTATATCCTTGTCTTATAGCCTTTTGGTTCATTTTCTGAGCTTTCTTATTTGAATGTACCAGAATTTAATATTAATATCCATACAGCATAACTGACAAATCATACTCCATAAAACCTTTTAGAATAAAGGATTTATTCTTTATAGTGCTGGAACCGCCTTCAAGCTTATACAAACAGGTTAGATCCAGGCCAACCGCCAAGTAGATTGGCCAACCGCCAAGTAAATTGGCGGCTGGCCTGTGATCAAACTTGTTTGCTTCTCTGTCTATCTTTCCTCTATAACATTAAGCAGAAGACAGAAAAACATTTTTTTACAAAATTACCCACCATTCTAAGGGTTAAAGCTCATAAAGTTTTTATGCATCTATTGCAGAGAATTTTTAAATTACTAACATGGAATTAAATGGCATCTATATAATGAGCATTTTTTCCTTTTTGGACATGATAGTCTCTTCCTGATTTTGTAAAGAAAGGGGATTTTTTTTTTCCATTTGTGCTGTTGCTTGCAAAGAGGTCTAATCACCAAATCCCATACAAGGGAACAGGTTACTGTTTTACCAAGCATCTAAAGGAAAATATTTGTGTAAGTCATAACTTATACACATGGAAAGTATCTTCAATGAAAGTACAATATTGCAATGTGATACGTCATTGGAAGCGTCTCTGAGAGACGATTCCAATGATGTGTTACTTTGCAATATTGCTTCACCTAATATTGAAATAATAGGAAGTGCTGTTTTAGACTCAAGCGTAAGCTTTAGTAAAACGGTACCCAGTTGTATAGGACTTCCTGTAATATAGCTTCTCTTTGTGTTGCCAATTTGAAATCCATAAGGTTCAAGCCCTGACTTAGCAAGCGTTTTTTTAGACATTTGATGAAGGTTGGTAAGAAAATAATTGTTTGTCGCTCATCAAACGGCATAGTGAGAGGCTGATAGCTGAAAAATAGTTGTTCCACAAAAATATATATGTTTTAGTTGATCAGGTAGTTAGTATAGCATGCAAGATTAACAAAAAAAGGGAAACTGAGAAATTGAGACCAACCCCTATCTGTTAAAGCATTATTTATTGGAATGGTGAACTTTTACACTCTACTTTATAACCAAGGAGAAATGTTATGGATGGCTGTTATTTGAATAATGAACTTAATGTATCTGATGCTGCTCATGTATTGCACAAAGACCAATTCATCATTATGTATAAGGTTTTCCCTTTAATGTTTTCTATATTAATCCTTCATCCTGGGAATGTTGGATCTGTAAGCATATTGTGCTGGAACCGACTTCATGCATGTGCAAACAGGCTAAATCCAGGCCAATTTGTGGCTGGCCTGTAATCTTACCTGTTTGCTACTCTGAGTATCTTTCCTCAACAAAATTAAGCAGATATCTAAGGTTTGGGAAAGCAGACAACACAAACAAATGTTGTTAGAAAAATACCCAGCATTCTAAGGGATAACGCTATTTTCTCTCGGGTGCATCCCACTCCGGTATTTGAACAGATAGATTCTTGTTGACCTATCAGATTGGAGAAATCAGAGAGTTTTTCTGGTGAAATGACACAAACAACTTGGCTGGCTATGCACTAAATGCTCATTGGATATGATTAGGTTTGCACTCTCCTATCATGTGGAGAACACCCCCTCTGTAAAACACACACCTTTGCTGTGTCGAATGCCATTACTACTCAGGTACTCATCTGATTGTATGTACAGCAGACAACTTAACCCTTATAGTGTTGGAACACACTAAATGCTTATGCAAACAGGTTAGATCCAGACCAGCCGCCTATGATCTAACTTGTTTGCTACTCTGAGTATCTTTCCTCAACAAAATAAAGCAGATATTTAAGGTTTTGGAAAGCAGTTTTATTTGTTTTTTTGTAGAAAATTACCCAGGGCTCTAAGGGTTATGAAAATGTATCAAAAAAAAGAAATTGCTGGTAAAGAACAATGTTTTAACCTGTCTTAATGACTCCTCATTTGCAAGTATACTTTATGATGGTTGTTTCATTTTACTCTGAGTTTTGTTCATTGCCAAGATTTATCCTTTCTATGATGAAGTAATAGGCTCGAGTACAACCTTACTGTGTTTCACCTCTACATTGACATTCAGTAGTTACCATGACGTCAGCTTCCCCAGTTTCCCTGGAAACAGCTACCTAGAGATAATTGTATAAATACTTTGTTAATCTTTGTTTCACTTTCAGTTTTACCTGTGATGCTTCACATGGCTTAGGCTGGGAACTGAACTGGCATGGGAAAACTTTGTGTGCCATATGTTCCCGATGCTCTTTTCTCCCTCATGTACTATAGTTATTTGCTGCTAGGAAATAAGCAAAGAAATTTCAAAGCAAAGCTATAAAATAAAAGATGATTGTTTGTTTTGAAGATGTTAAAATTGGTAGAGCTTTCTTTTAGTTTATTGTGTGTGTGATTTAAAAAATGATTTTTCTACCCCCATCAATACTATGGAAGTATAAAATCCTACCCAAGATCAGCAAGAATAATCTAGTCTGATCAGCTTGATACTTTAAACAAAGTTCAGTTTTATATCTTCATAGAGTTGTTGTAAATCGTATCTAGTCAAAGGTTTAGTAAAATCTTCTAGAGCTCTTTAGTGGTAATATATTGTGAATCACACAGACTAACCCTTTACAAAAGACTAAGTTGACTATGTCACAGAAGCATTGAAGACTTTGGAAACCTGAAATGATGTCCCATAGAAACTCAATTGCAGTCTTTTTCTAGGTGAAATATTTTGTAGAAACATTGCATAGTAATTGGGATTACTTTAATGAGTGCTTATAAGATAACTTTTATGAGAGATCAAGGAAGAGATGCTGGGGACATTCATTATTGAAGCAGCAGCTGTTGCCAACCCTTTCCTGATACATATTAGCTTGTGATTTAGTAAAGATTTTATATGTTGTTTTTAAGTATTTTGGTAAGAAAGTCAAGTTACAAATTGTCCCTTTTTGTGTTGGTGCAAATTCCCCCTTTCTGTGTTGCTGCTGAAAATCAATTTAGTCATGGAAGATCCAATTAAGTCATGGAAGATAAAATTTTGTCATGAATAATGGTTATAAAAGTTGCTCTCTAAACTAAAGAAATAAAGCACTTTCCTAGGGTTAAGTGAAGGTTAGAGTAAGTCCTTCACAAAATGTGAAGGACTTGTTATGTTATTGTGCATAGAATCCTTGATCATTAAGTTGGTAAGGAGTTGTGCCTGATTTGTGAGAAATATCCATAAAAAGAACAATGGAAAAGGTACATGTAAAGAGGTGTGTTTCCCTGCCTTGTAGATGCCTGTACACTGGCATAAGTTCTATCTCAAACATCCCAAAAAACGCAATTGGTCTGATAAGCCTGCTGTTATATCCACCCTCGCTAGTTTACCGGTTGCTCAGGAAACAGCTTGTAGAAATATCTAAATATAAGTGTTGATGTTTGTCTAAACAGACGAGGTAGACTAGGTTTGGCAGGAAGGTTGTTCAACCCATTACTTCATTTAGTACAACGTTCCAGATCATGGTGGGTAAAGCTGATTAGCCTGTTGTTTGTTGTGGGTACTCATTAGAATGAAAGGGATGATAAGCAACAATATCTTCATTTAGTTCAATGTCCCAGATCATGGAGGGTAAAACTGATTAGCCTGTTGTGTGTTGTGGGTACTCATTAGAATGAAAGGGATGATAAGCAACAATATCTTCATTTAGTTCAATGTCCCAGATCATGAAGGGTAAAACTGCTCAGCCTTTTGTTTGTTGTGGGTACTCATTAGAATGAAAGGGGTGATAATCAACCAATAACTTCATTTAGTACAATGTCCTAGATCATTGAGGGTAAATTGCTCAGCCTGTTGTTTTTTGTTGGTACTCATTAGAATGAACGGGATGATTGATAAGCAACCAATGACTTAATTAAGTACAAAATCATGGAACAAAGAAAGAAAAACTGCTCTGTCTGTCTCCTGTTTCTTCTTAACCCCATGTTGTTGGTGGTCATTACAATGAAAGGGATAAGCAACCAATTCAATACAAGATCACAGATTAAATAAGGTAAAACTGCTATGTCTTTTGTTTGTCCTTTAAAGTGTATGTTGTTCCTACTTGTTAGAATGAAAGGGATGACGTTCAACATTTCTTTAATGTAGTTCAAAGTTCACTGTCAAAGATAAAGGAAAATTCTTCCAGCCTAGATACTAGGTATTGGGTTTGAGCCCTACGATACCTCTGCTTGTTTAGGTATTGGGTTTGAGCCCTACGATACCTCTGCTTGTTAAGGTATTGGGTTTGAGCCCTACGATACCTCTGCTTGTCTAGGTATTGGGTTTGAGCCCTACGATACCTCTGCTTGTCTAGGTATTGGGTTTGAGCCCTACAAAACCTCTGCTTGTCTAGGTATTGGGTTTGATCCCTACGATACCTCTGCTTGTCTAGGTATTGGGTTTGAGCCCTACGATACCTCTGCTTGTCTAGGTATTGGGTTTGAGCCCTACAAAACCTCTGCTTGTTTAGGTATTGGGTTTGAGCCCTATGATACCTCTGCTTGTCTAGGTATTGGGTTTGAGCCCTATGATACCTCTGCTTGTTTAGGTATTGGGTTTGAGCCCTACAAAACCTCTGCTTGTTTAGGTATTGGGTTTGAGCCCTACAAAACCTCTGCTTTTTAGGTATTGGGTTTGAGCCCTATGATACCTCTGCTTGTTTAGGATTGACTTTTGAAAAGACGCTTCAGAGCCTTAGCCTTATACTGGTGAATCCAGAAAGCCATAACATAACTAAAAAATTGTTGACATGGCATTTAACCCCATTTAAACAACGAAAGATGGCTTGAAATCCAAAAGTTTGTTTTAAAGTGTTCTTCTATATTGAGACTGGTTTCAAATGCGTTATTGTGAAGTGGTGTTGTTGGCAAAGGTTAACTGTAAGGTTGCAGCTTCTCTGAGGCTGTTTATATCATGTTAAGAAACCAAGATTTATTTGGCAAGGTGTTATTTGTCTGTCTGCATGCAATACTTTATAGCCAAGGAAGCTGGATTCAAATAACGGTTGTTGTAATGTTCCTAGTGTTTGTAAACAAGATTTTTTTCTTGACTTAAAGAATCCCTGAAAGATGATCAGATAACATGGAAAGGAGAATTCTCCCCAATTTGTAGAAATATCTAAAACAACAATGTTTATGGAAATCTTTTTGTCAATACTTTCAATTTCATATTACTTCAAGATGCATTTGCACGTGGGGATTGGCTGGGCTATTCATAAAGCTTCGCCATTCGCCATAGGCGAAAGTCAACTTGGTTTGGCGAAAAAAGAAATGTACCCTTTCGTCAATTTGGCGAAAGTAAAATTGACCCCATTTGTATAGAGTCTGTAATGGCGAAAGTGGGAAGAATGGCTAGTCTTTTCGCCACTACGAGTGGTAATCATTAATTAAAATTGAATAGTTTGACGTTGAACAGCTTAAATATAAATAGAAGTGTTTGGTTCCTTAGCCGATTTTCTAGTGAAAGCACTCTTTTAGATAATCCGGAGACCAGACATTATGTATATTTCCAATAGCAACGTCTAATGAAAACGTTTAAACAGGCCGGTTCCCGGTTTCAGTTTATGTGTCACACTAAAGTCGGTACCAGAATAATAAAACGCACCAAAACGTTTTCGATACTTATTTCTGTAGCTCACTGCGTTAAAAAAAGATACTCACAAAGGTGATATGGGACTTATTGCAATAAAAAGCACGCGAATAAAAAACATTATTTGTGTGTAAACACATTCAATATATCAAGCGTTTTAAATGATTACATCAATGCAATATAAGAACGAAATTCCATGGTATGGAATTTACGGACAACGAAACAACAACAACATGAGAAAAAGGGACTCCCGGTGAAAAATGGTAATTAAAACAAACATTCAAGGAAATATAACCTTTTATGAGCATATCTTAATGCATTGGAACTCCCACATTTAGTAAAAAGAACGTCATTATTGTACAAGTACTGTCAACTTGCCAGTTCAATGACTCCCAGATCACGTAAACGCTGCAGCATACCCTGCAAACTTTAAGGTTAGATATTCTTTTTTAAAATGTTTAATTTATTTTGTTTTATTTACAATCAAAAGTTATTTTATATTCTTTTTCTAAATGTTTATTTTGTTTTATTTAAAAAATGAATCATGCCAGGTGCATGCATGCAAGTTTAATTATTTTCTGTCGTCTTTCTAACCCTGTCCCAAAGTTCTGTAAACATTTATTGAGGTATAGGATGTAGTACTCTACTAAGAACAACCACACAATGAAGTGGCTGATACAAGAACTGTTATTTATTTGTTCAATTTACACATCATTTATTTTATTATGTGATAAATACCATTCTAGCCTATTTCAATAATTGGTCTGTAAATTGAACAAATGAACTGTAATTTATATTTAATATTTCTGCTAAAATGGCTAAAAAGACTTAGCCAAATTTGGCTTTGCAAAAATCCAAGTGGCTAAAGAAAATTTGGGTAGCTTAGCCAAAATGGCTCATAATATTTTGGTCCAATGAAGAGCCCAGATTGCAATGGAATGAAGGTATGAAAAACAACTACAATGTATAACCCTTAGAATGTTGGGCTATTTTCTAAAAATATAACTTTTGTGTCATCTGCTTTCCAAGACCTGGAATATCTGCTTAATTTTGATGAGGAAATATACCAAGACTAGCAAACAGGTCAGCCGTCAATTTACTTGGCGGTTGGCCTGGATCTAACCTGTTTGCATAAGCATGAAGTCTGTTCCAGCACTATAATGGATAAGATGATCCTTCTTGTACAGAAGTCTGTCAGTTATGGTTTCAGTTCTGTCTGTTGAAACATCACACGGTGGAGGTCTGATCGGTCAAGTAGTTTGTGATAAGTTTTAGTTCCAAACGGCAGGATAGCATGTCAGAATATGATTGTATCGCTCTATTTTATAGACCCTCATCATGCCTTTTATTGTTGATTATGATGGATAAGATAATAAGAGGTCTTTGTGGTTACCTTGATATTATAGAAATTGTTATGGAGAGGTCTGGGGGATTCTAGAGGAGAAATTATTGTAGTTAGGTTTTGGGGTTGGAGGAACAGTCATCGTGATAATGGGAGATGTTCTTTAAACAGGAAGAATTTTATCTTATGATTTGATATGAATTTGTCTGATCCATAACTCTTAAAGGATGGTAAGAGTTCAGTAATGATACCTTTGTTGGCTGGGAAGTTGCTTTATCTTATCTTAAACTTCATTTTTTTCTTTCAACAAAGAAATAGATTTTAGATGTTTTTATTTTAAAGAAATGCCACTGATTCTCAAAATGTTAGTTTTTCACAATAAACTGCCTTGTAAACTGCTCATATTGGATTTTGTGAAGGGTTCAAATTGACAGCATTCTAAGCAGACCACAGTAATATAGTTTGAAGAATAAAGATACATTGAGAAGATTCTCATCATATGCAATTACTTCTTTTGTCACTCATGTTTCTGAAATTGCCTGCCGGCCCCATGTTCATTTAAATGCAAGCATTGCAAGGGTTTGGTGAAAGCATATAGAAACTCCTTTTCAAAAGTAACATTAAACCCTCAGTTTGAAGATGGGTTATCTGTTATAATTCCCAACTTATCCTCTTAGCAGCCCTGGAATTTCTTTGCAATAAACACAGGATGTTATATCATGAAGATAATTGAAGCTGTGAAATAAAGCGTCTGCTGGTAGAGCTCATCAAAATGCTACATATCCTGTTTATTCTGACATAATCTTACAAGAAAAATATTATCATCAATCAAAATGGCGAGACTGTAGGTCAGCAGTAACAGCCAGAATGACTCCAGGGTACTAAACAAGGGAAGGAAAATATTAACATATGTCGAAACTGATAAACATGGATAGTATCTTTAAAGAAAACACAATATTGTCATGTGACAGTCATTGGAAGCGTCTTCGAGAGATGATTCTAACGATGTCTTATTCGCAAATACTGCTTTACCCTATATTGAAAAAAGAGGGAATGTTGTCTTGAACCTTGAGCAAATTTTTAGCATCAAATGTTTACTAAAGTGGTACCAAGTTGTGTTTGTAGCAGATGTCGTTTGCATTGATTCCATACGCACATTATGAAAGTTTCCACCATTATGAAAGTTTCGCCATAATCCTTTCCCATGCAGCTGATGTTTTGAGTATACAAGATCTTCAGAGTTTTTATGAGGTTAAATCTAAATACTCATCTCAGGTTCAGCTAGATTGAAGGTGGACTAAGAGTCTATTTCATGGTGAGATGATTTTTGAGAACACAACCTAAATATTTTTGAGAACAAATGAAAAGTTTTCTTTCATAATATTGAAATACTAAGAAGTTTAGGCAAACAGTTTGATTTAAACCCGGAATTACATTAAATAGATCTAAAGAGGATGCAGAATATTTCACTTCTCTCTTAGTTATTTGCCATGCCAAAAAGTGTTCAATATGCTTTAGTTTTGCAGTCATAATACTTTCTACATAACAAAGGTGTAAATAAGAGGTGTGTTCCCCTAATTAACTTTTAACCCTTATAGTGCTGAAAGGGACATCATGCTTAATATGCAAACAAGTTAGATCCAGGCCAGCCACCAAGTGAATTGGCGGCTGGCATGTGATGTTACCTGTTTGCTACTTTAAGTATCTTTCCTCATCAAAATTAATCAGATGACACACATATCTATTTTTAGAAAATTACCCATTATTCATAGTGTTATTATTGCTGCTTTTGGTTCCAATGGAGACCCACAGCATAGGGTTTGTCTAAAAGTCTACATGTACAAGACCCATATACACCCTCTTACCAGACCAATGATAGGATGGAAAGATAATATGTAGGAATATTTCCACCATCTTGGACTATTTCCCAGTATTGGCATCAGGGGATTAATAAAATATGTCTTCTATCTAGGCTGGATATATTGTGAGTTCTGTGCAAGGCTAAACTAATTCCTTCACAAAAGTGAGAGACTTATTGTAGTCTTGCCTGAACTCTCAATATGTGCTTATTTGTCAATCTAATGAGCCCCTGTCTCTGTCAACAAAACTGGTTAAGCTGGAATAATTGCATTATTGCTAAACCTTGACATTATGTGTTTTTACGGATGACAAACAGGAGTACTTTTGGTGCCATGAAGAGTACAGCTAGTCTGTCCCTGTTTCATTTTATTCCAATGAGAAATGTTCATTTTTAAGTTTCATTTTTAAGCTTAAGTGTGAACAAAGCAACTATTGTATGTATTTTAACAAAAGAAAAGGGATCATGGTTGAATGGTTTTTGATCATCCTGCTAATGAACCCCCTGCATAATCTTTCTGTTTATAATTTGTATAAGTGGTAAAAAAGTAGTACTTGAATTGTTCTCTTGGCTTAATTAGCGTCCCTTGGCCTTGTGCATCTGTTTGTAGATAAACATCAAGAATAGAGTGGAACCATTGTCAATCTTTTTACAAATATCTGTAAAGCTTTTACACCAAACATTCTGACAAAAGCATGAAAAAATCCCTCTTTTTATCACAATGATTTCAATATTATAAATATATTATGCAAACTTTAACCCATTACCAAACAATGAAAACATTTTACAAGCTTGTTGCAGATGACTCTGGAAAACCTTGTGTGTAAACCTTCTTTACCCACAATGTTTTCTGCCCTATCAAAACATTGTTCATCACATTGTGAAATGTCATCTGCAATCTCTTTCAATTTCGGACAGTCAAAAACTTGGCAATTGGTAAAGGGTTAAGGAATATCTTTTGGTCACTTTGACATTCATTTTTGCAAGAAAGGTTGCATTGATTTTACCATTGGGAAATCTACCCATACATATCTCTGATATAATGTCTTTTATGACAGTTTGTAGATGATGTAAGAACATGAATTGAGAGTACAGATAAGATGTGTATTGTACCAAATCTTACTTCTTGATTTCTTCACGAAGTCTGTTTTAGTAGGTACTTATTAAAAAGAATGCTTTTAAGATCAACAAAACTCGGATCTCAATATCGTTTTTGAAATACTGCAGCAAAGACCTCTCATATGATATCAATATTTCTAGAAATCTTAATTTCTCAGTAGAGAAATTATCTGTTGACTTGAGAATGAATGCAAGTAACAAAGGTGGAAAGTATAGAATCTCTATTCAACTCAATATTTTTTGTTCCATGTTATTTTTACCATGACTAGACCATTGGGATTGAATGATGTGAACGGATATTCAGATACAAGCCATCTATTATAGTCTTGTTTATGCTATGTTTCTAAACACATGGGACTAATTCTAGGTTGTTGGTACTCAACAGTATCGTCTGTCTCCAGACTAGATTTAAATCCATATAATGCTTGGTAATTTTCTAAATAGATTTTTGTGTTATCTGCTTTTCAAAATCTTAAAAATCTGCTAAATTTTGATGAGGAAAGATACCAAGAGTAGCAAACAGGTTAGATCATAGGTCAGCCGCCAAGTAGCCGCAGATTTACTTGGCGGCTGGCCTGGATCTTACCTGTTTGCACAAGCATGAAGTGGGTTCCAGCACTATAAGGATTAAGGCATGGGTAAGGAAGTTGGCATGAAAAACATGCTTCTTGTTTCAACCTCTGTATGGATGGTGGAAGGGGAAGAATTTCTTACTTGGGGATTCCCTAATATACAGGACAGTTTTTGGCCAAACCAGAGGATTTTGAGTCTCCCAATAAGATATTTGTCTGGATCAAAAGGAAAAGAAACAATATAATGCAGTTTATTGAAATTTATGTAATGATACCAGGTATAAAACCACCATCATAGTTAAAATATTACTTATGCCTAGTAATACTTTACTTGATCTGGGTACTTTTTTGGTCAAGTCACCATGGTTACTTATGGAGAAGTCTATATCAGATATGTTTAGTATTCATGTATGTGAGGGTGGAGTGTGAATCAGTTTGACATTGAGTGTCATTTCAACACGCTGGGAATTCTGGGGAGAACAGCGTCAGAGGTTGTGTGGAAACTGGAATCATGGTTTGGTGAAAAGTGGAGCCAAGGTTAAATCAAAGGGACGTAACTGCAACCGTATCAGCAGAGGTGCAGATAATAGGCGGTTTCTCAATGCTAACTTTGATATTTTTCCTCTAAATCCTTTATTGTAGGTACTTTGGAGAATTGTCTTGATTATCAAATGAGTTCTGATATACTGCATGTTCAAAGCTTTGATATGCCTCTTGTGTCAGGATGTCAGTTACAGAAATCCGTTTCCAATTCTGATAAATACTTATAAAGCACCAAACTGCTAAAACAGAAGCTGTTTCTCACCCAAATAGCCAGTGGAAATAATTCCTCTGAAGCATATACAAATAGAAGATATTAATTGTGAAGCAAGTTAAAACTTTGTTTAACCCTTTACCAAACACCAAATTTACCACTGTCCAAAATTGAAAGAGTTTTCAAACTAAACTTCAAACAGTCATGAAATCTCTTCTGATTACAGAGTTGCAAACAGTTCAAATGTCGTTATTGTTTGGGAAAAGGTTAATCAGTCTTTCCTTCTCAATGCTGAATATCTTCTTGAAACATTTATTATTGTAATGAGTACCTACCACATAGGGCAAGGGGAGGATATGAAGAGGCTAGTTATTGAAACCCTCCTCATTCCTAGACCTGCTTCAATTCTTCTAATTGGCTATCAGAGATAACTATTAAATCAAGAGAAAGTGTTCCAGGATTTATTTTCCCCTAAAGCTAAGTTTTCCCTGAAGGATTAATTCATATTTCTCTTATTCTCATTCCTTCTATTTAAGAGAAAAATAATTGTGTGTAAGTGACGCAAGACTCGGTTGGATGCCTTTTAATGCTCATCATTTAAAGGAGGTAATCTGTATAAATGTACACCTTAGTTATTATAATGTGCATTCTTTGGTTATTTTATTGCCCTCCTAATTGTAAATAGATTTGTTTCAGAGTTTATGAATGATCAGAGGTCTACCAGCAAATGCCAAATATTTATTTGATTTAATTAACAGATAATTGATAGAAGCTGTTTAATAACAAAATGCAATACTTCAGTTCAACAACCCCCGATACTTTACAGGTATGCCAGTTGATTTCATTAACTTATTTTCTCATATCAGATTTTGTGACAAGGAAAAAAAAGATAGCGCCAGCAAACAACAATTGAGAAACAATCCTTTCATGAACATTTTGTCACAGACAATGATTTACATAAGTCATATGGCCTTTGGCACTAACACTGCGAACTTGATTAATTAATAATTTACAATATGGCCCTTTGGATGAATTCTAATTAATTAGGTTACGGAGACAGTAATACTATGAATATGTGTGTCCTAACCATAAGAAATGTGAAATTTACTTACTTAGGTAATGTTCATCAATAAAATTATATGGACAATTGATACAATGTCAGATCTTTAACAACTGGTAGGCTCTGGGAACAATATTTAGGAAAATATAATTTTAACCTGTACTCCATAATACTTCACACTGACACAACTACTTCAGTTGATGAAAGAAATGATTAATGATCGAGGGAAACATGCTTCTAAGAAGCATTTTCTTTTTATCACAATGGTTTCTGCCTTAACCCATTACCAAACAGTAATGACATTTTACTACTTTGTTGAAGACGACTCTTGAAAACACTTTGGGTAAAGGAAAATGTGATGAAATTGAAAAATAATCTGCTAAATGGCCAGAAAACATGTGGAAAAAGAAGAAAATGCTATTTAAGAGTAATTTCCCCTTTTCCCATAATGCTTTCTGGTGTCGTCTGCAACAAACTGGTCAAATGTCATTATTGTTTGGTAATGGGTTAAAAAAGAAATTTGGACCATTTTAGTAATTTCCATATAAGGGGAAGGGAAATATCCATGAAAACATGGACTATGGTACTATTGTATGTACTAACCTTACACATACTTGATATACTGGATATACCAGTCATTCCTGTATTGTACATAATGTCTACTTTCTCTTCTTATATACTCACTTTTGCATACTTGAAGGCAAACCACTTCAGAACCCTAGCCTAGTACTGGTGAATCCAGGAAAGCTGTTTCATAACTGAAAAATTGTTAATACGATATACAAACAAACATACTTGCTGAAGTACTGAGAAACCAATAAGACAGAAAAATTAATTACTCATCAAGAGTATGTCCCTCTTTTGTATCTGGTTTCAACCCATTCCACCCTTTAAATGTTATTTTTTCATGCTTTATAATAGAGGTTTACTTTTGCTTTGAATATGGACCAGCCCTAATATCAGTTAAGGGGACTTGGGTATATGAGAATAAGACCTACCAATATAAAAATGAGGATAGTGACATGATTTGATGGGTAATCAGACAGTTTATTGATTATGTAGTCTAGTATAATCTTAAATGATGCTATACTAATGAGAAAAAGCTCTCACATGTCAAAACTTGTCCTTAAATCCTCATTAAGGTTCTTTCCACCCTCTCAATTACCAGGCTTCTCTGCAACATATACCTAAGATTATTATTTTTTTTTTTATTCTTTATTATCCCACATCTTTTGTGAAATCTAAAGCTATTTTCAAAAAAGGATGTATGTCGTCTCTGTTTCAATAAGTTAAGAATACAAGCATTTAAATGGGTAAACCGTGGTATACATCACACATACACTTTTTACTGCAATGGTCTTCCTTCATCCATTGGCCTGCAATATATTTGGAAAATAGATGATGTAAATAACCCCAAAAATCAAGCCAATAGTTTGAGTACTTGCTATTTTTTATCTGCTGTTGCTTTCAGTTTAGACCAGTCTCAAAACCCATGTCTGTTTAACCCTTGACCAAACACCAAATTCACAACTGTCCCAAATTGAAAGACTTTGCAGACGACATTTCAAAACGTGATGAAATTGAAAAATTATCTTCTGATAGAGGAGAAAACATTGTTGGAAAGGAGAAATTGCTCGTTAAGAGCAATTTCTCCTTTTCCCACAATGTTTTCCAAAGTCATCTGCAGCAAACTGGTCTAATGTCGTTATTGTTTGGTAATGGGTTTGAAATGCTCCGAGGATAATGACACTGTCTGGATCTGATTCCTCAGCAAAGAGCACTTACATTAGTGTATGGTATGCTTGCTAGGAAAACGTTGTTGGCACAAGCCCTATCAGTGTATGTGGATACCCAAACCCACTGGCTAGTGCTTCCAGGCAAAAACAAAAAGATTCTTTTTATTAACTGCAGGGCTCTGTCACCCTTATTCAAATAGGAATTATGGCTGTGAACATCCTTGTAGCAGAGAGCATGAAAAAACATTGTGCAAAAACGAAAATTGGCTAACAATGAGGAAATTCTTGTCTTTAAATCTGATTTAAGTGTTTTGATAGTTTAGTCGTTCAAAAGCTTTTGCTCTGTTTTGTGTATTACATGTTTATGTCCGTCATTTACCCAAAAAGGTGAATTTTGGTTTAACCAATATATAAGATGCAAAGTGCTGCACTATTTCTCCATTTCTCTAAATGCTGTCAACTATTGTTTGCAGCAAGGTCATTGAAAATGTGGTCATATAAGGAATAGACTGAACTTGTGTATCAATAAAGCCACTTCATAAACTCTGCTAGGGATTTGAGACCAGTAGCAAATGCTTCATTTTGTCTTAGGAAAATTACAACAAATTGGATATCAAAGCCGTAAGGTCTTTGCTTGGTATTTACTAATTTCTTGTTTCTCAAAAATTGTTTCCCCAGGAGCTCCATTGATTACTGCATCAGTCTGGTAATAGGCAATAAACATATGAATTTGTCTTGGATTTACAAAACACAAAGGCTGAATGTATGGATTACATGCATTACCTCTGCTCTCTAGATTACCAAAGAAGGTCTGACATATATGAATAGATCATTAAAGATGCAAATACAATCTTCTGTTTAAATGCTTTAAACACGCATGTTTTAAATGTAGAAAATGATGAATAGATGAAATGCTTTATTGTTAAAATCTATGATGAGGAGAGTGTCCTATTGTTAAATTATTTATTCAATTGAAAGAGTTTAGTATGAATGAAAGTTTAGTATTACATTTACATGGATCTTATTTTCAAGATTTGAAAAGAAATATAGAGTTTAAGGTTAAGAAACAAGCACATACATTGATTGAAACTGTTAGGAGTCTTCTATATTTGTCTTAATTTTTTTAGTTTTTATGCTTTTTGAGGTCCTTAAACTGCTCACTGAGGGTTTTGTTAGTGTATCAGCTGTCCTAAACAAGCTGTTTCACCTGTCATAATGGTTTGTACCAAATGTCACAAGATGAGGTAATTTGTCATACCTCAACAAAGAGCAAGACTATAATTAATAAGA
This sequence comes from Cerastoderma edule, assembly GCA_947846245.1. Classification (NCBI taxonomy): domain Eukaryota; kingdom Metazoa; phylum Mollusca; class Bivalvia; order Cardiida; family Cardiidae; genus Cerastoderma; species Cerastoderma edule. Next base: position 6,395,232 of record OX401411.1, on the reverse strand, counting down.
CTATATCTCTTTTTATGCAAGACTTGTTTTAGTCTTATATTGAACTCTCATGTTATGATACGGATGATTCCGATCTGAATGCAAAAGTTGAACATGAACACAGTTACTTGCGGGCGAATTAAGACCAGCTTTTGTCTGGAATACTAGTGAGAATTGTGTATATTTAGTTGGGGGGTAGTAATTTGTGAAACCCCTGGAATGTGTTCCAAGTGGTGCTCTACCATGACAGATATACCGAGTTCTGTCTGGAGGCAAAGGTATGGCTGTATGTAGTGCAAGTATCTTACCAGATAAAGAAAACGGTGCAAATATGTCGGATCATTGAGACAATGTTTGAAGATTAAATCCAGCATTACGAAATAGATATACCTAGAGGACTCTAGCCGATGGTTCTACCCGCCTTGACCAGCCCTTATGGGCAGTTGAGTATGGGGTCTTCCTCCATCATTAAGAGTCGGGCATTGCTACATAACTGAAATGTACAGGCTACGTACGACGTTTCAGTGAAAGGCTAAAGTAAAGCCATAACCCATTACCCAAACAATAACGACATTTTACCAGTTTGTTGCAGACGACTCTGGAAAACATTGTGGGAAAGGAGAAATTGCTGATCATGATGACTGATGAAATGTTACCAAAATTTGCAATGTTTCTCTTGTTGGAATGAAGACTTTATTTGAAAAGTAGAATTAGCTTTGTAACCCTCCTTTTCCCTTTATGATTTTTCCTAGAATTGTCAGCTTCAGACAGTTAAATGTCATGGCTCAATATAAGAATATTTAAAGCGAGTTGTTTTGAAAGACTTGCTTTATTTTTGCACTGATCCCTAAAATTGCTTGTGCGGGTTTGTTGAATGAAGGTATTGACTGAGTTATTTGTTAACCCTTATAGTGCTGGAACCAACCTCATGCTTATGCAAACAGGTTAGATCCAGACCATCAGCCAAGTAAATTGGCGGCTGGCCTGTGATCTAACCTCTTTGTTACACTGAGAATCTTTCCTCAAGAAAATTAAGCAGATATTTAAAGTTTTAGAAAGCAGACAGCACAAAAATCTATTTTTAGAAAATTACCCAGCATTATATTGGTTGATTAATGGAAGGATGAGATGGTAGCTAATTGAATGTTTAATATTTGGGTATATAAGTGAGGGAGTTTGTAGGTTTTGGCAGCATACATTCATGAGATTGGCAATACCATACACATTTCTCCTGTTCTTCTGGCAGGCTTACTGGCAAAGATATCCATCTTCCCTGGAATCTACTCTCATACAAGGCCGTCCCTTGAATTAGAAATAAACATGTAATGCTCTTATTCATGAAGTGGAAAATGTTTTATTTTTTTTGATAACATGTAGTTACTAGAATGATGTAAGAGAGTCCTGCGTGGCCCTGTGGTTAAGGTTGGGGTCTTAGAATGCAGGGGTCCCAGGTTCAAGCCCCAACGACACCTTTGGTTTCTTGGGATTGACCTTAGGCAAGTTACTTCAGAGCCATAGCCTAGTACTGATGGATCCAGGAAAAATGTTACATAACTGAAGAATTGTTGTTACAGCGTTAAACACCTACCAAAAAAAAACAGAAAGCAAAAAATATGTAAACCAGTGGTCTTTACAAGAGGGCATATCAACTTTGCAGTATTTACATTAAGATCATTAAAACAGGCTTTTTGGGGGAAATCTGCTGATGAATGAATTTCTACGAGGTATTGCAAGAACTGTGAACATTTAATACCTTACCCAAAAACATTTCCATAGCCAAGTCAATAACATCAACATTAAACCTGGTCCAAATACCTATCATGTCTGCTATTGCATTTAAATAGAAGGAGCCTAAATCTAAATGACTGTAAAGATCAATGAATAGGACAGAACAGTGATGCACATCATTTACAAGTGTAATTAATTTTCCCAAATGAAACAAATCTAAAGATGTGTATTATTTGTGTATTTATAGGTAAGATCAGCAGTGAGATGAGAGAGACTGAGACAGAGAAGACCCCACTTCAACAGAAACTTGATGAGTTCTCCAACCAGCTCTCGAAGGTATGTATAGATATCAGCTGTTGCTGGTTTTTCCTGTTACCCAGGGGTCCTGCGAGTCCTGTGGTGGACTTAGAATTTGGGGTTTGGTTTCGAGCCCCTCTGGTTTTGTGGAAGTGACCTTTGGCTTGTTACTTCAGAACCCTAGTCTTGTACTTGTTGATCCAGGAAAGCTGTTACTGAAAAATTGTTGATACGAGTTAAACACCACACATACAAGAATTCTATTAATTGTATTGTTCTGATATATTACCTAGGAATTTTGAATAATGAACTATGAGAAATGATTTACTTCCCAATTAAGAAAATGTTTTGCTTGCATCTATATGCACAAGGTAATAGATAAGAAAGACTCAGAGTTGTATTACAACTTAATTGGAAACCCTGGAGGTCTTCTGCTGGAAATTACCACTAATTACTGAAGCATTGTGCAGATTTATTACTCTTAGTTTTCATGATAACATGCAAGATTTCTCATATTATGTAAAAGGGTTGTATAATAAATGATGATAATGTTTATTGCATGTTACCGGTATATGAAAAATTTATCCCTTCACTCTTTATAGCAATGTTTTCTTCCTCCCCAATATTCAAGAATGCAAATGTCAATTGAAATTGTAAAAGTAAGATCTTAACCCTTATAGTGCTGGAACTGACTTAAAGGCAAACAGGTTAGATCCAGGCCAGCCGCCATGTAAATTGGCGGTGTACCTGTGATCTAACATGTTCACTACTCTGAGTATCTTTCTTCAACAAAATTAAGCAGATATTCAAGGTTTTAAAAAGCAGACGACACAAAAATATTTTTTTGAAAATTACCAAGCGTTTAAAGGGTTAATGAACATTTTACTATTTTGTCTTGTAAAGGAGTTATGCTATATATATAAATAAAAATCTGTCCAAGGATAAGCTAAATAAAAAAGATCCCTAGGCAATCCCTAGAAGTTAATCATGAGCAACACTTAATTGAAGCTTCCATACTCTCCATAACTTTCTTGAAGAACAAATTTCCCTTGAGACATAATGACTGGTTCTGATATGAGAAAGGGCATACATCTATACTGTATATTTTAATGGATTTAAATCATTCCTTCTTTCATGCTCACTTGCAGTAGAATATTTCACAAACAATGGTATTAAAAGACATAACAAGGGTTCAGTGCAAGACTATAGTAAGTGCTTCATAAACATGAAGCACTTACTATAGTATTCCTCTGAACCCTTGATAAGTTCTTTTGTCACAATGATAACTTGTCTATCGAGGGTTTTGTTCAGCACTTACTGTAGTCTTGCATTAAAATACTGCGCTACATTACAAGGAGAATTTTGTGTTTGAGGTCTGCTCCTCCCTTCTTTTAAGACTCATCATGATAGATCATGAGGTTTTGGCTTGAATCATCAAAACATCTCAACTTGGAACTATTTTCTTCAAAGTTAAAAAAGAATGATAACTAGATATTCTTAATATATTTTTTTTAGGTATTTTTTCATTGATAGAATTTGATGCAACATACAACAACATAGGATCTTCTAAAGATTAAAGGCTTGATTAGTTAATAATTAAACAAATAAAATTATTGTTACTATCAAACTCCTCCATAATGGGTCTTATAGGAGAGGATCCTCCTTGAAATGGAAAAGGAATCCGGAGCATGAAGGATTCTTATGTTAAGATCTAAATAAGACATCAAAGACAAGGTACATGCAATACTGGCGCTTCTCTGATTATTAGCCATATGTCTGATGAGAGATTTGAATCTCATCAATTTGAGGGTTCAATGCAATACTATAGTAAGTGCTTCATGTTTATGAAGCACTTACTAGTCTTGCATTGAACCCTTGAATTCCTCTTGTAATGTACTATTGGAAAAAGTCGGAACTCTGGTAATGGTCTTGCACTGTCATAGAAACTATAATACCCCCCTGGGAATTGAGATTGAAAGAAGGAATGGTGTATGTTGATGTCACTATAAGGGGGTCACAGTGGTGCAGTGGTAGAATGTTGGCATCTGGATCCAAGGATCGCAGGTTTGATCCCAGTTAGTTGCGAGGAGAAGTTGTCAGGCTCAACCTACAAAAATTGCTGAAGTACTGGTCATGTTTCTAGGAAACATTCATCTAAGATAAATTTGATTAGCTTCAATCATCCGTCATAATCAATATAAAATAACTAAGTATATATAAATATATATTTGTCTCAGAACTTAGTCTCCAAAAGTTTTTCGAGCTTATAACAGATAGAATTTTCAAGGGATTGCAAAATGTTTTAAAACCATGAATTAAACATGAGCAAAACACAGTTTCATGCATAAGGTTGTAAGACCCTTCAGTAAGCGATAATTGTTTACATTGCCTTTTTTGTATGACGTTAAAATTGTAGCAATGGTATTCTTAGTCATTTGTAATATGAACTTCTTTAAAGTAAGGAAAACTACAGATCTGTAGTTTTCCTTACTTTAAAGAAGTACATTTGTCACAGAAAAGGAAAGGTGTACCATGAAATTTGGTTATAACTGGCTGTAAACCTGTTATCCAATTTGTTGGAGTAATTGTGTTAGTAGTACTATTAAGTTGACAGGTTACTTTATGTTTGTTCCCTCCCTGACAAATTATCCTGTGGAATCTGAAAGGAAGATATAAAGACTTTTCTACAATACAGACAAGAAAATGTATGGTTGCAGTATAAAAACATTATGTTTAAATGAGAATTGGTTCGAGTTAAATTGAGTTTTTCTAATTTGGTTTTGCTTGCAAATTCTCAAAGTAAGGAAAATCTTAAAAAAGAACCATACAGAAATCATTTTTGCGAGGGTATGTTGATGCAATATTATTCAAATGAAAATTATACAAAGCAATGTATACTGACAAGAGTGTATTGATGCAATGTTATTGAAATAAAGATATACTTAAACTAAATGATTTATTTGAAATAAGTAGTTTTTGCAGTCTTTTCACATATGGTGCCATTATGGGCAATGTTCCAAGTATTTGAGTAATGTTTGGTAATTAACATTGCCAGGAATGCATTGTTTTTGCTGCTACACATAAAAGTGCCGAGTAATCACAGGTACTAGTGCATGCTAGCTAAATCGTAGACTGGTTACTGTCTTACTGTTCTTGTTAACCCATTACCAAGCAATAATGACATTTGACCAGTTTGTTGTTGACAACTCTGGAAAACATTATGGGAAGAGGAGAAATTGCTTGTTAACCTTTTACCACAATGTTTTCTGCCCTACCAGAAGATTATATTTCAATTTCATCACATTTTGAAATGTTGTCTGCAAACTGTTTCAATTTGGGAAAGTCCCAAATTTGGTGTTTGTTAAAGGGTTAAGCCAAGATAACTATTAGCCTGGCCAACATCTTTCTAATGGTTTATCAGTGTATAACCACACATTCAAATTTATAAATGATGTCCATGATATAAATGTAATTTTTTTTTTTTTAAATATTCAATTGCAGTCAGCTGATTATCTTAAATCTCAAGCACTCTGGACATGCAATATTTGTTCAAGGGTGTAACAGTTACTGAGAACTGGTTTGTCTGTTTTAATTAAAAGATTTCTGAAGTGTTGTGGAAAATATGAGCTCATTTAGCTGAGATTTATTACAAATTTCAATTTGTCTCTAAAGGAAATAAGAGGATTGGATTTCCATTGAATGCTGTCCTCTTCAAATGATTCTACTGCACAGTTCTTGCTAAACATTACATTAATTTCTGAAGTATTTTAGTATATAAAACAATGATTCAGTTTACTTACTGAATGCCGATGGTTCTACCCACCTTGACCAGCCCCTATGGGCAGTTGAGTATGGGGTCTTCCTCCATCATTAAGAGTCGGGCATCGCTACATAACTGAAATACTGTTGATGTGATGTAAAACCCATATATAAAAAAAAAAAAAAAAATGATTCAGTTTGTAGATATTGCAAAAGATAAAAGTAAAGTGACAAGCAATTTCTTTTGTTGGCACTGATTCTATGTAATCTGGTTCAATTAAAAAAAAAGTTTGCATATTTGCATGGAGGGATTTAGACTCTAAACCAATATCTTTCATAAAGGACAGTTGAAAGTTTTAACCCTAGCCAGTGTTCTTTACTGTTAGCCTGAACTGATTTCTGGAATTGGCTTAAAGTTAAGTTAAGACATGGTGTATAAAATAATTTGTTCACCTAATGGGTATAGTGACAATGACAATGGAGTCCTTTCCAAAGGAAATGATTCCATTTTACTTGGGCATCAATGAAATATGACAATAGGTATTCCAATCTTAATGTATCAAGTTTATAAACAAAGCCAGTAACATTTTGCAGATTGGCTTATGATACACAATGTTTTGTATAATAGATAGATAAGAGTGTTATGGTTTATATATAGAGGGTTTAATGCAAGACCTAAGTAAGTTCTTCACAAACGTGAAGCACTTACTTTAGTCATGCACTTTACCCTCCATTGTGTTGTTAGCTATCTATGGACTAGCGGTGTATGGATCGCAATAACGTGATCTAGTTTCCTGAGAAACTGACACCAATGGTTAATGTAGGATACTAAATTGGTTTCTTGCAATGTCTTGAGTTTATACTATGAATAGGAAAGGGTCTCTGTTTACTCAAACCTGCAATGATAATCATTGTATGGTCTTAAAGAAAAGGTTGGAAGATTGTATCTCAATATACAGAATGTATTTTTCTTCTGTCAGAACTTTTTAAATTCCTAGATCAAATTCTTCTTTTGTTGCAATAATTTCTTTATTCATAAGTCAGTTATGCTGTATTATATCTATTTTAAGTCATATCAACATTGTTTTATGTCTATTTCAGGTCATCTCAATAATGTGTTATGTCTATTTAAGGTCATCTCACTAGTATGTTATGTCTATTTTAGGTCATCTGAATGGTGTATTATGTCTATTTAAGGTCATCTCACTAGTGTGTTATGTCTATTTCAGGTTATCTCCATCATCTGTGTAGCTGTATGGGCAATCAACATCGGACATTTCAACGACCCAGCTCATGGTGGATCCTGGATCAAGGTAGGTCACTCTGTCATTCATTTAGAAATACAGATAGACAAGAAGTTATTAAAAAATTCTCAAATGATATAAGCAAGCAAGACCAAGGAGACTTTCAGATAGAAACCCTATAGGCCATTGAAAAGAAACTACTTAAATAAGTGTTATGAGGCATATTATAAGTCATATTATGCAAAGAACCTTGTTTGATTTTCAAATACAGAAGCTCACTAGAAATACCAATAGGACATTTGTATATAAACAAACCACATTAGTTATAAGAACAACACCAAAGATCATTTGCATATACAAAAAGCACAAGTTTACAAGAAAGTCCAAAATGGCATTTGGATATATACAAACAATAGTAGTTTTAAGACCAACTGCAAAAGATCATTTTCATATACAAACAGTGAAGATCACAATCAAGACCAAAAGAGAATTTTGATATACAAATCCTATTAATCAATAGAAGTACCCCGAGAAGGCATTGGATGTACAAACCCCAAATAAACACCAAATAAAGGACATTATTAGACAACTTGATTGTTTCTATACACAGGGAGCCATCTACTACTTCAAGATTGCTGTTGCCCTGGCCGTGGCTGCTATCCCAGAAGGATTACCCGCTGTCATCACAACATGTCTCGCTCTCGGTAATATTTCATTTCAATAGTTAGCACTTTACTCCATGATATATCACTATAACCTATCTACTGTCATCTAGACTACAGTTGATTTCAAATTGAATCCCCCACTAACTCTCTGAGAGATAGATATGGGTTGGACATCTCATTATTAGTCATATATAAAAAAAAAAGGATTAGGTGTTGTCTGTTGTTTCATTGAAGAATGTTGTTAGAAACTTCATGGTAACACTTGCAATTATTAGCCTATTTAGCTCAGTTTGTAAACTGTCTCACTTAACCCATTACCAAACAATAACGGCATTTTACCAGTTTGTTACAGACGACTCTGGAAAACATTGTGGGAAAAGGAGAAACAAGCAATTTCTCTTTTTACCACAATGTTTTCTGCCCTATCAGATGATTATTTTTCAATTTTGGCATAAACCCAATCTAATACAACATGTGTGTTTGTACAGGAACCAGAAGAATGGCCAAGAAGAACGCTATTGTGAGAAGCTTGCCCTCTGTGGAGACCCTTGGTTGTACATCGGTCATCTGCTCTGACAAGACCGGTACCCTTACCACCAACCAGATGTCTGTATGCAGGGTAAGTTAACACGGGGATTTTATGAAAGTTTTTTAATACAGCCAGGTTTTGATTTTCATTTCAACTGCAACATTTGAAACATTATAAGAAATGTAGATGGATTCTTACCAGTCTCACATATTCTTATCAGTCTCACTAGAAAATCAATGTTAATCGTGTCTCTACAATGCCACTTTAAGATATATTCTCAGCAGGCAATGTTGAACAAATTTTAACAAATGGACAACTTTTTCATATTAATGTATGCAGTTTTTCAACAAAGGTTTCCCCCCCATGATTTTATCCATATGTGTGACATCATAGTTTTGGGTTAAGTATTCCTGGGGGCATTGTGGGAAATTTGAACTACGTATTATAGAAAAAATGGTTGATTTTCTTCTTTACACTGATGATTATAGTTTTTTAAAATTTTAAATGTGCTCAAGAATGATCTAAGAACCAAAGGGTTGTTACAAGATATCAATGAGTTAATACAGTATGTATTGTGTTCCAGATGTTCTACTTTACCAAGATTGAAGGCGCCACCACTGATATCCAGCAGATTGAAATCACTGGATCCACATATGCTCCAGAAGGAGACTTGTAAGTTATCATTACCCCTTAACAAAACAAACCATAGTTGTTGGGCAGAGGTAAAGTGTCTACCTAAATTGCTTTCTTTCGTAGCTTTCTGGGTAATTTGAATAGCGTTTAGACTTGGAAGTAATTCTTTGTCCAAAAGGAAGCATTTGGTTGAGTGGAGGGAGCAAAGATGTAAGAACTGTTGATGTGAAATGACTGAAAAATTGTTGGACTCGAGTAAATAACCCTTTATTAAAAGATCCTTGGATTTTGGAGTGCTGCAGAAGACTTATGATAATTTTAGGGAAATGATGTGGGTTTTTTTCCATATAGAATTTGTCCATAAGTACAGTACTGAGTTGTATGTGGTAACTTGAAACAAAGAGAGAAATGTTAAAAACATGTTTAGAAAGTTGTCATTTTTATTTGTTAAAGCTCTGCTTTGTTTTTCTTTAGGTTATACTAGAAACAAAAGCAAATCTAAAGTATTGTTCTCATCTTGGTGAGGCCTGTAGCATTGGTTTCCTATAATGTTTAATCTTTCCTCAGTAACTTCACCATTTGATAATTGAGTTGTGTTTGTTGTTTCAGTTATGTTGGTGGTAAGAAGGTGAAGGGCTCCGATATAAATGGACTAGAGGAGATGATGACTATCTGTGCTATGTGTAACGACTCCAGTGTGGACTATAACGATGTAAGTCTTACAGCTGGACTAACCAGAATATCATGTTGAATTTGTTACAAATTAATCCTTCCCACAATAGTACAATTGGTAGAGAGCCTTCCTTGGTTACAGAGTTCCTGGGTCAGAAAACTGAGTCATGATAATCTTCTACAATGGGTGCAAAAATCTTGAAAAACGCTTTTATCCCCAAATACATATTCTAGGATTATAAACAACTTTTATCTCAAAACATATAACAAGAAAATGTGAAATCTAAAACAAGAAAATTGAAAGATTTGTATCAAATACAATTAAAAAAACCAATGTTGTATCATATTTAGAAATTCCAAGTTTTCCCTTAGTTTGTTTTTTTGTATATTATTTCCTCTTGCTTCTGATTGAATATCATGACATTCATTAGTTGGTACCTCTATGATGGTTATCTTATTCATTTTCATAATAGACGCTTTTGAATTCAAAATGACTATCGAAACTTAGAAACAAGTAATAGAATTCATAATTAAGAAAACATGGCAACTGTATTTGCTATACCATATATTATAGATACATGTACTTAAGCATGGCAAATTTGAAAGTATTTCATCTTCATTTAGTTCTACTTAAAAGTTTCTGTTCTCTACAAAGTGAGTCTTTTTGGTTTGGGCACCTCAATTGTATGAAAAAAAGGTAAATCTCCTGTAGACCTAACTATCGATTTCTATATATATAACAGACCAAGCTTTGCTACGAGAAGATTGGTGAGGCCACAGAGACTGCCCTGTGCCTTCTGGTAGAGAAGGCCAACATTTACAACACCGACAAGTCTGGTATGAACAAGAGAGAGATGGGCGTTGCCTGTTGCCAGGTCATCCAGGAGATGTGGAAGAAGGAATTCACCCTGGAGTTCTCTCGTGACAGAAAGTCAATGAGCGTTTATTGTAACCCCAACAAACCCACACGTACCCCCGGCGGTGCCCGCATGTTCTGTAAGGTAAGGACTGTCTGTAAAATTGACCACATGAATAGTTAGCCTAATTAAGCAACCGTCATAAAACGATGCATAAAATGCTGAAAGACTAAAAGAAAAAGAAATTATACAAAGCAAAAGGCAAATGTGTTTGTCAAAATGTTCAAAATTTGCCTAATTACTTTATAAAGTAGGTAGGAGCTGTTGTTCACATCACCTACTTTGAATGATTAACCTTATTTAGTTACCATCATTAAATGTGCATTAAGTGTTAAACTAAAGAAAATGACACAAAAACAAATGCAAATTTATTTGAAAAAACGTTCATCAACTTTCTTGCAGTACTCTGAAAGACTTGTGTGAACATTATTTTGTTTTTAAACCGAAGTTACTATCACACAAGAAAAATTTGGGTCTACATAAAACAGAAGAGAGCATTGCTTTTCATCTCTTTGGTACACTTAGTATAGTCTGCAGTCGATTAGACATTTAAAGCAAAGATTGCATAAGATTAGCAAGGGAAAACATGAAACTCTGTGCACCTTTTTTTACGAGTTCTTGTAAAAAAATGATGTTTAATATATGATGAATGATAGATTTTGTTGTTGGCTAAAGCTTTTATTGAATGAATGAATGAATGAATGAATGTATGTATATGAACAGGGAGCCCCAGAAGGGTTGTTGGACAGATGTACCCATGTCCGTGTTGGTGGTAACAAGGTCCCCATCTCACCCGCCATCAAGAACGAAATCATGAAACACGTCAAGGCTTACGGAACAGGTATGGACGTTCAATTTATCTTAACTCTGCTTTCATTGATTGATTGATTATATTCGAGGTTTATACTCTTCGTCTCAGGCAGTTTGGGGGACTAGATCACCATGCTTGGCTCATTTGTACACTTTGGCAATTATTCATTGTTGAAGACAAAGAAATCATGTTAAACAGACATCTTGTTTTAAGTGACCACTACTAAACAGTGTGTGAACATTTTTTATTCTGGGGCCTGTTTTATACAGGACAACAAGTTTCAAATGACTTTTTTTCAAGCAATGCTTCAAGTCGCTTCTGAGCCCTAGGCTTGTACTGGTGGATCCAGGAAAACCGTTACATAACTCAAAATTTACTGCAAGAAACACCATACAAACAAATCAAGCATAGCTTGAAGTGTTTTTAAGGTACACAAAATGAGTTCCAAAGGCACACTATGGAATCTTTTTTGCTCTTAGATACAAATTATAACCTTTATGTTTTGTATTTCAGGAAGAGACACTCTGAGATGTTTGGCGTTGGCCACCATTGATAACCCACCCCGCCGTGAAGACATGGATTTGGAAGATTCAAGGAAGTTCATCCAATATGAGGTTTGTAGACAGAAGTCTTAAAGCCTGCTAATCGATGGTTTAATGCAAGACTATAGTAAATGCTTTACAAACGTAAAGCACTTACTATAGTATTGCATTGAACCCTCGATATTGTAACAATTAATTAATAACATATTTGGTGATTGGGATTGATTTCTGTTTTTGTTGGGGTTTTTTAAATTGATTATGAACATTTGCATCTGAATTTGTATTTTTAAGATATGATTGCTTCTTTGTTGACTGTAAGCCAAATGATTTTGATTTCATGTTCATCTTTCACAAGAGTGTCAATGTAAGATTTCGCTTATCTTTGTATAGGAACATGACATTTTTGGAGTTAATTAAGTTTTGATAATTTGTTATTTTTAATGCTGTTTACTTTTACATGCTCGCATGGTATCTGTTTTATGTTGTAATATTAAGATATATATTATATTATAGACTATTACAGACCAACATGACATTTATTGGAGTTAAGATATTTTTTGATATTTTGTCAAATGCTATTTAGTTTTATTTACTCACATGGTGTTTGTTTGAGTTGAAGTATTAAGACTTATTTTTTATATTTGTTGACTATTACAGACTAACATGACATTTGTTGGAATTGTAATACTAAGGTATATACTGTATTTGTTGACTATTACAGACTAACATGACATTTGTTGGAGTTGTAATACTAAGGTATATATATATTTTTTTGACTATTTCAGACTAACATGACATTTGTTGGAGTTGTTGGTATGTTGGATCCCCCACGTGAGGAGGTTATTGATGCCATCAAGAACTGCAGGAAGGCCGGTATCCGAGTCATTGTCATCACTGGAGATAACAAGGTGACCAGTCTTCACTCATCACAGTTTTTTACATGCACTGTTTGAAAACTCAGATTAATCCATTTTTGTGGGAGTTACCTTTGGCACGTCACTTCAGAGCCGTAGCCTAGTACTGGTGGAGCCAGGAAACCCATAACATAACTGTAAAATTGTTGATACAGCATTTAAAACCATACAAACGAAATCAAATAAATCTTGTGTTGGGACTCTTATTAATTATCTGGTTGAAAGGAATCTAAGAAGTACCAGCAATATATAGTTTAGAGAAGAAATGAATAATTATAAATTCATCTTACCAGGATATTTTGAAAAGCAGCAGCTGATTGCTGTAAATACTGCAACGAAAGATACATGGTGTCTTTTACACAGACGTTATTCAGAAACTGCTACCAACTGTTTTTTAATATGAGAGATTTCTGTCCTGTTAAAAGCTTTAAGCTGTCCTAATCAATTGTGTAGGTACCGGTATCTCTCAAGTTTCTAATGTAAGTTGGGTTTAAAAGGTCATTTTATTTTTATAGTTTGTTAGTTTAATTTGTGTGGGTCATGTACAGTGAAGCCTCATTTATCCGGACCCCGATTATCCGGATGTCTCGCAATCCGAACGTAATTGTAAGGGAACGGAATTATTTGACCAGTTTGTTGCAGATGACTTTTGAAAACATTGTGGGTAAAGGAGAAATTGCTCGTATCGAGCAATTTCTCCTTTTCCCACAATGTTTTCTGCCATATCAGAAGATTATCTTTGAATTTCATCACATTTTGATATGTCGTCTGCAAACTCTTTCAATTTGGGACGGTCGACAATTTGGCGTTTGCTAAAGGGTTATAAGTATACACGTACATACAGACCGTCTATGTCTTAATGTGTATAAGAACATGCTCTGCTTCATTAGTCTGGATGATTCGGTAAACCAGACATTTTGTTGGGAACGGACATGTTCGGATTAACGAGACATCACTGTATTATAGGATCAGTGTTCCTACAGCATTATAACTTGATTTATTTTTTGCACTTAATTTGTCTGATGAAAATGTGTTTTGTGTATTTACTGAATAAAATGTTAAGATACATTGACATGTACTGTTTTATAACTAAAGGCCACTGCTGAAGCTATTTGCCGAAGAATTGGAGTTTTCTCTGAGACTGAATCAACAGAAGGAATATCTTTCACTGGACGAGAGTTTGATGAACTATCCACAGAAGACCAGAGAATTGCGGTGTGTAGATCCAGGTTGTTCGCCCGTGTGGAGCCCGCACACAAGAGTAAGATTGTGGAATACCTCCAGGCCGAGGGAGAAATCACTGCTATGGTAAGTGTAGATCTAGATCTAGCCAGAGATTTGAACTCTTCCTTTCATATGAATTTGAGTTAATGACTGTACACCAGCAGAATTCTTTTTTTTCAATGTGCCCAAACAAGAAATTGCTTAAAATTAGCAACTTCTACTTTTCATTTTTGGCTTTTTTTTTTAAAATCATTGTCACAAAAAGATGCGTTTCATAATTTATAGCCCAAGAAGCCTTATCAGAGGTAGTGTTTGCTTTAATGTTGAAGATTGCTGATTTCACAACGCTTCAGGTCATAGATCTTCTTAAGACTAATAAACAATGGAAATAATCTCTTCCCATCTAGATAATGTGCATAATGATGCATCTAAACAGTCAGGACCTGGTTAACGGACTCTAGGTAATGTGCATAATGATGCATCTAAACAGTCAGTTCTTGGTTAACGGACTCTAGGTAATGTGCATAATGATGCATCTAAACAGTCAGTTCTTGGTTAACAGACTCTAGGTAATGTGCATAATAATGCATCTAAACAGTCAGTTCTTGGTTAACAGACTCTAGGTAATGTGCATAATAATGCATCTAAACAGTCAGTTCTTAGTTGAAGATTGATGGTACTGGTTCAGTGATTTAGCTCCAGGATACCCAATAATTCAATTTAAAACAAACAAAGCCTTCCTCTCGAAAATAAGGCCAAGCAAATGATAAAAGCCTTGTACTTGAACATCTGAATAGTGACCTTTGGCAAGTCACTTCAGAACCCTAGCCTAGTACTGGTTTATCGAGGAAAGCCATTACATAATTGAAAAATTGTTGATACAACGTTAAACATCAAAACAAACAAATGTACTTGATCATATCATAAATACTTCCCTCGTCTCCTATCCAGACTGGTGACGGTGTGAATGATGCTCCTGCCCTGAAGAAAGCTGAGATTGGTATTGCTATGGGATCCGGTACAGCAGTCGCCAAGTCTGCCTCAGAGATGGTGTTGGCTGATGATAACTTCTCCACCATTGTTTCTGCCGTAGAGGAGGGACGTGCCATCTACAACAACATGAAACAGTTCATTCGTTACCTCATCTCTTCCAACATTGGAGAGGTCGTCTGGTGAGTGGGCTTATTATAGTCACATTTCTTACAAAATCTAAATTTGATAACTTGTTACATTCAATGCCATGCTACAACTTGCATAATGTTATGAGTGTAATCTAACTTGTTATTGGAGAACAAGACTTGGTATATATTTATTTGTTGATATGAAATATCTATAGAGAATGAATTCAAAATATGAATTCAAGAATGTATTGGCAGAAATCCTTTTATAGATCTCAATATATTTTTATTATCTTTGTTTAAATAAGAAATAAAAACTTCATTGTGAAACATTTTTTCTCCCACTCATAGTATTTTCCTGACTGCTGCTCTTGGTATCCCAGAAGCTTTGATCCCTGTACAGTTGCTCTGGGTCAACTTGGTGACTGATGGTTTCCCGGCAACAGCTCTTGGTTTCAACCCCCCTGATCTGGACATCATGAGAAAGCCCCCACGTAGCCCCAAGGAGAGTCTCATTACTGGATGGCTTTTCTTCAGATACATGGCTATTGGATGTAAGTCTTGTAGACTGTGTTAAGGCTGTTACATGGTTTAACCCATTACCAAACAATAAGGAGATTTGACCAGCGTGTTGCAGACAACTCTGGAAAACATTGTGGGAAAAGGAGAAACTGCTCGTTGTGAGCAATTTCTCCTTTTTCCACAATGTTTTCTACCCTATCAGAAGATTCCTTTCAAATTTCATCACATTTCGAAGTGTCGTCGGCACTCTTTCAATTTGGGACAATAGAAAATTGAATGTTTGGTAAAGGGTTAAGTTATTTCTTTGTAATAAATTTGCAATTCCCTTTCACTACCCTGGATGAACAAAAAAAGAAAGCCTTAAACATTTGAAAGAAAAGTAAGAGAGAGTTGCTTATCCTGATAAGATTTTTCTTTTTGCAACTATGGTTTTGATTTTTGAAGATCAACTTAACAGATTTTGGTGAAGTGTAAGTCATTTTTATGAATTTTAATTTGATGATGTCCTCTGCAATGAAGATAGAACAGAAAAAAGGATCACTATTGAAAAATAGATTCATTAAACATGTTGAATATAAAAAAAAAATGTAACAATTTCTTTTTTACCCTTTTGTTACTATAGACACAATTTCAAACAACACTGGAAAAAATTGTGACAAGGAAGAAATTGCTCAAAAGGAGTAATTTTCTTTCTTTTTTTAAAATGACTTCTATCCTGTATCACAAGGGTCTATAGTTATCCGGGATTCAATACTATAGAATATAGTATTGAATCCGGGATAACTATAGTCAGACCCTTGTACCCTGTATCACAAAGACATTTCTTTACACACCTTATTTATGTTTTCTGTTGTTGTTTTCTGTTTAGACCAACTAGAAGATATACTTGAATTTGTTAATGATAACAATGGTTTAAATCCTGGTGACGGCATTTAGATTTTCATGAAATGTTTTCCCACAAATGACTTACGGAATGCTGATGGCTCTACCAGGCTTGACCAGCTCTTATGGGCGGCTGAGTATGGGGATTTCCTCCATCATTATGAGTCAGGCATCACATCATAACTGAAATAATGTTGATTGAATGTAAATACAACCCATATAAATAAATAATGTTTATTGTTTACAGTGTATGTTGGTGGTGCCACTGTCGGAGCAGCAGCCTGGTGGTTCATGGTGTACGAAGACGGACCTAAACTCAACTACTACCAGCTGGTAAGTCTAATGTCATATTATACTCAAACTGTTTGCAATTGAGAGCAATGTTCAACTTTACAACTATATAATGTAAAACAAATTCTATTGTCAATTGTCTATTATCTATTGTCTCGGTCTTGGTCAAGGCTCTATTTTTCAGCCTTAAGCTAATTGTACTTGATGAATGATGAACTGTTTTACTGGAAAAGCATTAAATCCTATTGATGTGGCATTCAATATTCAATGAAGAATGTTAGGGATCAGAGATAAAGTGTTGTCACTACCTATGCAGGTCTTATAAAAAAATTGAAATTTTGTTCTGTACATGTGTATGTTGATCTCGGGAAAGGATGAAGTTAATGGATCACTTACAAAAGGAATTAACATGGATTTTATTTGCAGTTATCTGATTATATGCATAACAAAGGCTCATGGCTAGAGAGTCTTTCTAGTGGGGTCTCAAACCCTGGACCACCAGGTTATAAATGTCTACCAGCTTAATCACTTGCCCATACAGGACCATAGTTTCATTGGTCTTGGGGGGGCCAAGATGTTGAGTTGGTGGACTTAGAACTCGAGGTCCCAGGTTTCAAGCCCCATCAACACTTCTGGTTTTGTGTGAGTGACCTTTGGCAAGTCACTTTATAGCCCTAGCCTAGCACTGGTGGATCCAGTACATAACTGAAAAATCGTTGATACGGCATTAAACACCATACAAACAAACAAACAAATTAGTTGCTTTTTGTTAGCCTCTAGGGCAGTTTTTGTTAATATGCTTATTGATTATAATGAATTTATTGCTTGAAATGAGTCTGAATTTATAAAGATTTGAAAATCTTTTTACTTAAACATTGATTTTATAAAGGTTATGATGCTTAACCACATGTTTTGTTTTTCAGAGAGCACACTTTTTCTGTTTACTGAATCTACCTCACAAAAGGCGTTTTTATACTGTATCTGCTAATATTACTGAATATATTTACAAGAGAAAAACTGATCATGTGATGAGAAATTTCTCCCATCATATATGTTCAATAATATTGGAAAATCATATTTGTTTTATTTTGACAATTCTTAATAGCTAAGATATAATTTATCAATTTGTTGTCCAAGCCTGAAGTCCTTCTTATGAAATCGATGAAGTCTGAATACCAAAAAAAAGAAATGTTCGAAAGGACAAATAAGATAAATTCGTCCTAAGGAAAGATGATATGCTGTAGTGTTTTTCAATGAAAGAGCTCTTCATGTTAGCTCAACAGTGATGCTCAACAATGAGCTATTATAGCCTGGTATATTTATTCTCAATATCCTCCATTATTGGTCACACAACATGTTTCATCATTATTTTCTTTGTCATATACTTTAAACAGAAGATTTCAGAAAACCATTTCATGAAAAGAGAAAACACTTGTAATAGTTAACTTTGTCCTTTGTCACAATGATCAAGTCATATAACAAAAAAATGCTTATGTGTCGTTGTCTTCTATTTGGACCAGTCAACAAATCTATAATTGTAGAGTAGTCTGGGTGAAATCAAATTATGTTTCATCTGTATTGAATGATATTGCTTGTATTCTTTAACTAAACCTATTAGAATGTATAAGGTACAGTTTGTGATGGTATAGCTTGACTATTTTTGTTAGACTCATCATATGCAATGCCCAGCCGAGCCAAAGAATTTTGTGGGGATTGATTGTGGCATATTCAATCACCCCACACCCATGACAATGGCCTTGTCTGTCCTGGTAACCATAGAGATGCTTAATGCATTGAACAGGTAAACATAGTGTATAAGTGTTGAGGAACAGAGGCAGGTGTAAACTTACTGTTTATGCTTGTCTCGGCAGATTGAACTTAGCACGGGTGGAGGGGCTTGAATCAATTAGATTTCATTTTTTCATTTCACTATGATTGTCTCAGGTGTTAAAATGGTAATAAACCAACCTATAATTAAAAAGAAAAGGTTTTATATTTATATTATATTTAAAACCACATTGTTAATCACATTTGGGCAATGTTCTCTTGAATCTTATTCAAATTGTTCACACTATTTTAACAACTTAGTACATGTACTACTATATTATAAAGGGTGCTTAGAATATTAACATTTTTAAACAGCTGAGATAATCATTTTCATGTTATTTTTAGTTCACTTCATTTATACAAGAAGCAACTTCAAAACTGAAGCAAAGATGGTTGAAATATTACACTAGGCTTAGACAATTTGAAAGCAATATAGAAATAAAAGTACTTCATATGGAAATAAAAACATTTCCCATTGAGCCTTTGTAATAGTTCAATTCAACGTCTCCTTGTTTTTTAGTATGCTCCTTTTCACTCATGATACTTGTCCAAGAAATTGGCAATTCCATGGCTCTCTTTGGATCAAAAAGCTGTAGTCGAAAATTTGTTGTTTGGGAAAGGGTTAAGAAATACTACCATCATAAACCACCAGAAAAATACTTTTGAAACTATTTTTATAAAAAGAGGAATTGTTTATTGCGTGCAATTTCTTGTCATTCACAATATTTCTTAATTGTTTGCAGAATTTCAAGGGTCATGAATTTGATATCTTCCTGTGTTGAAAAATTGAAAAAGTTTGCAGACGACATTTCAAAATGTGATGA